>CM076570.1:114615204-115202030 GCA_034641835.2 Pinus albicaulis
GAGAATTCACAATGACACTGAAAACATAATAGTCAAAGAGTATCAGTGGTTAAAGTGTATCAGGTAAAAATCAGAGTGAAAGTTAAAACAAAGTTACAGAGCAGTCAAGGTAAAAAATTAAAAGAAAAAACAGGGTCAGTAATGGTTAACAGAGATGACAATACTTTCACAAAAAAAAATGAAGTTTAGCCAAAGTGAAAGTAAAAACATTTAAAAGAACAAAAAGGTTAAAAGATGAAAACATAACAAGAAGGAACATTTTTGCAGAAATTCATGTTTAAGCCATTGTTTTGAAAACGCTATTGTGAGCAATAAAAGATGAATTTTTCAAAACTGAAGGAGGTTTATGTTCTTAAGGTGTCCAACTACAAAAATATCTCTCACTTTTCTAACAGCCATTATGGGTTGGGAAATATTAAACAATATTGGAAAGCAATTTTTGTAGAAAATTCTTGTTAAGCCATCATTTTACAGAGACAACTGTGGCCAATAAGAAATACATCTTACAACACTGAAGGAGATTTGTGTTCCTAAGAGACCCATATACAAAAACCTATCTCACTTTGTGCACAAGTATTATAGAATGAAAGATAAATGCGCATCTTACAGCCTATTTTTTAGACTCTATAAAACTCTGTTTTACACATATTTTTTCAGAGCCTATTGTGAACAGTTGGAGCAGAAATTTAGGAAAATGAGAGACGTTTATCTCACCAAATTATGTTTCTACAATAAAATCTTTCAAGTTTTACATATATATTTCGGATTGAGAAATAAAAAGGTATCATTGGACCCCAAGTTTGCATAATTGCTGGAGCAGAATGCACAAAGAAAGGAAACAGTTAGTGACTTGGATGCCTCATCATCAACTAAGAGTTGGATCAAATTCGAATTATCCTCTTTGTCATCACCTATCCATAAAAAATAGTGCCAAATAGATGCATTAGTTTTGAGTGTCCTTTAATTAAGTTCTATTTTTCACGAGTGGAAAGCTCACGGGAAACCTGGGCGTACTTCCCCAGAATTTCTGGATGGTACGCACGGTAAACTGTTCGGCCGACTTTTGGGGCCTAACCCCAAAGGACTCAAGAATCGAACCCGTGACCTCCCTCAACGGAGAGGACCACGTATTGGCTCACTACCGCTTGAGCTAACCCTTGGGGCTTAATTAAGTTCTATTTATGTAAAACAGTTGGAGATATTTGTAAAACAATCTTGATATTTTTTTCAAGATATTCTAGTTTAGAATTTGTATAAATAATTCAATCTTTGAAGTATTTTGTGTGGAATAAAGTTGCTGAGATTATTATAGATGATTTTGCTGGTACTTTGGAGGCTCATGTGTTGATTTCATAGCAGCAATCTGGACAATAGCCAACTGGACTTCATAACTAAAGATTCATTCGATAAGCTAATGAGTAAAGTGATTTCTTACTGTCATTGTTTCCTCTTTTGAAGTTTCATTCAAATTAATATATGTTGTTCAATCCAAATGATTAATTAGGAATATTATTTCAGGATAAGTGTAAAAAATCCCTGTCTTAACTACTTGATCATTTCAATTTTTTTTGCTGATTTCCGGACTTAGGAATTCTTAATTGCTCCTAGTCCCGTTTGACCCCTGCCTCCTTCCTCTTTTTCCGGATCAAAGGATTCTTCACTGCCCTTTATCCCGAAAGCAAGCCATCTCATCGAATCAAAATATTCAAATCTCTGAGGGTTATCTATCATGCCCTGAGTAAATTAGCATCCTTTTGGCCTTACCTTCCAGTCTCGCTCGCTACATCCTGACTCCATAGCCCAATGGACTAGTAGATCCCTCTTTAATTTGTCTCCAAGTAATCTTATTTCCCACCAAAATTTCCAAAAAAAAAATCAAATTCCAAATTATACCTAGCATAAAATATCAATTCAAAACAAAGTTAAATCTGAAAGAGAGAGCCCTCTTTGAAATTTAGGAAGGCTAGATCCTAAATGTCCAAAGTAGGTTTGTGGTTACCCCTAGTTTTCTTTAACTATAAATCAAAATCCCACGACCTAAGAAGTTACTAGGGTGATAACACGATGATCAAATCATAGATGAAAATGAGCATGAAATTCAGTTAAAGCATAACATTTATGAAAATACAATACCCAAATATGTAGTTAAATTAGAAGATCTTTATGATATCAAAGATAAATTTAAAAAGGTAACTAATGCTAAAATCCAAAGCTCGACCCTTATATTTGAATTAGTTAACCTTGGAACTGATGACAAGCCTCAGAATATCAATCTAGGTCTCAGTATATCATCTGATGAAAGATCATCATTCATTCAATTATTAAAGAAATACAAAAGTAGCTTTGCTTGGGATTATTCTGCTCTCAAAACTTATTATACCTCTGTTATACAACACACCATACCTAAGATCACTAATGATAAACTGGTGTAGCGGAAACTAAGGAAAATTCACTCGAACCTCGAGAATCAAATCAAATTAAAGTTGAATAAGCTCCTTAAGGCCAAAATGATATTTCATGTTAGGCATTCAAAATGGGTGTCCAATTTAGTGTCTGTTAGGAAAAAGAATGGCGAAATTCATATATGTATAGAATTTAGAAATTTAAATAAAGCATGTCAGAAAGACAACTTTCCACTGCCGACCATGGAACAAGTGCTGTAGTCAGTAGTTGGTTCTGAGCTCATGTATTTTCTTGATGGAATTTCGGGATATAACCAAATCCTAGTCCATCCAGATGATAGATTAAAAAACATGTTCAAAACTAAATGGGGAACATATTCTTATCAAAAAATGCCTTTCGTTTGATTAATGCAGGTGCCACATTCGAAAGTGCTATGGATATAGCCTTTAAAGGACTCATAAAAAAATCAGTTGTTATTTATCTAGATGCTATCACTATCTATTCCTGGAAGAGAAAAATCCATTTAAATGACCTTAAGAAGATCTTTGAATGATGTGTGAAATATGGGGTCTCGCTCAATCCAAAAAAGTCTTATTTTTCCTTAAGAAAAGGAAAGCTTTTAGGATTTTTCGTATCAAAAAAGGGTATTTATATTGATCCAGAAAGGATTAAGGAAATTGAGAAAATCCCCTTACCCCATAATAAGAAATCAAAGTAGTCTTTCCTTGATCAAATAAATTTTGTAAAGAGATTTGTCCCTGAATTTTCAAAAATAATTTTACCATTACAGTCTATGATTAAGAAAAAATTGGTTTTCAAATGGGTTCACAATGAAAGAGAAGCATTTGATCTAATCAAACAAGCTATTATCAACGCTCCATCGCTGACAACCCCCAATTTTTACAATCATTTTGTTTTATACACATTTGCGTCAGAAACATCATATGTTGCCATTTTGACACAACTCAACGATGAACAAATAGAAGCACACATCTCATTCTTTAGTTCAAATCTACAAGGTGCTAGATTAAATTACTCCACTGTGGAAAAACATGCATTTTTTGTCTTTAAGTCAATAAATCATTTCAGACCATTTCTCCTTAAAATTCACACCAAAATCATAGTTCCATTCTCAGCAGTAAGGCAATTAATGATGCAAAGGGAAGTAGGAGAAAAAAGGGCCAACTGGGTAACTGCCCTACAAGAATACGATGTCGAAATTAGACCAGCTAAAATTGTTAGGGGTCAAGGTTTTTGTAGAATGCTAGTTGGATCATCCAACTTACCCATAGAAGAAAATTCAGGTGATGATATACAAATATCTCAAGTAAGCCTCAACGATACTGAATCTCAATTTGATGATCTCATTTTTTATTTAAAAAATAGAGATGCCCCTATGCAGCTCAATTACAAAAGAAAAAGGGCATTGAGATTGAAAGAAAAGCAATGCCAAATCGTCAATGATGTTTTATTTAGAAAAAAATATGACTCTATTTTTCTAATATGCCTTGAAAAATTTGAGGTAGAAAAGGTTTTGTAGGAACTCCATGATGGACTAGCTGGTGGACATTTTGGAGGAGATACAACAACACATAAAATCCTGCATGTTGGCTATTACTAGCCAACCTTGTTTAAAGACACACACAAATATTTAAGGAAGTGCAAAACCTGTCAAACTGCTGCTGGAAGACAATGGAAACCTGCATTTCCATTACAACGAGTCAATATTGAACAACCATTTGAGCAATGGGGACTGGACATAATAAGTGAGATCATTCCTCACTCTTCAAAGCAACATAGATACATCCTTACAACAACTGATTACTTTACTAAATGGGTGGAAGAAATTCCACTAAAAGTAATAAATTCTGAGAACATTATCGAATTTATTGATCAATTTATCATTACCATATTTGGTCTACCAATTTCCCTGATGTTTGACAATGCATCTTATTTCACAGGAAACACTATGAAAAAAATTTCTCTCAAAAGAGGTTTCAAAATTAAGTATTTTGCTAACTATTATCCCCAAGGAAATGGTTTAGAAGAATCAACCAATAAAAGCCTCATTAGGATCATTAAAAAAACTATTGGTCATATTCAAATAAACTGGCATAAATATTTAACATTTGTTCTATGGGTAGATCGAATAACACATAAGGCTTCAATAGGCATTGCTCCATTTAATATGGTTTATGGGAAAGAAGCTATTCTTCCTACAGATATAGTTATTCCCTCTTTAGCCTCGGTTCAATTTATTGAAGAAACTCCTTCTTCTTCTTTGCAATTAAGGCAATCACAAATCCTCAAAATCGAAGAAGATAGAGAGAAAGCCAAAATCATTCATGCCCATCATCAACAGTTAGTTAAATCTTCCTTTGATGCAAATTCTGTTAGCACAAAAACATTCCAACTTGGAGACTTTGTATTGAAATGGGATAAAGCACATGAGGAAAAAGGAAAGAATACCAAATTCCAAAGAATGTGGCTTAGACCATTTCATATTGCAGAAAAATTGGCCCATCAACGTTTCAATTGCAAGATTTATTAGGCGAGAAATATTCTCTGCCTGTGAATGGGCAGATTTTGAAAAAATAATTTTCATATGAGATAAATTCTTCTGTCCCCTATACATTATCACCTTTACTTTTCCTAGGAAAATAAAAGTTAAATAATATAATTGTTGGCCTTGCAATAAAATCTCTTAAAATATTTTTATTTTTCACTTTTATAAATAGATATTATTAAGGAAATAATTATGACATTTGAAAATTAACTAGGTTGTGTCTCTCTGAAGTTTTCTTGTTTTTAACAATATTATTTATTCTTTGAGAAACTCCAACTTTATAAAAAAAAATTGTTCTACTATTAGCCAAGAAAAATATCTTTAACCAAGTAAAGGAATCTTTGCAGATAAGCATCTTTAACTATATAATTGTCATCTAGAACTCATAAAGAGACAATGATTCTCCCCATCTAGTAAAATTTTCTCTTTTTAGAGTGTAATTCTAAAAAATATACTAAAACTTAAAATATAAGAGGTCTCATCAAGAGCCATCTTACCATATTCATAGGTAAATAATAGAATGAAATTACCAATATTTTATAGCAAAACAAGGTAATGAATTGAGATTATTTTACTCAAAATACAAGGGGTCTCATCACGAGCCAGCTTGTTCAATTGAATTAAAACTAGTGAATGGAATTGTCACTATTTGGCCACCAAACCAAGACAATGACTTTTAAGCAATAATAAATAAATAAAAATTGCAAAAAAATAAACTATTTAAAAATTAAAAAAAGGAGAAAAAGTATATGATTTTGGATTTATCTCTAAAAACTGCACTCTTATCTGGATGTGATACATAATAATTTATGGTTAAAAGGTAACCCTATCGAGGCTATGGACGCCTGCTGGTAGCAGAGGATCTACTTGTGACAAATGAGTACATTTAAAAGCTGATCTACAAAAGCCCTCTACTTTATTTTTAAATTAAGTAATGACTAATATAGACAAAGGAATTTTCATCTTTAAGAGGATATCAAATGAATTGTAATTAGGTAAGTTTGTTTTGTTATTCAGAGAAATATTACTTATCTTAAATTTCATTTAATTTCTATTTTCTGAACTATTTTTATTTTGAATGTTTTAGAAATTTCAAAATTATCTAAGATAACTGGTTCTTCCAGTGAATTGGAAATTGTTGTACTATTCAAAAAGCCCCCCATTTATTATATAATAGTTAATATTGTATTAATAAATGAGGAACCTTCAATTTTTTTCAAAAGACTTAGAAAATAAGAGTTTTCCTTTTGAAACCATTTGAAATAAAAACCTTGGATAAACTTAAGATATCGAGCCAAGTCACTTAGGACCAAGCATTGTTGCTTTATCACAAATCACATAATTCAAAGTAACAAAGACTAGTCGTGAGTCGGAATCTGCGAAATGCTATAAAAGAAACCCCTTTAGAATACCGAAGATAGTGTTGAAATTTTTATTTAAAAAACTTAAAGGCTTTAAAGTATTCCTTATAAAATAAAACACTTGTCTTAATGGAATAATCTTCTGCGTAAGGAAAAGCGCTTGAAAAATCAACAAGTATGTCGCTAATCGCACATCAGAAAATATAGATGCTTTTGAATTTTCCTATTCTCGACACTGTGATATTGCGATTTATCACAATCACAGGATTGGTATCACACTTAACAATCACTAATTTGAAATATCATTTAGGAACTTGCGATGCGATGTTTTGATAAGACATAAAGGGAATCACATGTAGGTCTTAATGCATAATTAATAAGGTTCAAACACATTTACTCTTTTAAAGGCTCGAGAAGATTCATATATTTTTACCCTTGTTTGAAATAAAAGTTTCATCCTTATATTCTTTTAGAATTTACTGTGTTATTGTGTTTTTGCTTTCACTCTCGCTCTGCACTTCATTCTGTTTTCTCCATTGCATAAATTTCATGAAAATTTTGAAAGAAACAACACTCGAAAAAATGACTAATAAAGGAAAGAAGACTGTCGAGGTTAATGCGTTTGAATATTTAGACATGCATCCAATATTCTCTGATACAACATGCAACAAGGATGGTGGTACTACATAATGGGAGGAAATGTATGATTTACTGGAGGATGAAAACCCAAGGGTACTGGAAACTAAAGCAACAATTGATGCCAAGGACTCATCTGAGGCTTCTTATTTTGAATAAGCATGTTATTTCCTACACAGGATAGATGCAAGGCCTAAAATATTTCCATACATGGATATGGTAAGATGGATTATTGAAAATGTAGACATTTCAGTTAGAATGTTCATAAATTATAGGCAGGAAGTCATTGGGTCATTCACTCCAGACAATTTATGCTGAATGTACCTACTTCCAAAACCAAAGAAGCTCTATGATAAAGCCTTCATTGAGAATTTCACAAAATAAAATGAAGACTCGATGCATACTTGGAGGTCTGGCTCCAACAAGTTTAAGCAGGAGAAACCTAGTATGTACCCAATTTCACCTCTATCAACCCCACATAGTTTTGCAGCTGCAATGATGTGTAGGATATTTAGAAAGGCTGAAAATACCAAATTTTCCATGGAATGGGTTCCATTGATTTATGCGGTTGTTAATGCTGCAATTATGAACCAGAGAAATATTTTGTCGTACAATTTGGCTATGTCCATCAAACAATACATGCACAATAGAATTGTTTCCACTCAGGTTATCCCTCCCTTTTACATGAGTGCATATGTACTAACGGATGCTATATGTTTTTGTTCACATTTTCCAAACATGGGTTGGAATTGGACTCTAAAGGACCCTACTCCCGTCCATTTTTATCATAAATTTTTTTGGGAATCATAGTTTCACCCCCATTTTTACAAAATTTGTCAGAGCATTATGTTGCCAATTTACCAAACCATTTTTGATGTGAAAGCCCCTAGAATATCAAAGGAAGAAAAAATAGACAGCTTGTTGGTGGCAGGATGGTTTGGTGAGGAATCATTTACTTATGTCAAAGTTTTTGGGAGTATTGCAGCTCCAAATGTTCTTCCATATTATGTTCCTGATAAGCTATTGGCAAGAGAGTTTGTCTATCAAACAGTGGGGGATGGTATTACCAAAACCCTTAAAGAAATAAAAAAATCCATCTGGCCAATATTCCCAGTGCAATATAGTGCTTTCGCATTACATGATTTTGGGCACGCGGTAAAATAGATACAGAACATTACATCCCTGAATCTGGCTACTGTGCCAGGAAGAAGTCTTACCCTGACAAGGTCACCTAAAACTTCACTGCTATGGTCAAAATCAAGAATTTGTTTCAAGAGAAAGATAAATTTGATGATCTATTTGAAAAGGCTAAGACATTTTCACAGGTCTTACATTTAGCAGCAATAAAACTGAGCCCAGTCGACCTCAACTGCTTCCACATATAAAAAAATAAAATACTGAAAAAGGTCCCTTTTGACCTATTAAAAATTGAAGAAATAAGAGAACCCACTCCCAGCGTAATCCTGGAGGAAAGTTCAAATCACAATTCTGATGAAGAATCTCCAAAAAAGTCAGTTCAAGGCTCAAAACATTCTGAACAACAATCTTAGAATAATCAAGAAAGACCCAATAAAGATATTGAGAAGAATATAGAGGAAAATGCTAGAGAAAGGACCAAAAAGGACTTGGCTGAGGAGCACATGGAGACTGACTACACATAGGTTCAAACAAAAAAGATCATAGTCAATGATCTTAATGAATAATGAGATAAATTTAGCAAAAAGCTCCAAAAGCAGCAGACAAAGTGATCTAGGTAAATTCCTGATACCCTTAACAAGGACCTTTTACTTCGGCTGATGTGTTAGAATTGCATTTAATCAAAGCGTTAATGAACATAAATGAACATCTGCATGCTTTAAAGAAGAGGAACATAACAAGCGTGAGAAACATAAGACATTGATAACGGAGTTCGTCCAGGAGGGACTACATCTCTGGGCCTCAGTGTCAAGATGGTGTAGGCCACTACATTAAGTGCTATAAGGAGTGAAAATTCCCCTCACGCAGGAGTGGCTGGACCTCTCTATGAGATGTTCCATTATAGGAAATCTCATTCACAAAAAGGAATCCTATCAGTATGACAATAACTCACACATAATGACTATGAGTATCCCACCAACATGGTAACAAATGAATCTCTGACAACATACATGGATAGTGATTTCTCTGTTTTACAAGGAAAATGCCCTCACACAGGAGTGGTTGGAACTCTCTACGAGATGTTCCATTATAGGAACTCTCATTCACAAAAAGTACTCCTATCAGTATGACAATAACTCACACATAATGAAATTATCTTGGCAACATGGCAACAAAGGAATATCTGACAACATACATGTGACACTAAGTATCCCGCCAACATGGCATCAAAGGGATCTCAAACATAATACAAATCCATGATAGAAAGTACATCTCACATCAAGAACAAAACAAGATCCCACATCAAACATCAACAGGGATTTGTACAACACAATGCATCTCATAGACAAAGACACAAAGAAGTACATGAAATCAACGCATCATATACCTCACGATGAAGATGACTGAAAAATGAGCTACTCTGCTATATGATATGAAATCACCATCTCAATCGTGGTGTCAAAAGGTGTGAAATCGACTGATGACTCATTGAATGCTGAAACCTGTAACTTCACTTCAAAAAGTGGCCAAAAAATATAAAGCTTAGATGGAAAATATGAATTTGCTATCAGATTCGTGACGTTGAATAGTGAAAAATCGACTATCAAATTTTTTAATTCTGACGAAGTGAAAATCTGGGGCAAAAAGGAATATTTTAGATTCCCCCTACATTGCTCAAATATGCTTCTCCATGGGTGGAATGGAAATACGCAAGTCAAAAGGCGAATCCAACCTCGCCATTGCGTTCCTTGCAAAAAAACGTGAAAAATGTCTGTAAACTTGACTATATTCCGACATGGAGAAAAATTACCTCCATGGGAAAATTTCAAGTATCATGGTTCCGCATGTAATAAAAAATTCACTGCCTCGATATGCATGCACACTCCTGCTTTTCCTTGGCTTGGGCACACTTATGAAAACGAGGGGTTTAAATAAACTTTGATGGCAAAATTACCAATATAAAGGCCGTTGGCCTAGTGGTAAAAGTGGAAACTATTAGAGAGGAGGTCAGGGGGTCAAATCCCGACCTCTCCACAAATGGTGTGTTTTTAACTATTTGACTATTTTTAAAAACAAATTTGGCATGTTTTTGTATGTTGTTGTGGGTTGGCGGGGTGACGGGTTTGCCGGACTAGTGGCCCGCTCCCCAAACTCTGACACCATGCTTAAATACAACAGTGGGTTGGTTGTTATGTGTTATATATAGCACATATATATGTTATGGTTGGGGTGGTACAGTCGACCACCCCATCGTGTATTATAATTATGCAGTGGTTGGTGCGTGGGGTCCGGCGAGGTCACGGTCGTCGGCCCCATTAAGATTTTTATTTTTTTAATATAATTTGGCATGTTGTGGGGTGGTGGGGGTGGTGACTCGCCACCCCCCTTTTTCTATTTATTTTCTTTTTTTTAAAAAAAAATTAGGCATTTTTAAAATACTCAATTTTTGACCGTAGGAGTCAAATTAAGGGTCCCACAAATTTGCACGGAATTCGGCCAGAGCTGGCCAGAATCCATTGGCTAGATTTGGGAAAAATTGCGCCTCCTTTAAGCCTCCCAAGTCACCCACTCAACCCAAAACTTTGATTTCTCCTAAATTTTGCATATGAGCTCAGTTTTACGAACCGTTCACACTGTTGTGATCAGGACAACGAGATATTCAACCTGAACCTAGTTCGAGAGAAATCCAAACACTTTGATTTTTGAGCTTCCATAAGCCCACTTTGTCTTGTGTGTGTCTCTGGAACCACCTGGATCAATATTCCCCACTGAGGAGCTTTTGGTCCTCCAAAAGCATTAATAAGAATCTTCATTTGTTGTGTACTGTGTCTACACCACAAGCATCCTGAAAAGGTCACCCTTCCATCTCCTTCACCTTTGTTCTTCGGAGCCTTAGGCGATGGACCAAAACTTGCATCTTCTACAATATTGTAGAACAATCCCTTACAAATTACATGCTCAAATTGACCAACTATGACCCAAAAAATTTCCTTACTTGCCACAAGTTTATAACCTGTACTCGGTGGTCAATTTTACATCAAATGGAAATCACACCCTAGCTAACATTACAAGACAAGACATCATTGACGCATTTCGAAGTGATAGAAAAAAACTCATCACTTTTACATGAAATACATTCATCACACGACTCATAAAACAAGGCTAAAATATCATTATTTCTTAAAAAAGTGATGGAAAAACACATATTCACTTTTACAGTTAAAAATGCAACATATGATTTACAAACACGGCCATGACAAGCTAACATATCTATTAAAACCCCTCTTTAGCAAAGTGAATGGGCCATTCCCCTGTTCGGAATTCTCTTGTCGATTAGCTCTTTCGACTGGTTCATGCACAAGCACTTTGTATTTAAGGCGCTGATCTAGATGGAGTCTTCAACACATGGCTCTTTAATGGCCACTTCGGTCGCAAGGGGTGAAAATTTATTTTTCCTCCAAACATGCTTAACCTATTTATTTCCCTATTGTGGAGAAGGCTTTCCATGCCTCATCCTCCTTTGTGCTGCCATCCTTTTCCAACACTTAAAAAACACATGGTTATGTAAACCACAAAAATTACACGCTTTGCGATGCCATGATTTACGACCAGGGTTATCAACATTCTTATAATCAAAATGCACTATGGAATAACGAGACTCATTATACCTTCTCTAGTGGTCTCTGGTGCAATCATGGTGATGGGATCTTGCCTCAACTCTACAACATGTACTACCATGGAATGATGGTGAAATGTTCCCATAAATCCTCTTCTCTGGTGAGTTCAAAAATGCCTATTTGCCTTTGATGTATTTTGAACATCCTCCTTCAGTGTACCCAAAATTTGCATAGCGAGGTGACTGCACAACCTCCAATGGTTGAGTTATGCCTTGGCCATGAATGCCAAGCCCTCCTCCTTTGTACGCCATCTTGGTGAGGAGTCTCATGCCGGTTCCTGTAATGGGTATATCCACACTTCCAACAGAAATGATATCAGGTGAAGATGAAACTGAAGAAAAATCAACATTGTTTACCTCAGCTGTCGATTTTGACATAGGTGAAGAAGGCTTATATAAGCCTTCATTGCGCTTCGCTTCCTCCAAGGCCTCTGTTGCGGCTTGTAGCTGAAGCTGCAATTGTTGTTTCTCCTCCTTCTCTTCCTATAGGAGTGCCTTCAATGCATCATGATCTACTTGAAGAAATTCGTTGTTGTGCTTCAGGTCTTCCCACGCCTCTGTCATGCTTTGCAACTGAAGCTGCAATCGATGTTTGTCTTACTTCTCTTCCTACAAGAGTGTCTTCAATTCGGCATTCTCTTCTACTTGTTTTTCATAAGCCTCGTACAAAATTTCCACTTTCTCGGACACCCTGAGCATGGTCTCATACATGTACTTGAAATTCTTCACGGCTCAACTCAATGAACGCTCAATAGTTCACACCTACAATCCAATCAGCAAGAAGATCTGCTCTGATACCACTTGATCTGGTTAAATTCATGATACCCTTAACCAAGACCTTTTACTTTGGCTGATGTGTTAGAATTTCATTTAATCAAAGTATTAATGACCATAAATGAAAATCTGCATGCTGTAAAGAAGAGGAACATAACACACATGAGCAAAATAAGACATTGATAACAGAGTTCGTCCAAGAGGGACTACATCTCTGGGCCTCAATGTCAATATGGTGTAGGTTGCTACATCAAGTGATGTAAGGAGTGAATATGTACATGGATAATGTTTCACTGTCGTACAAGGAAAATTTCCTCACGTAGGAGTGGCTAGACCTCTCTATGAGATGTTCCACTATAGGAACTCTCATTCACAAAAAGGACTCCTATTAGTATGAAAATAACTCACACATAATGACTATGAGTATCCCACAAACATGGCAACAAAGGGATCTTAGACAACATGCATGTGAAAATGAGTATCCCACCAACGTGGCATCAAAGGGATCTCAAACATAATACAAATCCATGATAGAAAGTACATCTCACATCAAGAACAAAACAAGATCCCACATCAAACATCAACATGGATCTGTACAACACAATGCATCTCATAGAAAAAGAGACAAAAAAATACATGAAATCAACACATCATATACCTCATGCTAAATATGACTAAAAAATGAGCTTCTCTATTGTTGGATCTGAAATCACCATCTCAATCGTGGCGTCAAAAGGTATGAAATCGACTGCTCACTCATTGAATTCTAACACCTGCAACTTCAGTTCAAAAATTGGCTGAAAAATATAAATCTCAGATGGAAAATCTGAATATGCCATTAGATTTGTGACGTCAAATAGTGCAAAATCGACTGTCAAATTTCTAAATTCTAATGAAGTGCAAATCTGGGGAAAAAAGGAATATTTTAGATTCCCCCTGGATTCCTCAAATATGCTACTCCATGGGTGCTGGAAATTTGCAAGTCAAAAGGTGAATCTGACCTCGCCATTGCGTTCCCTGCAAAAAAATGTGAAAAATAACTATAAACTTGACTATATTTTGACATGGAGAAAAATTACCACCTCGGAAAATTTTCAAGGATCATGGTTCCGCTCCCTGTTTCTAGACCTACTCCTAGTTCCAGGCCTGTAATAAAAAATTCACTGCCTTGATCTACGTGTGCACTCTTGATTTGACTTGGCCTGGGCACACTTGTGAAAACGAGGGGTTTAAATAAACTTTGTTGGTGGAATTACCAATATAAAGGCCGTTGGCCTAGTGGTAAAAGTGGCAACTATTGGAAAGGAGGTCAGGGGGTCAAATCTCGACATCTCCACAAATGGTGCATTTTTAACCATTTGACTGTTTTTAAAAACAAAGTTGGCACTTTTTTGTTTGTTGTTGTGGGTTGGCAGGTCTTCCGGACCAGTGGCCCGCTCCCCAAACTCCGACACCATGTTTAAATACAATGATGGGTTGATTGTTATGTGTTATATCTATAACACACATATATATGTTACGGTTGGGGTGGAAAGGTTGATCGCTGACTACCCCACTGTGTATTATAATTATGCGGTGGTTGGTTTGTGGGGTAAGATGGGTTCAAGACCATTGGCCCCAATAAGATTTTGATTTTTAAATATAATATGGAATGCTGTGGGGTGGTAGGGGTGGTGGCCCGCCACCCCCCTTTTTAAAACTATTTTATGATTTTTTAAAACAAATTGGGAATTTTTAAAATACCTGATTTTTGACTGTAGGAGTCAAATTATGGGTCCCAAAAATTCACCCGGAATCCGGCCGTATCTGGCCAGAATCCAGTGGCCGGATTTCGACGAAATTGCACCTCCTTTAAGCCTGCCAAGTCACCCAGTCAACCCAAAACTTTGTCTGCTCCTAACGTTCGCATACAATCTTAGTTTGACTAACCATTTGCACCATTGCGATCAGTATGACGAGATATTCAACTTGAACCTAGTTTGAAAGGAATCCAAACACTTTGATTTTTGAGCTTCCATAAGCTCATTTTGTCCTATGTGTGTCTCTGGAGCCACTTGGATCACAAAGACATGTCTTGAAGGAACTTTTGGATTTTAGACCCCTAAACAGACTCAATAGGTTATAAATCTAGAAACAACAATAAAAGGATTTATAATTACACAAGATATTGAAATCATCCTGGACTACCCAAATTCAGAAATTGTTTTAAAGATTGAGGAGATACCCTTGCTAGATATATTATACAGCCCAACACATAAAGAAATAGTAAGGAGGCAAAGGAAGAAAAGGAAACTCGATGCATCAACAACAAAAACTCTAGAAAATGAATCAATGGAGGTAGTATGGAAAGACACCCCCATTGATCCATCAGAAAATATTCCAAGGCTATCACAATTTGCAGGCACTTATACAACTACAACAATGGATAAGGCAAAAGGAGTTCATCTTTTTATTAAAGGAAAATAAGAAAGAGTTCAACTATTGGAATAACAACTTGAACAAGAAAAAAAGAGTACCAATAACCAAGCAAAGTTGCAAATGGGACAATTTCAAAAAGAGTTTGAGCAAATGAGATTACAGCATTAGGAAAACATCGTAAATAAGGACTCACAGATTCAGCAAATAAAAATGAAATGGATAAACTTAGAGACCACCCTCAAACAGAGGAATTCATTAAAGAGACACTTGTAAACAATCAATTGTAAAATCAACAAGAAATATTGTGCCAAAAAATCTCGTTGATTAATCCATATTGTGAAACAAGTAATGCATTAGCCAATCAAGTGGTTGATCAGAGATTAGAATATGAAGACGTCAATAAAATGATTTTAGATATTATTTATTGGTAAGAATATGAAGAAGGTAGAAAAGTCGATCTGCCAAAGATCGAGGAATCCCACAAGGATATTTTATTCACAGAATGAGACATACACTTGAAGCAAGAATAAAGCGCAACAACCAGAGCAGATAGCACATTAAATAATATAATTGAATTTGTTAATGAAAACCTTCATAATATCAATCTTATCAAATAATGCAGGCCAAGATTTCTCCCAGACATCAAACAGTTAGAGAAACAGTGGAAAGAGACCGCGAAAACTCAAATTAAGGCAGTCAAGTAGTTGTCTAAGCTTGACAGGGAAACTTACTGGAAGTTTCTGGTGAAACCATACATTCAATGGATGACTCTGCGCTGTTTAACAAATTACACACAAAAGATGGTTCCACCACTCTCTGATGCTGTGTTTATGGGACAATTAAGATCGAAAATTGGCTAGCCACCCCACATGAAGTCAATGATAGATATCTGTGAACTCAAGGACTCAGTGGCTAATAAGGACCATTCAATTTGAGGAAGCACGTCATCATTTTATTTTCTATGTTTTTACTTTTTCATATTCCGAGGATGGTTTTTTGAAACCTCCTCAGCTTTTTATGTAATATTCTATTTTTGATACATATTTTGTATTATTTAAACCTCTCTTATGCATTTAGAGAGAGGTCTAGAATTTTATCAAAAACACTTTGCAAAAGATTGCACTTATGTACTTTTGTGACTATTTTGATGAGATACTTGGAACAAGATCTTGATTTTCTTGGATATTGAAGCATACACTACTGAATTTGAATTTTTGTACTCTTAGAGTATATTTAGTTGAAAAGAAGCAGAACAACATTGTTGATTTCATGAGTAGGACCTTTGATATATGGTACTTATATCTTTGTGATTGAGTTTTGTATATGAATTAGCATTAATCTTTCTTATATTTTATTATGTATAAAATTTGAGTTACAGTTTTTCATTAAATCACTTTTCTACAATGCTTCAACGGTAATTCCTTATTGAGTACATGAGCAATCAATATATGCGATACGGTTTTCACAGTTATTTTGCCTAACTATTTAGTCAAATAATTATCTTCAATAATTTCATCTCTTATAGCAATTGAATAATATTTATTACCTGTTGCTCTAAGATCACATGATTTAAGTTATTCCCGGGTATATATTAAGATAAATATTAAAATAAATAGATGCATGTGTTTGTTATTTAAATAGATCATTTCTTTTAGTTAAAATCATTTTCCATTACACCTTATATCGACCAAACTTCATCATCATGTCAATTCTTGCTGGGAAACGGGTCCCTTATCCCAATCCAGAGCCACCATACCAAACGGAAAAGGAGATGTTTCCAAGGTTCAGGCGAGGTGGTTATCCCCCATGTAGTTGCAACAGAATTCCAAGGCTTCAACGAAAGGTAAGAAGTTCAAATGAATAGAGGAGTGTGAGGCCGGTTTTGACTAGCTTAATCAATTGTTAAAGATCACATATCTAGACAAAGTGTTTGTAGTATGTACCTATGCTTGCAAGAGAGGACTTGGTGGAGTCCTTATGCAAGAAGGACATATGGTATGTTATGAGTCACAAGAACTAAATTTACATGAGTAGCACTGTTAGTGTCAGTCTTTGCAGCCTTCCTCCAGTGATCAAACATGCTCATGTTGATTTTACAGCTATGTCAAGGTCTTATTATTTCTGGGCAGAGTCTTCAAGTAAAATTTGGTCACTAGGTATTAGGTCTAGGGTCGTCATCTCTGTCAGTTATCCAAATGCTTGTCCATGTCCCGATCTATTGAGTGCAAATGCAATTATTCAAAGGGGTTTTCATCATCAAGGCTAATCTTCTGCATGTATTATTTTGTTAATTCTTGTTCATGCTTCAATGTGCCTAGGTAAGTGTCTATTTCCCTCCTAGAGTTTCTGACAAAATTTCTCTTGGATGGTCAAATCATCAGAAAACCTTATATCCTTGAAAAGCATGTTCATACACCTTCCCTCATCTCTAATGTAATTTATTAAATACTTCCTACTGATCGCATCCCAATTCCTCATTTTCGCACAAACCCTAGTTTCTTGCTACAACTTGACAATTTTCTAGGCTAGGCCTGTGTTTTTCCCTTTTGGACCTCTTCCCCTCACTCAATCTCTGAAATTCCACTCTTCCCTGCTTCCTAACATCCCTCCCTACTTCCCAAAATTTTCTTAAGAATTTATAAGCCCCTTATCCCCTTCATTTCACTTCATTTCAACAAATCCCTTGTTCCACACATCGGGATAGGTTTTACTCCAATGATGTTTCTGAGAAATAAAAGATGAATTTGGGAAAACTAAGAGAGGGTTTTGTCCAAAATAGGCCAATGAAGAAAAAAATCGTTCACATTTTACACAGGTGTCATGGTTTTAGAGAAATGTCAAAAATACAGTTGCCTTAGGAGAATTGATGCACCTTTGAAGTGACCTTGGGAAAATCAAGTTTTCTCCTAGTTTGGTTGGCCAAATGATTTTCTTGATGAGTCACATGATAAATATACATAAAGATATTTCCAATGAGCTATCATGAGATCAATTTAGAGTTGAGGAAGACCTTCAAAAGTTTATTGCAACAACACTTTGCCTTGAGGCAGCCTCATTTTGCACATTTTGACCAGTCTTGGGAGATTTGACTTTTGACAAGTCAAATGAACTCCAAATTGAAAAATTCAAGTTGGGTTGGAAAGTAGACTCAATAATATTTTCAACGAGCTATCTCATGCCTAATTTGGACACTGTGAAGACCTCCAAAAGTCTCCTGTAAAAAGGCGCTACGCATTGAGATGAATTTTGGAAATTTTGCCTTAACAAAACAGAGTTTTCTGCCCAATGCGCCGCACCACTTGGCGCATGCTTATGATTGGGAGCTCCTTTTGATGCAAACTCAACATTTTTGGATTTTTCATGGAAAAATATGCATGCCTACCTATGGACATGTTATTTTGACAGGTTTTGGGCTTCCAGAAGGGTCAAAAACACCCTAAAAATGACCTTTCTGCCCCTTTTTGGACACGCATGAAGCAATGTTGGGAGAACTCATTTTTGGAGAGGAAAATGGAAGAAAAATTCCAAAATTCCACTTGTGTTGGAAAGTAGACAGGCATACCTTTCCAACAAGCCCACTTGGAGCAAATTTTGACACCGGGAAGGCCTCCGAAATGAGCTCCAAACTGGCACGACGCATAGAGAAATTAGGCGCGGCGCATTGGGGATTTTTGCTCATTTTGGATTCAATAACTCTGTTTTTCGCCTAATTTTTGAAATTTTGACTTTCTTACTTCCAAATTTTAAACTCATGATGTAATTTGATGGATCTTGATGTAATTTTGTTAAATTTTTACTCATGGAGGTAAATTCATCCATCAAAAGGTGAATTGCAACTAAATGAATCAGTTTCCTATCTTATAGAGGCAAGCTGTTCCACTGCCTATTTTCTAGTTCTCAGTTTAGATCTTGCTGAAACAGCTCCTAAACTTGTGAGCTCGACCCCTAGAGGTTGGGATGAGTTATTTTTTGTCTATATCTTGTGGTTTTTCAGTAATTGGCATAGGTTGGACTCTTGGGAATGCTTTGAGCATCATTGTACATTCATCTTTGCATTTTTGGCAAAGGAATAGACCGGGGTTTGCAGCACTACATGGGATTCATGTGGAATTTTGTTTTGATGATGTGTTTCTCTCTGCAAATGTATACTACTGGTGCTTGATGTATACAATTTTCTCTCTTATTTCTTCTTAAATTAAACAAACAAGGACAAAGGTAGAATTCATTAAAATTTGCAGTGCTCTACCTAGGGTTTGTTTAATTTTATATGGTTTCAGCTGTTTGGAGAGGATCCCTGAAGGTTTATTTCCCTCTTCAGCTCCTCACCTCTCTCAACTCTCCATTTATTTCAAATTTTAAGTGTCAAATAAATTGCCTATCTCGCCCCATTCATATCTATTGAGCCTCATTCCCTAGACCCAAATTTTCCTTTCCTCTTGAGCCAACAAAATATTCATTAAATTCAAATCAAGACTCTTTTGCATATATACCTAGCCTAAAATAAGTTTTCATTTAAGTCATATCAAGCTTCATTGATCATTTTTTGTTGATATTGACAAGGAGAGAGCCCTCTCTTGATCTGGTAGGGCTAGCTACCAGGTTAAGCGTGGTTTGATGTTACCTTAGATTCTGCCTTTCTCAGCTTGAGGTAGATTTAGGCCATAAAATAGTGGCGACCATACTGGGGAAATTTTTTGTTGTTGTTTGCTTTATAAACTATAGATGAAGCCTGAAGTTATCCAGGTAGCCTTCAAAACGCTCTTGCTTTGCATTAGCGAAAGTAGATGAATGCTGCTTCAGTCAATCTCCGGTCTAGTTTATGAACTGAACATCTGGTTTCCTCAGTAAGATCTAATCAAGTTCAGATCTGATTGTTGATGGTGGACAACGATCAGACACCGCAAGGCTGAAATCATTCACTTGGCAACTCTAAATCAGTTTCAAAATCAGATCCAAGGATTCCACTGGAGGATGAACCTGATTAGAAGAAACATGAAAGGACAATATGGAAAGATTAGGTATTCAAGTTGGAATTTCATCCAAGACATTTAGTTCTTTGTCATAATTTTTTTCTTCTCTTTTCTCAAGAATGTCAAGAAGGCTTTGCAAAGTATATTGGATTTGAGAAAAGATCCTTGGCCTGCATTTGATTCATTCCCTTTGAAGATTGTGAATGCCAAAGATTTGCATGCTTTTGAGCTTGATCAAGACCTTTCTTCCGAATTTTGTGATGACCATCTTCAAACTGATGAACCTCAAGAGACCAAGACTAATTTTGCAACATTTGTACATACTCCTATACCTTGTAAAATTCCAGATCGATACAAGCCTCTGATTTTACCTCCTATATCCCATGCTTTCCCTAAAAATCATGATCTATATCTACCAAGATTTGATGGTGAACGCGACAACCTCACTGTTGAGGGACATGTTCTGAATTTTGAGTCTTTTCTTGACCATTTTGAGGTTGATGAAGAGGATGTCAGTATTAGGATTTTTTCTCTTTCTTTGCAAGGCAAGGTCAAGAGTTGGTTCAAAACCCTGCCTGATGCGAGCATCTCATATTTCCAGCAGTTCTTCAAAGTTTTCCTCGACAGGTGGGTGATCAGACAGAACCCTTTCTTGATTATAGAAGAGTATCACCAGCTGAAAAGACTGCCAGGGGAGACAGTACAATAGTTTTCTGCCAGATTTAACCAAGTTTATTATTCTATGCCAGTTAATATAAGACCTCCTCTTGGATCTGCTCTCTTACACTACCCGAGTGTCTTTGATCCGGAAATGAAGTTTCAGCTGAGAGAAAGGAACTTAGAAACACTTGAAGAGATAGAGAATAGTGCAGTGGATGTAGAAGCTCATTTGTTGATCTGAAGGGAAAAGTTGAAGGAAGAAGAGATGAAAAACATAGATCTGGAGGAATCGACATCTCTAGAGGTAAAGCTTGACATTTTGGTAAGTGCAGTGGAAGAGATGATGCAAATGATCATCACAAGTAATGAGTATAATGTTCAAGCCCATGGCTCGTTGATTGAAGAAGAACAGGTTGCTAATCCAAAACATTTTGTTTCTTATCCCAGTTGTCATAGATCTGATAATGATTGTTTTGTAGATCATCTTGGATAAGAGAGATCTGTTGATATGACATGTATGCTTGATGATGTGTTTTATACTGATGATTTACCTCAATTTGATCAATATGATGATGATTATGTTCTCCAAACAGAAGCTAATCTTGCAGACAAATCAACAACTAGTTTATGGGAGGAAGAAGTTCACTTTCAACGGCTCGAATACAATGTTCAGCCATCACATATCAGCTACGGAAATGACGAGGAAAGTGCAGCAAATTTTGAAGTAAGTGAAGGATCTTTGCCTTTTTGTTTTGATTCGTTTCAGTTCATCAGAGACAATTTCCATGCAATCAGAAATCAACTGTCGACAAGTCTTGATTTGGACCATCTTGAGGGCAATGAAAACCTTGTTCAAAACTTCTGATATCCAGATTTGCAGCCCCCAAATGCCATTGATTTTCAAGTTGCAGATGAAGACATGGAAGCTGGAACATATGATCAAATGATACAAGATGATTCCATACCATTTTGTTTTGAATCATTTTAGTTTTTGAAGGGTAAATTGCATAGTATATCTTCAAATGAGTAGTCTGTAGAAATTCATGCAATCTCATCGAAACCAATAGAAAATGGGTTGCAGAAGTATTTTCAAGCTTTTCATGATCCAATAGCTGATGTGTTGGATAATGTATGTAGTCAAAGTCCTTCTCCTATCTGTGAGCTTGACAAAATTATTGATACAAACTTGATCCGACAGTCGGTTTCTTTGTCATTTTCAGTAGGAGTCTCGTTACAAAGCTCAGATCAATGTTTGCATTCATGGTATGAAGAGAAGAGAAGTAATCCATTGGATGAGCTAAGTCCCAGTCTGCATGAATTTTTAGATCCTTATGCAGTGTTTTTGGAGGTGGATAGAGAATCCATAGTATTCAACGGATTTGTTCACAAGTTTTCATGGGAGTTTCCTTTCAGTAGTTCTCTCTTGTTGTTCATAAGCGAGCACTTGCGGAGAATTCAAACAACAGCTGTAATAATTACTTGGTTGCATTGGTTGTTTCATTTCACTTGATCAGGTGATGAATGAAACTGTTAGAGTAGGTTATATTGAATAAGCTTCATATTGAGCATATTTTCCAATTTGTTGGTTGCGTTTAAGTATCAAGTTAGTTTTTAGTTGAGTGAAAGTCAATTTGTGTCGTCAAGTCATCAGTTTTTAGTCATGCATTTCAGCTTGAGTTTTTGACTCCATTGCCCAATGGATGAAGGCATTGTCTGCTTTCCAAAGATCTGTAGTTCTTGGCACCTCCAAGGAGCTACCATCCCCGTTGGAGCCAATGTTAGTGTCAGTCTTTGAAGCCTTCCTCCAGTGATCAAACATGCTCTTAAAAATTGATTTTAAGGTGTCAAGGTCAAATTTTGTCATTTCAGTGAGTCTTCAAGCAAAATTTGGTCACTAGGTATTAGGTCTAGGGTTTGCTTTTACTCCTTTCAAAGTTGTCCAAATGTCGGTCCATGTCACCATTCAGCTGAGTGTACCATAATTCAGAGGGTTTTCATCATCATGCCAGATTCCAAAGGGTCATTTTACACCTTGTTCATGCTCCAGTTGTGCCTAGGTAAGGTTCATTTCCCTCTCCTAGGGTTTTGGAGGTAATTTCTCTTGGATGGTCAAATCATCAGAAAAACTTGTATCCTAATGTTCATACACCTTCCTCTATCCTTAATGTACCTTATTAAACACTTCCCATCACTGAGATCCCCCAAATTCCTCATTTTCACACAAACCCTAGTTTCTTGCTACAACTTGGAAATTTTCTAGGCTAGGCCTGTGTTTTTCCCTTTTGGACCCCTTCCCCTCACTCAATCTCTGAGATTCCACTTTTCCCTGCTTCCTAACATCCCTCCCTACTTCCCAAAATTTTCTTAAGAATTTATAAGCCCCTTATCCCCTTCATTTCGCTTCATTTCGACAAATCCCTTGTTCCACACATCGGGATAGGTTTTGCTCCACTGATGTTTTTGAGCGATAAAAGATAATGGTGGAAACACAGAGAGAGGTTTTTGTCCAAAACATGCCAAAGAAGAAAAAAATCCTTCACTTATTACACAGGTATCATGGTTTTAGAGAAATGTCAAAAATACAATCGCCTTGGGAGAATTGATGCACCTCTGAAGTGAACTTGGGAAAATCAAGATTTCTCCTAGCTTGGTTGGCTAAATGACTTTCGTTATGAGTCAAATGATAACTAGACACAAAGATATTTCCAATGAGATATCATGAGCTCAATTTGGAGTTGAGGAAGACCTTCAAAAGTTGACTGCAACAGAACTCTGCCTTGTGGCAGCCTCATTTTGCACATTTTGACCAGTCTTGGGAGATTTGACTTTTGACAAGTCAATTGAACTCCAAATTGAAAAATTAAAGTTGGGTTGGAAATTAGACTCAATAATATTTTCAACGAGCTATCCCATGCCCAATTTGGACACCGGGAAGACCTCCAAAAGTCTCCTGCAAAAAGGTGCTACACATTGAGATGACTTTTGGAAATTTTGCCTTAACAAAACAAAGTTTTCTGCCCAATGCGCTGCGCCACTTGGCGCGCGCTTATGATTGGGAGCTCCTTTTGATGAAAACTCAAAATTTTAGGATTTTTCATGGAAAAATATTCATGCCTACCTATGTACATGATATTTTGACAGGTTTTTGGCTTCCAGAAGGGTCAAAAACACCCTAAAAATGACCTTTCTGCCCCTTTTTGGACACACAGGAAGCAGTGTTGGGAGAACTCATTTTTGGAGGGGAAAATGGAAGAAAAATTTAGAAATTCCACTTTTTTTGGAAAGTAGACAGGCAGACCTTTCCAACAAGCCCACTCGTAGAAAATTGTGACACTAGGAAGGCCTCCAAAATCAGCTCCAAACTTGCGCGACGCATAGAGAAATCAAGCGCGGCGCATTGGGGATTTTTGATCATTTTGGACTCAGTAACTCTGTTTTTCGCCTAATTTTTGACATTTTGACTTTCTTACTTAAAAATGTTAAAATAATGATGTAATTGGATGTATTTTTATGGATATTGACGTAATTTTGTTAAATTTTTACTCATGGAGGTAGATTCATCCATCAAAAGGTGAATTGCAACTGAATGAATCAGTTTCCTATCTTATAGAGCAAGCTGTTTCACTGCTTATTTTCCAGTTCTTAGTTTAGATATTTTTGAAAAATCTCCTAAACTTGTGAGCTCTACCCCTAGAGGCTGGGGATGAGTTACTGTTGTCTATATCTTGTGGTTTTTCAGTCATTAGTATGGTTGGACTTTTGGGAATGCTTTGAGCATCATTGTACATTCATCTCTGCATTTTGGCAAAGGAATAGACCAGGGTTTGCAGCACTCTATGGGATTCATGTGGCATTTTTCTTTGATAGTGTGTTTCTCTCTGTAAATTTAAGTCTACTGGTGTTTTATGTATACCATTTTCTCTCTTATTTCTTCTTAACTTAAACAAACAAGGATAAAGGTAGAATTCATTAAAATTTCCAGTGCTCTACTTAGGGTTTGTTTAATTTTCTATGTTTTCAGCTGTTTGAAGAGGATCCTTGAAGGTTTCTTGCCCTATTCAATTCCTCACCTATCTCAACTCTCCATTTCTTTCAAATTGAAGTGTCAAATCAATTGCCCACCTTGCCCCATTGAGATCTTTGCAAAAATGAGCCTCATTCCCCAGACCCGAAATCTGCCTTTCCCTTTGAGCCAACAAAACATCCTTAAATTCAATTAAACTCTTTTGCACAAATACCTAGCCTAAAATCAGTCTTCACATCAAGTCATCTCAAGCCTCATTGATTATTTTTTGTTGATATTGACAAGGAGAGAGCCCTCTCCCGATCTAGTAGGGCTAGCTACCAGGTTAAGCGTGGTTTGATGTTACCCTAGATTCTGCCTTTCTCAGCCTAAGGTAGATTTAGGCCATAACATAGTGGCAACCATACTAGGGAAGAAAAGTTTGTTGTTTTCTTTATAAACTACAGACGGAGCCTGAAGTTAGCCAGGTAGCCTTCGAAACGCTCTTGCTTTGCATTAGCGAAAGTAGATGAATGTTGCTTCAGTCAATCTCTGGTCTACTTTATGAACTGAACATCTAGTTTCCTCAGTAAGATCTAATCAAGTTCAGATCTGATTGTTGATGGTGGACAACGATCAGACACTACAAGGCTGAAATCATTCACCTGGCGACTCTAAATCAGTTTCGAGATCAGATCCAAGGACTCCACTGGAGGATGAACCTAACTAGCAGAAACATGAAAGGACAATATGGAAAGATCAGGTATTCAAGTTGGAATTTCATCCAAGACATTTTGTTCTTTGTCATAAATTATTTCTTCTCTTTTCCCAAGAATGTCAAGAAGGCTTTGCAAAGTATATTGTATTTGAGAAAATATCCTCGGCCTGCATTTGATTCCTTCCCTTTGAAGATTGTGAATACCAAAGATTTGCATGCTTTTGAGCTTGATCAAGACCTTTCTTCCGAATCTTGTGATGACCATCTTCAAACTGATGAACCTCAAGAGACCAAGACTGATTCTGCAGCATTTGTACATAACCCTATACCTTGTAAAATTCCAGATCGATACAAGCCTCTGATTTTACCTCCTATATCCCATGCTTTCCCTAAAAATCATGACCTATATCTACCAAGATTTGATGGTGAATGCGACAACATCACTGTTGAGAGACATGTTCTAAATTTTGAGTCTTTCCTTGACCTTTTTGAAATTGATGAAGAGGATATTAGTATTAGGCTTTTTGCTCTTTCTTTGCAAGGCAATGTCAAGAGTTGGTTCAAAACCCTGCCTGATACTAGCATCTCAGATTTCCAGCAGTTCCTAAAGTTTTTCTTGACAGGTGGGTGATCAGACAGAACCCTTTCTTGATTATAGAAGAGTATAACCAACTAAAAAGACTGCCTTGGGAGACAGTACAACAGTTTTCTGCCAGATTTAACCAAGTTTATTATTCGATGCCAGTTAATATAAGACCTCCTCTTGGATCCGCTCTCTTGCACTACCCAGGTGCCTTTGATCCAGAAATGGAGTTTCAGCTAAGAGACGGGAACTTAGCAACACTTGAAGAGATACAGAACAGTGCAGTAGATGTAGAGGCTCATTTGTTGATCCAAAGGGAAAAGTTGAAGGAAGAAGAGATGAAAAACATAGATCCAGAGGATTCGACATCTCTAGAGGTAAAGCTTGACATTTTGGTAAGTGCAGTGGAAGAGATGATGTAGAGGATCATCACAAGGAATGAGTATAATGTTCAAGCCCATGGCTCGCTGATTGAAGAAGAACAAGTTGCTGATCCAAAACATTTTGTTTCTTATCTTAGTTGTCATATATCGGATAATGATTGTTTTATAGATCATCTTGGAGAAGAGAGAGTTGTTGATGTAACATGTATGCTTGATGATGTGTTTTATACTGATGATTTGCCTTAGTTTTATCAGTATGATGATGATTATGTTCTCCAAACAGAAGCTAATCTTGCAGACAAATCAACATCTAGTTTGTGGAAGGAGGAAGTTCACTTTCAACAGCTAAAATACAATGTCCAACCATCACATATCAGCTATGGGAATGACGAGGAAAGTGTAGCAAATTTTGAAGTAAGTGAAGGATATTTTCCTTTTTGTTTTGATTTGTTTCAGTTCATCAGAGAAAACATTCATGCAATCTGAAATCAACTGTCAACAAGTCTTGATTGGACCATCTTGAGGGCAATGAAAACCTTTTTCAAGACTTCTTATATCCAGCTTTTCAGCCCCCGAATGCCATTGATTTTCAAGTTTTAGATGAAGACTTGGAAGCTGGCACATATGATCAAATGATACAAGATGATTCCATACCTTTCTGTTTTGAATCATTTCAGTTTTTTAAGGGAAATTGGCATAGTAAATCTTCAATTGAGTAGCTTGTATAAAATCATGTAATCTCATCAGAACCAATAGAAAATGGGTTGCAACATTATTTTCATGTTTTTCATGATCCAATAGCTGATGTGTTGGATGATGTCTGCAGTCAAATCCTTTCTCCATTGACTACATGTGAGCTTGAAACGTGTACTGATATAAACTTGATCTGACATCTAGTTTCTTTATCATTTTTAGCAGGATTCTCGTCACAAAGCTCAAAACAAAGTTTGCATTCATGGTATGAGGAGAAGAGAAGTAATCCATTGGATGAGCTAAGTACCAGTGTGCATGAACTTCAAGATCCTTATGCAGTGTTTTTGGAGGTGGATAGAGAATCCATAGTATTCAACGGATCTGTTTCCAAGTTTTCATGGGAGTTGCCTTTCAGTAGTTCTCTCTTGTTTTTCATAAGCGAGAACTTGCGGAGAATTCAAACAACAGCTGGAATACTTACTTGGTTGCATTGGTTGTTTCATTTTACTTGATCAGGTGATGAATGGAACAACTAGAGTAGGTTGTATTGAATAAGCTTCATATTGAGCATATTTTCTAGTTTGTTGGTTTTGTTTAAGTATCGAGTCATTTTTTAGTTGAGTGAGAGTCAATTTGTGTCGTCAAGTCATCAGTTTTCAGTCATACATTTCAGTTTGATTTTTTGACTCCATTTCCGAATGGATGAAGGCACTATCTGCTTTCTAAATATCTGTAGTTCTTGGCACCTCCAAGGAGCTACCATCCCCATTGGAGCCAATGTTAGTGTCAGTCCTTGCAACCTTCCTCCAGTGATCAAACATGCTCTTACAAAGTGATTTTAAGGTGTCAAGGTCGAATTTTGTCATTTCAGTGAGTCTTCAAGAAAAATTTGGTCACTAAGTATTAGGTCTAGGGTTTGTTTTCACTCCTTTCAAAGTTGTCCAAATGTCGGTCCATGTCACCATTCAGATGAGTGTATCGTCATTCAGAGGGTTTTCATCATCATGTCAAGTTCCACTGGGTCATTTTACACCTTGTTCATGCTTCAGTTGTGCCTAGGTAAGGTTCATTTCCCTCTCCTAGGGTTTTGAAGGTAATTTCTCTTGGATGGTCAAATCATCAACAAAACTTGTATCCTGATGTTCATACACCTTCCCCTATCCTTAATGTACCTTATTAAACACTTCCCATCACTGAGATCCCCCAAATTCCTCATTTTCGCACAAACCCTAGTTTCTTGCTACAACTTGGCAATTTTCTAGGCTAGGCCTGTGTTTTTCCCTTTTGGACTCCTTCCCCTCACTCAATCTCTGAAATTCCACTTTCCCCTGCTTCCTAACATCCCTCCCTACTTCCCAAAATTTTCTCAATAATTTAGAAGCCCCTTATCCCCTTCATTTCGCTTCATTTCGACAAATCCCTTGTTCCACACATCGGGATATGTTTTACTCCAATGATGTTTCTGAGCAATAAAAGATGGATTTGGGAAAACTGAGAGAGGTTTTTGTCCACAATAGGCCAAGGAAGAAACACGTCCTTCACTTTTTACACAAGTGTCATGGTTTTAGAGAAATGTCAAAAATACAATTTCCTTAGGAGAATTGATGCACCTCTGAAGTGACCTTGGGAAGATCAGGATTTCTCCTAGCTTGGTTGGCCAAATGACTTTCTTGATGAGCCAAATGATAACTAGAAAAAAAGAGATTTCCCATGAGCTATCATGAGCTCAATTTAGAGTTGTGGAAGACCTTCAAAAATTTACTACAACACCACTCTGCCTTGAGGCAACCTCATTTTGCACATTTTGAACAGTCTTGGGAGATTTGACTTTTGACAAGGTAAATGAACTCCAAATTAAAATATTCAAGTTGGGTTGGAAATTAGACTCAATAATATTTCCAACGAGCTATCCTATGCCCAATTTGGACACTGGGAATACCTCCAAAAGTCTCCTGCAAAATGGCGCTACGCATTGAGATGAATTTTGGAAATTTTGCCTTAACAAAACAAAGTTTTCTGCCTAATGCGTCGCGCCACTTGTCGCGCGCTTATGATTGGGAGCTCCTTTTGATTAAAAATCAGAATTTTTTGATTTTTCATGGAAAAATATGAATTCCTACCTATGGAAATGATATTTTTATAGGTTTTTGGCTTCCAGAAGGGTCAAAAACACCCTAAAAATGACCTTTCTGCCCCTTTTTGGACACAGGAAGAAGTGTTGGGAGAACTCATTTTTGGAGAGGATAATGGAAGCAAAATTCCGAAATTTCACTTGTGTTGGAAAGTAAACAGGTAGACCTTTCCAACAAGCCCACTTGGAGCAAATTTGGACACCAGGAAGGCTTCCAAAATCAGCTCCAAACTGGCGCGATGCATAGAGAAATTAGGCGCAGTGCATTGGGGATTTTTGCTCATTTTGGACTCAGTAACTCTGTTTTTCACCTAATTTTTGACATTTTGACTTTATTACTTCCAAATGTTAAAATCATGATGTAATTTGATGTAATTTGATGGATCTTGATGTAATTTTGTTAAATTTTTACTCATGGAGGTAAATTCATCCATCAAAAGGTGAATTGCAACTGAATGAATCAGTTTCCTATCTTATCGAGGTAACCTGTTCCACTGCCTATTTTCTAGTTCTCAATTTAGATCTTGTTGAAAAATCTCCTAAAATTGTGAGCTCGACCCTTAGAGGCTGGGATGAGTTATTGTTTTTCTATATCTTGTGGTTTTTCAGTGATTGGCATAGGTTGGACTCTTGGGAATGCTTTGAGCATCATTGTACATTCATCTCTGCATTTTTGGCAAAGGAATAGACCAGGGTTTGCAAAAATACATGGGATTCATGTGGAATTTTGTTTTGATGATGTGTTTCTCTCTGAAAATGTAAGTCTACTGGTGCTTGATGTATACCATTTTCTCTCTTACTTCTTCTTAAATTAAACAAACAAGGACAAAGGTAGAATTCATTAAAATTTACAGTGCTCTACCTAGGGTTTGTTTAATTTTCTATGTTTTCAGATGTTTGGAGAGGATCCCTGAAGTTTTCTTTCCCTCTTCAGCTCCTCACCTCTCTTAACTCTCCATTTATTTCAAATTGGAAGTGTCAAATCAATTGCCCATCTTGCCCCATTCAAATCTCTGCAGAATTGAGCCTCATTCCCCAGACCCAAATTTGCCTTTCCTCTTGAGCTAACAAAATATTCATTAAATTCAAATCAAGACTCTTTTGCATATATACCTAGCCTAAAATCAGTTTTCATTTAAGTCATCTCAAGCTTCATTGATCATTTTTTGCTAATATTGACAAGGAGAGAGTGTTACACCATTTTTTGGTCATTTAACCTACTATCATTAGATGGACCCAAGTACACCATGTAAGACCAATTTTACCCTAAGTAAAATTGCCTTCACTATGTAAAATAACTTAATAAAACACATTTATTAGGTTGTTTATGGTCTAAACAGGAAACCCCAAAAGGAAATATTAAACAAACCTATATTTGTTTGATTTTCCTGGTCATATTTAACCCAAAACAAAGAAATTAATTAGATAAATCTTTATTTATCTTATTATTTTCTAGGAATAATTATTTAAATCTTATTTAAATAATATTCCTTGTTAAATATGACTAAATTACCCATAAATAATTAAATAAATCATTATTTATTTGATTATCTTTCAACCACTTCCTTAAAATGATAAATAAATCATTTATTTATTTATTATTCACAAATAAAGGGATTTGACCCAAGTCAAATACTTTCTCCCTCCAACAAATATAATAAAATATTCCATAAAAGGTGGATCTAGATTTGGTTAATGTTATTTTAATCATGCACCAAGATCTAGAATGACCCAATATTTTATTATAAATAGGAGGGTTTTTCCTACCATTCTTCACCTTTTGTTGCCTATTAGATCACTCTGGATCTAAACTCTTGGTCTGACTTTGAGCCATTGTCATTGTCATATTTTCCATTATTTGCTGTGTGAGCTCCCTTTGAGTTCTATCTTTGTTTGGGTTTTCTACACCAACAGGAGAGAGAAATGCTAGATCTGAAGTGTTGAGGACTTCCAAGAACCCATCCCATTGAGGAGAATTGGAAACACCTTCTTGTTTTCCTCCTAGGTGCCCTTAATACAAAAAAAAATTCTTTTAAAAATTGTTCTTGTCTTGTCTATTGGATATATGGAGCAAAACCTTATTTTTACTGCTTAATGTCTTTCTATGCATAGATCTGGTTTTTGCAACTCTTGTCTTGATCAACTAACTGCAAATCTGAAGATATTGGCATCCTTATTTGATGTTAGGGCTATTAGTTATGCATAGCTAAAGTGGTCTTTTTTCGTACACTTCGACAGAAGATTCATACTAACAATTGGCGACTCCACACGGGTTTTCAATTACGACCACTATCATTTTTCATATTCCTGCATATCCAACTACTTCAGACCCTAGGGTTTCTTTTCAGCATTTTGTTTTTCCTATTTTCATGTCGTTTTTCACCTATAAAACCCTAAAACATTAAAATTTCTAACTTCCGCGTGTTTCTGGCCCTATTGCGTAGGTGATAGATATTAGCCGCAACTGAGACGACAACTTTTCCGGAAATCTGCCGCCGGGACACCTAGAGCTTCATGTCGGACTTTTCAGCCCAAAACCTGCAACCTGGACCTCTAGGTCGCACTTTTCAGCCCAATATCTGTGACCTGCACAGAAAACAAGTTAGAACCTGTGACCTGCCAATTTTTCTGCTCTTTTTCTGCAATTTTTCTGGGTTTTTCTGAAGCTTCTGTCAGGGTTTTCCAGCCTCTGTCTCAGCCCGTTTCGACCTCTTTTTGATATTTTTTGCTCATCTAAGTGGGGACATAGCCCCCTAGGGCTTCGGTACCCTCCACTTTTGGTGGAAGAGTTTTAACTGTTTCAGGTGTCTGTTTTCAGAGTTTCAGCCGCCCCTTTTCCAGATCTGATACCTCCGTTTCAGATCCCTTTTAATCAGCTCTCCTCCCTTTCAAATCACCTCCTGAAGATTTGTTTGGATCTACCTTTAGGGCCTCCTCCTTGCCTCTTCTGCTTTTTGCTGATTTCCTCCTTGTTTCCAGCCACCTTGCCTCTGCCTCTTGGCTGTGATCTGCACCTCTTTTCAGTAGTTTTCTCCTTTAGATCCCTGTCCCTTTTGACCCTAGATCTATTGGCCTCTTTTTAGTGTGTTTTGACTAGATTTTTTCCTTCTTTTAGATTAGTTTTGAGAGACCCACCTTCTTGGGTTAGATCAATGCACTAGTAGCTGTTAATTTTCTGTTATTTCAGCATTATGTACTGTTTTTTGCAGCATTATTTTCAGTTACGCAGCACACTTTTTTCTCTTGCTCTCAAAACCAAAAGGGTTTAAAAATTAAAATTAACGCATGCCACACACTCACCCTAAGCGAAGAAGAGCCCGGTTTACACCGCCAGGAAAAGACTTTAAAATCAATTGACACTGCACCTTTTTGCCCTTGTTTCGACATTGTAATCACTTGATTCTGCACCGCCCTGCCTTTGTCGGTCGTTCTTCTTCCCCTTGTGCCGTGTTTGTGTTGTCACCATTGCGCCCCCAAAGCACACATCCCGGAGACTTCTTGGCCTTCACCCTCAGTTTCCGGTCGGTCGACGTACTCCTTCCCGCCGTCGTCGAGTTAGTCCTCCTCCGAGTCCACACTCCGACTCCTCTTCTGATTCATTGGGTTCTCCTTTTACTTCTGGTTCTCCCCCTATCACCTTCACTATGTCTGGTCCAGGGCCTAACGCTAGCGGTAATCCCGGCCCTAATGTCAGAACTACTACTAGCGGAACCACCACAGAAACTACCTCGGCTGCACCTTTGCTCCCGTACATGGCGGGCCTCAGCCTCTCTGATCTCAATCAGTTGATCAATGACCCTATCTGCCACGATGTTGGTTGGCCTGATATGCCAACCAAGCTTTCCTCTGACATCCCTAAGTTCGAAGGCCTTGCTGGAGACAATCCAACCAACCATATCCAATCTTTCCACATGTGGTGTTCCTCCAATTCCATTACCGATGACTCCATCCGTCTTCGGTTGTTCCAACGCACGCTCACAGGCGAAGCTTCTAAATGGTATGTTGATCAGCCCACCTCTTCCCATACCACCTTTGCGACCATTTCCCAAGCCTTTTTATCTTATTTCTAGCTCCCCCTCCAATACGACACTGGTACAGAGATTTTGACTTCTTTCCGTCAATCCTCTTCAACCCGCCTTTCCACTCATGTCCAGGAATGGCAGAGAAGAAGGAGCTTATGTCGAGCTCCCCCCTTTGAAGATCGGGTTTATATGTACTGGTTCCTTCGCACTCTCTTAGCTCCCATTGGCAAAGATGTCGCCTCCCATTTCCCTCAAACCGAAGAAGCTGCCCTCTAAATAGCCTTGAAATATGACCTGATCTACGCTCAGTCTGGTTATGTTTATACCGTCCTTCCTGACCTCCCCAGGCCCGGTGGCGCTAACGCCCCGGGGGCATCTCATTCCGCCGACGGTATCATTGGAGCCCTTTCTCATCCGTATGCTCAACCTCCTATGGGCTATGGTCTCCCTCCGGGAGGGGCCAACACCTCTAGCACTTTTCCCCCTCTAGGTAGCATGTATCCAGGATACGACATGCCTCATCCTTTTTCCCAACCTCCTGCTTAACTCAATGTTTCCCAACCTAACCATTATCCTTATCCGCATCCTGGTGCGCCAGCTCCTCCAGCATATACGCTTCTGCCTCCCTTGCCTCCTCCGCCCCCGCAACAGCACCTACAACCCCCTCGAGGGCAAGTCTTTGCACAGCAGGGCGCGATTAATCCCTCTTCTCAAATAAGGCGGAGAGGCAATCCAAATCAATCTGCCCCTAGTATGCGTGGACCCAATCCTCAAGGTACTGACCCTAATACTGCTAACTAGCAACAGGGCACTCAGCCCAAGCCGGACAGGCCTCTTCGCACCAATAAGCCTTGTTCATGTTGCGGTGTTTATGGTCATTACACCCACGATTGTCCTCTCTTACCACAGATGTGACATATGTGGGAGTCTTAAGCCACATTGCGAGGACAACATGTCTCCCCTCATGCTCCCCCTAATGTGGCCACTACTCAACCAACTGTGTTTACTGATCCTTTCCCTCAACAAGGATTCGTGGCTACCCAACCACCTGGCAGATAGGTCGCCACTCAACCTTCCCCTTTTGGTTCCTCCGATTACCAGATCCTCATGATGAACTCTGATCCATCCCCAACCGTCGAACTTCACCTTCAAAATCGGTCTCGCCAGTACCCCAAGCCTCCCGCTTAGTCTGCCCCCGAGTCCCCTTCTTCAGGTTCTACAGAGCCTTTTTTGACATCCAATGGTCCCTTACATATGCCTCAACCCAAAGTTGAGGTTCATAACAAGATTCGTAAGGGTCCATTACGTCGCAATACTGCTCCTGGTCGAGCTGCTAATGCGTATAGCATAGTAGATGATTTGGCGCAATCTCCTGCTGCCATTTCCACATTGGAACTCCTCCAGTAGTGCCCTTACCAAAAGAAGGCTCTTCTATCTGCCGTGGGCACTGTAGATCCTGCCGATGACCAAATGATTTTTTTCGACACTCATCAGTCAGACCATCCTCCTCTTCCTACTTCCGTCGCCTTCCAAATCCCAGTCAAAATCCAGAATGCCAACGTTTCTCGGTGCATAATTGATGAGGGGGCATCCACCTGTGTGATGTCCGATTCGGTTTGGAAGCAACTCGGATCTCCTGAGTTGGCCCCTTCCACGATCACCCTTCGAGCGTGGGATGGCCACGCCTCCCAGCCCATTGGCCTTTTCCGTAATTGTCCTATCACCCCTGCCGGCAAGACCGTTTGCGTGGACATCGAAGTCATTGACGCCCCTCTAGACTACAACATTCTATTGGGGCGAAGCTACACCTATGCCATGTCTGCTATCCCATCCGTGGTTTTTCGCAAGATTTCTTTTCCTCACAATGGAAAGATAGTCACCATCGACCAGTTGACTTATCATGAGCCACCGTCTCAGACCTCCCCGGAGACGACCATCTCTTCTGTAGCCAATAAGAAAACCGTCGATTACTTGACCAGTGTCTCTCCCGGCGTCTACAAAGACTTCTCTTTGATTGGAACTTTCCCTGGTCCCGCTCCTCCTCCTATCTCTGACCCCAGCTTATCGAATGTTTGCATGATGCAATCGTCTCGGGCTGCCCTTAGGCGACCCGCTTCAGCTAGTCAGCAACCTCAGAATCAACCTCGCCCACCACAACCCGCTCCTAGCCATTCATCTCAGCCAGTCGGACCTCCTCCTTCTGGCCCTTCTCCTACCGTTGGTGTCCCTGAACCCCTCTATCCTCCCAGGTCGGTTCCCCCAGGACTTAATCAGCTCGGAGCCGTCCCTCCTGGTCATTATACTGCTGGTCCGATACCTTTCCTTGCTCCCCCTCCCGGAGTCTATACGGTCCCTTTCATGGCCACCCTCTCTCTCCCTAACCTGACCTTGGGCATACCCGTCTGGTACCTTGACCCTCCAGCCACTACCCCACCTGGTCACCCCAAACCCTATCTTGCTTTGACACCGGTTCAACCGGTCCCCCTCGCTTCCTCCATTGCCACCATGCCCCCCGCACCTCCCCAGGACCCGACCCCTGTGGTGACAGCTCCAGGAAAGAAAGGCAAAGCTTGCAAGGGGGCATCCAAAGACAAGGTCACCCCGATTGACCCAACTCCTCCTCCGTCCGCAAAGCCTTGCGCCTTGTGTGATGTCGTCGATCACACCACCCATACTTGTCCCGAATTGCCTCGCATTCAAACCATGGCTAAAGTTGCGTTCCCTGAGTCTATGGTCCCTGACCCCTCTCTCCCGTCCTCGTCCGTAACCAAGAACCCAAAAACCATTCGCACCAGCAAACCTTGTGCTTTGTGCGGTGTCCATGGCCATTATTCCCACCATTGTCCTCACCTGACGCATTACCGCACCTCTTTAGAAGTAGTCCGCGAATATGAGGTTGAACAAAATCAATCCGCCTCTCCCATACTTGCGCAATATGCTTTGGGTCAGCTTGAGGATCCCCCTGCTCCCATTGACATCCCCCCCCCTGATGTCCAGATGACGGAGCCTACTACCACCATTCTTTACCTATCATCCTCTGTGAGACCCTTGGGGCACATTCCCCCTGAATCCTCCCCTGTTGTTTCGCTTGACCCCCCTTCAGCGACCATCCTGGGCTCGACATCATTTAACCATTTGTTTCCCTGTTCTTCTATCATTCCCCGTGACGATCCGTATGCGTGCCTTTCTTCCTCTACGGATGATTTAGGTAACTTTGTCGCGTCATATGGATTCCCTTCCACTCTTCATCCCATCTTTTCCTGTCCGGATGCCTCCTTGGGAACCTTTTCCACCCTTGACCTCCTCCTTTCCGCCCATACACGAGATAACACCACCTGTATCTCTGTTGACCTCCGCAGCCCGAGTCCCAGCCGCCCCTCCTATAGCCCTCATATACCACCATCCAGTTTGTATATGCGTCATAGCCATCTTGCCCATCACACTCCCTCCCGCAGTTGCCGCTTGATGTCTACTATACACTCACGCTGCCGTCATTGTACCTCCTCCCCCCATTTGTTGTCTTGTAACACCATTCCGCAGGACCTCCCGTCCCCACCCTATATCGGTTACGCCGATGGTGCAAGTCGTTACTCTCGGAATCTAGCCTCGGCAGGTTGGGCCATTTTCACCCCCTTGCATGCCCTTGTTCTCTCAAACGGGGTCTGCATTGGTACTGCCACCAACAATTAGGCCGAATATGATGCAGTGCGTGGTCTCTTAGCCGATGCCCTCTTTCATCGCATCCTCCATCTGCATGTTCGTTTGGATTCCCCACTTCTTGTCATGCAACTAAATGGTGTCTATCGTGTGCGTAACCCTGTGCTGTTTAGACGATATTTACGAGTGAAACTCTTGATACGTGAATTTGAAACCATAACTTTCAACCATGTACCTCGAGAACAGAATCACTATGTAGATAGTATTGCAAACCATGTTCTAGATTGGCATTTATCACACGCATTTCATACAAGACAATAACATTCATAATCATTAAAAAATATGCATATCCATAATATGTGTCGCAAAACATGTGTTTAGAGTCCATCTACTCTGATACATATGACATGCCCATCGCATGTTACTAAAAAATCAAAACTGGGGTCACCATCTGTCCCTACATACACACTAGGGGGCACCACCTGCCCCACACCTAATCACTATCTGGCGGATCTCGAGCCAATGGCTCTGCTCCTGCAGCCTGTAGATCACGTATCCCTTGACTGGCCATCGCCATGCACCGCATGACACCTCGCCATTCCGAAAGTAGACCAATACATGGCTCTATGTACTAGTCGTTTAAGTCTTGCCACCCACGCTCTGACACTCCGGTCAGCAACCTCTCGCATGTACGGCGGATGTCCTCCAGAAGGGCGGCCACATCCTCATTGCGCGCTGCTCTCAACCCACTCAGACCTGCAGCTCCAGATGCTGTCGTTCGTCCCATATATCCGTCCGGTTTTACCGGAGCTATATCTGCATACCAAAAGTACATGAATCAGTACCCTATCTACTATTCAATAACTTTAACATGCCCATAAAAGAATAGTAATTTGTCACTTACCATCGGGCCCCCATACTCGACCAGGCGGAAGTGGTAGGTCCGGATCTCCACAATAAATCATCCCATTATAGGGATAGTCGTCTATGTATAACGACATCTGATCCCAATGGGCAAAAAAATCAGGACGAAACACCCGTCCGACCACCCCTCCTCCTCCTATGCACAGTAGGCGCCCCCACCGGCGCATCCTGGGCTCTCTCGGGCCCCCATCTGGGAGTTGTATACGATGTCTTAGGGTCGGGATCTTCTCAAAAAAGAAGGAACACAATAAAGTCCCATATGAGCAATCGTGGTTCACTTGCCGCTTGCACAGCGACAGCTGTCGTTTTAACGACACCAACATCATTTGGGCCCACCCATAGTAGGTCCCACCCAACACACTCTCCACAATCATCATCTGCCCCCCAGTGATGTGATGGAATGCCTGGTTGCCCAGGATCCGCAGCACCGCTGTGGCCACTGCATGGGTCTCTAATCTCTCTAAGTCCTCGATCGATATCCGAGTCCCTTTGACTTGGAGACCCGGTTGACAATTTCGCTCCACAAACTCCATGATGTTCCGCCCCCGTGGTAACACTGGCTGCATCTTTCCCACCATCCCAAGTGGCGGGAGACCAGTCAGGAAATACAGGTCCTGGACTGTCAATTCGATCCTGTGCCCCTGCACTATAAAGACCTCATGATCTGGATCCCAATAACTGACAATCCGGGCCAACAAGGGCTCCCCAGCTCTCATCAAAGGGTTCTCCAAAAACTTTAGAACCCCAAACCTAGCCAATACATGACGGACACCCTGATCTGTTTGGATCTTTGTCCGTAATGTGCCCAGGTCTCTCTCTCTCCAGTTGACCCGTATATCTGCCATAGCTGCACAAAAACATCATCTTTGTCAGTATACAGATAGGAAACACTATAACCAACCACAAAATCCCAAATCTCAGCCCTAACACAACACTAAAATCCCCTTCATTCTCTAGGTCACACTTTTCTGCCTAATCCTGGGCCATGTCGCAGTTTTTGGCTCAAAACCTGCGTCCCAGGTCGCAGTTTTTGGCCCAAAAAGTGCGACTCGGCCGTAGAGATGAAAGAGGGTCTATTTATGAGATTTTGGGCCATAATATGAACTTTCAATCCATCAAAATGAAAGAGTAAGGTTAGGCCTCTTACCTGCAACTGACGGATCCCAATTCCAACGGTCGGTTTTTCCGCTACGCTCGCCGCAAGATTTAGGGCCTTCTCTCCTCTCTACATTCACCACAACAACACTAGGAAATGAGTGGATTTGGAGGGAAAACCGCCTTATTAAAAGAGAACCCTTGTTTCTTCTTTCGCCTGCTGCGACCATATCGTAACTCCGTTTGACAAACCGTCTACACCGTTGGAAAGCTCTCACCGAGCCCTCAAATGGGTATCTGTTAGTTTGTTCTGATTTGATACTTCACCAAGACACATTTTGTCCAAGATGGGTCACTTCACCTCCCCCCAAAATTGAATTTCCTCACTTACAACACTTGTACTTGGGGCACCACTTTGCCTCCATACTTGTCTTTGTTTGTGTCAATTTTCATCATGAGATATCATCTTGTACTCATGTTTTCATGGTCCCCCATGGGACCTTTACTGTGTGGTAGCACCATCGAGTCGCCCTTGTTTAGAGCATCCAAGTTGATTCATCATCACATTCATGGAGTCTATCTCGAGTCCCTTTGTACCCCGCTATAGTCCTCCATCCTTAATTGCTTGATCCCTCTCTTGTGTCGCACATTATGGCCTTCAGTCCCACTGTCCCCTATCCCTCATGATATCATGTCAGTCGCTGCCATGTAATTCATGCCCTTTATGCTCTAACAAGGGAAGTCGTCCATTCGCTACTCAGTCCCCTCCATTTCATCATCATCATTGGTATTAGTCTGTCAGTCGCTCTACTATTTTCTCTCGTGCCTTAGTTGAGGATCTCTCATTGCCTCACCTATGGCGGACCTCCTTCTGTCGACATCAGCTCCTTCATTCCAGAAGACAGGTCTAGAGGGCGGTGTACCTTGGCTCCAGCTTCCACTCTTGTTCGGTGCCTCGGATCAGGCATAGGGATCTCTCCTTCCCCTTTGACTTGATTGTTTCTCCACTCTAGCTCCTTTCAGCATGATTGAGATCCGTATACTTGATGGTTCAGTGATGCAACAACAGCTCTTGGTGATTCCCGAGTTTGTGTGAGATGTCTCAACCCTCATGAGGGGGTGGCCCTGCAGGTAGCCCCCCACATGCCCAGATGACCTCTTCCTTGCAGCCTTCGATGCAGCTCCATGTATTTGATGATGTTGGCCTTAGCCACTTGCAGTGCCTCTTTGATTTGCATGTATCAGTCAGATTTTGCAAGCCCTTCCCCATTTACAGGGGGAATTTGGGTTGTATTGGTATCTCATGTACTCAGATATTATTGTATAATTCCTGGCTGTTATCCCAAGCACAACATGTATGTGGGATCCCTCATTGTATTTCTATCTGGCTCATGTTTATGCCGGTTGTACTTTATGGTTTGGTCCCTTTTTTACTGGACACACTATTCTTTTGTACTTTGTCTCAGCGGGTATAGGTATGCCTCCCCCGCCGCCTTTAGCACAGGTACCCTCTCATAAAAAGAGACTTTTTGCACCTGTAAGTCTCATCTCCTCAGGGTCTAGTTCTTCATCACATTAGTCTACCTTCCATCTCTCTCTCTGACTTCCCCTTTGATGTCTGGTGATTGAGTTCTTACAACGTACTTCGGTCATACGATTTGCTCCTAACACTCGCACGCTGGGGGGAAATCTGTTACACCATTTTTTGGTCATCTAACCTACTATCATTAGATGGACCCAAGTACACCATGTAAGACCAATTTTACCCTAAGTAAAATTGCGTTCACTATGTGAAATAACTTAATAAAACACATTTATTAGGTTTTTTATGGTCTAAAAAGGAAACCCCAAAAGGAAATATTAAGCAAACCTATATTTGTTTGATTTTCCTCGGTCATGTTTAACTCCAAAAACAGCAAAATTAATTAGATAAATCTTTATTTATCTTATATTTTCTATAGAATAATTATTTAAACCTTATTTAAATAATATTCCTTGTTAAATATGACTAAATCACCATGCAAATAATTAAATAAATCATTATTTATTTGATTATATTCTTTAACTACCCTTTTAAAATGATAAATAAATCATTTATTTATTTATTATTCAATAAAGGGATTTGGACCAAATACTTTTTCCCCCAATAAATATAATAAAATATTCGCAAAAGGTGGTTCTAGAATTGGTTAATGTTATTTTAATCATGCACCAAGATCTAGAATGACCCAATATTTTGTTATAAATAAAGAGGTTTTTCCTACCATCTTCACCTTTAGCTGCCTATTAGATCACTCCGGATCTAAGATTTTGGTCCGACTTGAGCCATTATCATTGTCATATTTTCCACTATTTGTTGTGTGAGCTCCCTTTGAGTTCTATCTTTGTCTGGGTTTTCTACACCAACAAGAGAGAGAAATGCTAGATCTGAAGTGCTGAGGACTTCCAAGAACCCATCCCATTGAGGAGAATTGGAAACACCTTCTTGCTTGCCTCCCAAGTGCCCTTAATACAAAAATTCTTTCAAAAATTTGTTCTTGTCTTGTCTATTGGATGTATGGAGCAAAACCTTATTTTTTTTGCTTAATGTCTCTTTATGCAAGATCTGGTTTTTGCAGCTCTTGTCTTGATCAACTAACTGCAGATCTGAAGATATTGGTAGCCTTATTTGATGTTAGGGCTATTAGTTATGCGTAGCTAAAGTGGTCTTTTTTCGTACACTTCGACAGAAGATTCATACTAACAGAGAGCCCTCTCCCGATCTGGTAGGGCTAGCTACCAAGTTAAGCGTGGTTTGATGTTACCCTAGATTCTGCCTTTCTCAGCCTGAGGTAGATTTAGGCCATAACATAGTGGCGACCATACTGGGGAAAAAAAGTTTGTTGTTTGATTTATAAACTACAGATGGAGCTTGAAGTTAGCCAGGTAGCCTTCGACATGCTCTTGCTTTGCATTAGCGAAAGTAGATGAATGCTACTTCAGTCAATCTCCGGTTTAGTTTATGAACTGAACATCTGGTTTCCTCAGTAAGATCTAATCAAGTTCAGATCTGATTGTTGATGGTGGACAATGATCAGACACCGCAAGGCTGAAATCATTCACCTGGCGACTCTAAATCAGTTTCAAGATCAGATCCAAGGATTCCACTGGAACATGAACCTGATTAGTAGAAACATGAAAAGACAATATGGAAAGATTAGGTATTCAAGTTGGAATTTTATCCAAGACATTTTGTTCTTTTTCATAAAATTTTTCTTCTCTTTTCCCGAGAATGTCAAGAAGGCTTTGCAAAGTATATTGGATTTGAGAAAAGATCCTCGGCCTGCATTTGATTCCTTCCCTTTGAAGATTGTGAATGCCAAAGATTTGCATGCTTTTGAGCTTGATCAAGACCTTTCTTCCGAATCTTGTGATGACCATCTTCAAACTGATGAACCTCAAGAGACCAAGAGTAATTCTGCAACATTTGTACATACCCATATACCTTGTCAAATTCCAGATCGATACAAGCCTCTGATTTTACCTCCTATATCCCATGCTTTCCCTAAAAATCATGATCTATATCTACCAATATTTGATGGTGAACGCGACAACATCACTGCTGAGAGACATGTTCTGAATTTTGAGTCTTTTCTTGACCTTTTTGAAGTTGATGAAAAGGATGTCAGTATTAGGATTTTTTCTCTTTCTTTGCAAGGCAAGGTAAAGAGTTGGTTCAAAGCCCTGCCTGATGCGAGCATCTCAGATTTCTAGTAGTTCGTCAAATTTTTCCTCAACAGGTGGGTGATCAGACAGAACCCTTTCTTGATTATAGAAGAGTATAACCAGCTGAAAAGAATGCCAGGGGAGATAGTAAAATAGTTTTCTGCCAGATTTAACCAAGTTTATTATTCGATTCCAGTTAATATAAGACCTCCTCTTGGATCTGCTCTCTTGCACTACCCGGGTGACTTTGATACGGAAATGGAGTTTCAGCTAAGAGAAAGGAGCTTAGCAACACTTGAAGAGATACAGAACAGTGCAGTAGATGTAGAAGCTCATTTTCTGATCCGAAGGGAAAAGTTGAAGGAAGAAGGGATGAAAAACATAGATCCGGAGGAATCGACATCTCTAGAGGTAAAGCTTGACATTTTGGTAAGTGCAATGGAAGAGATGATGCAAAGGATCATCACAAGGAATGAGTATAATGTTCAAGCCCATGGCTCACTGATTGAAGAAGAACAAGTTGCTGATCCAAAACATTTTGTTTCTTATCCCAGTTGTCATAGATCTGATAATGATTGTTTTGTAGATCATCTTGGAGAAGAGAGATCTATTGATATGACATGTATGCTTGATGATGTGTTTTATACTGATGATTTGCCTTAGTTTGATCAGTATGATGATGATTATGTTCTCCAAACAGAAGCTAATCTTGCAGACAAATCAACAACTAGTTTCTGGGAGGAAGAAGTCCACTTTCAACAACTCGAATATAATGTTCAGCCATCACATATCAACTATGGAAATGACGAGGAAAGTGCAGAAAATTTTGAAGTAAGTGAAGGATACTTTCCTTTTTGTTTTGATTCGTTTCAGTTCATCAGAGACAACTTCCATGCAATCCGAAATCAACTGTCGACAAGTCTTGATCTAGACCATCTTGAGGGCAATGAAAACCTTGTTCAAGACTTCTCATATCCAGATTTGCAGCCCCCGAATGCCATTGATTTTCAAGTTGCAGATGAAGACATGGAAGCTGGCACATATGATCAAATGATACAAGATGATTCCATACCATTTTGTTTTGAATCATTTCAGTTTTTGAAGGGTAAATTGCATAGTAAATCTTCAAATGAGCAGCTTGTAGAAAATCATGTAATCTCATCGGAACCAATAGAAAATGGGTTGCAGCAGTCTTTTCAAGTTTTTCACGATCCAATAGCTGATGTGTTGGATGATGTCTGCAGTCAAAGTCTTTCTCCATTCACTACATGTGAGCTTGAAACGTGTGCTGATATAAAATTGATCCAGCAGCTGGTTTCTTTGTCATTTTTAGTAGGAGTCTCATCACAAAGCTCAAAACAAAGTTTGCATTCATGGTATGAGGAGAAGAGAAGTAATCCATTGGATGAGCTAAGTCCCAGTGTGCATGAACTTCAAGATCCTTATGCAGTGTTTTTGGAGGCGGATAGAGAATCCATATCATTCAACGAATCGGTTTCCAAGTTTTCATGGGAGTTGCCTTTCAGTAGTTCTCTCTTGTTGTTCATAAGCGAGCACTTGCGGAGAATTCAAACAGCAGCCAAAATACTTACTTGGTTGCATTGGTTGTTTCAATTCACTTGATCAGGTGATGAATGGAACAACTAGAGTAGGTTGTATTGAATAAGATTCATATTGAGCATATTTTCCAGTTTGTCAGTTGTGTTTAAGTATTGAGTCAATTTTTAGTTGAGTGAGAGTCAATTTGTGTCGTCAAGTCATTAGTTTTTAGTCATGCATTTTAGCTTGAGTTTTTGACTCCATTGCCCAATGGATGAAGGCACTGTCTGCTTTCCAAAGATCTGTAGTTCTTGGCACCTCCAAGGAGCTACCATCCCCATTGGAGCCAATGTTAGTGTCAGTCTTTGTAGCCTTCCTCCAGTGATCAAACTTGCTCTTACAAAGTGATTTTAAGGTGTCAAGGTCAAATTTTGTCATTTCAGTGAGTTTTCAAGCAAAATTTGGTCACTAGGTATTAGGTCTAGGGTTTGTTTTCACTCTTTTCAAAGTTGTCCAAATGTCGGTCCATGTCACCATTCAGCTGAGTGTACCATCATTCAAAGGGTTTTCATCATCATGTCAAGTTCCACTGGGTCATTTTACACCTTGTTCATGCTTCAGTTGTGCCTAGGTAAGGTTCATTTCCCTCTCCTAGGGTTTTGGAGGTAATTTCTCTTGGATGGTCAAATCATCAGAAAAACTTGTATCCTGATGTTCATTCACCTTCCCCTATCCTTAATGTACCTTATTAAACACTTCCCATCACTGATATCCCCCAAATTCCTCATTTTCGCACAAACCCTAGTTTCTTGCTACAACTTGACAATTTTCTAGGCTAGGCCTGTGTTTTGCCCTTTTGGACCTCTTCCCCTACTCAATCTCTGAAATTCCACTTTCCTCTACTTCCTAACATCCCTCCCTACTTCCCAAAATTTTCTTAAGAATTTATAAGCCCCTTATCCCCTTCATTTCACTTCATTTCGACAAATCCCTTGTTCCACACATCGGGATAGGTTTTACTCCAATGATGTTTCTGAGCAATAAAGATGAATTTGGGAAAACTGAGAGAGGTTTTTGTCCAAAATAGGCCAAGGATTAAAAAATTCCTTCACTTTTTACACAGGTGTCATGGTTTTAGAGAAATGTCAAAAATACAGTTGCCTTAGGAGAATTGATGCACCTCTGAAGTGACCTTGGGAAAATCAAGTTTTATCCTAGCTTGGTTGGCCAAACGACTTGCTTGATGAGTCAAATGATAAATATACACAAAGATATTTCCAATGAGCTATCATAAACTCAATTTGGAGTTGAGGAAGACCTTCAAAAGTTGACTGCAACAGCACTCTGCCTTGAGGCAGCCTCATTTTGCACATTTTGACCAGTCTTGGGAGATTTGACTTTTGACAAGTCAAATGAACTCCAAATTGAAAAATTCAAGTTGGGTTGGAAAGTAGACTCAATAAGATTTCCAATGAGCTATACCACACCCAATTTGGACACCAGGAAGACATCCAAAAGTCTCCTGAAAAAAGGCGCTACACATTGTGATGAATTTTGGAAATTTTGCCTTAACAAAACAGAGTTTTCTGCCCAATGCGCCGCGCCACTTGGCGCACGCTTATGATTGGGAGCTCCTTTTGATGAAAACTCAGAATTTTTGGATTTTTCATGGAAAAATATGCATGCCTACCTATGGACATGATATTTTGACAGGTTTTGGGCTTCCAGAAGGGTCAAAAACACCCTAAAAATGACCTTTCTGCCCCTTTTTGGACGCACAGGAAGCAGTGTTGGGAGAACTCATTTTTGGAGGGGAAAATGGAAGCAAAATTTAGAAATTCCACTTGTGTTGGAAAGTAGACAGGAATACCTTTCGAACAAGCCCACTTGGAGAAAATTTGGACACCGAGAAGGCCTCCAAAAGCAGCTCCAAACTAGCGCGACGCATAGAGAAATCATGCGTGGCGCATTGGGGATTTTTGCTCATTTTGGACTCAGTAACTCTGTTTTTTGCCTAATTTTTGACATTTTGACTTTCTTACTTCCAAATGTTAAACTCATGATGTAATTTGATGTACTTTGATGGATATTGATGTAATTTTGTTAAATTTTTACTCATGGAGGTAAATTCATCCATCAAAAGGTGAATTGCAACTGAATGAATTGGTTTCCTATCTTATAGAGGCAAGCTGTTCCACTGCCTATTTTCTAGTTCTCAGTTTAGATCTTGTTGAAAAAACTCCTAAAATTGTGAGCTTGACCCCTAGAGGCTGGGATGAGTTATTGTTTGTCTATATCTTGTGGTTTTTCAGTCATTGGCATAGGTTGGACTCTTGGGAATGCTTTGAGCATCATTGTACATTCATCTCTGCATTTTTGGCAAAGGAATAGACCAGGGTTTGCAACACTCCATGGGATTCATGTGGCATTTTGTTTTGATGATGTGTTTCTCTCTGCAAATGTAAGTCTATTGGTGCTTGATGTATACCATTTTTTCTCTTATTTCTTCTTAAATTAAACAAACAAGGAAAAAGGTAGAATTCATTAAAATTTGCAATTCTCTACCTAGGGTTTGTTTAATTTTCTATGTTTTCAGCTGTTTGGAGAGGATACCTGAAGGTTTATTTCCCTCTTCAGCTCCTCACCTCTCTCAACTCTCCATTTATTTCAAATTTGAAGTGTCAAATCAATTGCCTATCTTGCCCCATTCAGATCTCTGCAGAATTGAGCCTCATTCCCTAGACCCAAATTTGCCTTTCCTCTTGAGCCAAAAAAATATTCATTAAATTCAAATCAAGACTCTTTTGAATATATACCTAGCCTAAAATTAGTTTTCATTTAAGTCATCTCAAGCTTCATTGATCGTTTTTTGTTGAGATTGACAAGGAGAGAGCCCTCTCCCGATCTGGTAGGACTAGCTACCAGGTTAAGAGTGGTTTGATGTTACCCTAGATTCTGCCTTTCTCAGCCTGAGGTAGATTTAGGCCATAAAAAGAAATATATGACACATTATCTTGATCTAGCTTCGATCATCCATGAATTGAAGATGCATAGGCACTATCTTCTAGGTAGGAGGTTTGTACTGATGAGTGATCACAGTGGGTTGAGATACTTGTTTGACAAGCTGAATTTGAATATCAAGAAAGCTAGATGGTTGGCCTATATCAATGACTTTGATTTTTATATCAAATACATCAAAGGTAAAGATAACATTGTCGCTTATGCTCTTAGAAGGTGGATATAGGTAAATCACATTTCAAACATGAGCTCCTATAGGACACATTTACAGGATAGGATCTTGTAGGTAGGTCGGCAGGATGCCAAGTATATGGAGCTTAAGCAAAAATTGCATTAGAATAAAAGTACATGTATAGGTAGTGGTACAGGTGAAAGTGTACAAGATGTGAACTATCATCTTATGACAGATGGATTGGTTTGGTTTAGAGACCATATATATGTGTTAGAAAGTAGTGAGATGAAGAAGGTGACCTTGAGGGATTTTAATGAGAAACCATATTCAGGCCACCCAGGATATCAGAAGACATTGACCACGGTGAAGAAGTTGTAGAGTTGGCCAAATATGAGGAAGGAAGTAGCAAAGTTCATGGCTAGATGTTTGGTTTGTCAACAGGTGAAGGTAGAGTGTAGGCATCTAGGTGGACTGCTACAACCGATTGCAATTACATAATGGAAATGGGGGGTAATTTCCATGGAATTTACCACAAGCTTGCCAAAGACAATGAGACGACAAGATTCCATCATGGTTGTGGTGGATAGGTTGACTAAGGTAGCACATTTCATTGCAATTAAGACGTTCAATTAGCGATGTAGCACATGTGTTCATTAGATATGTGGTCAGATTGCATAGTGTTCCAAAGAATATTATGTTAGACAGGGATGCAAATTTCACTTCCAAGTTTTGGAAGGATATGTTTGCAGGTTTGGTCACAGAGTTGGCCATTAGTAATACTTATCATACACATACAGATGGATATACTAAGAGGATCAACATGATCTTGGAGGAAATGTTGAGGATGTATGTGATGGATGAACAACAAAAGTGGGAAGAGTATCTACCATTGGTTGAGTTTTCATAAAATAATGGGTATCAAGAGTCATTGGGGATGAGTCCCTTAGAGGCTCTATATGGGCGGAGTTTTAATACTCCCATCAGTTGGAGTGATCCAGTTAAAAAGGTGTTGATTGGACAAGACATGTTGGTAGACATGGAACAAGAAATGCAAGCTATAAAGAAGAATATAAAGGTGGAACAAAACAAACAAAAGAGTTATGTAGACACACACAGATCATTTAGGGAGTTTCAAGTTGGGGGCATGTTTATTTTCGCATCTAGCGCAAGAAGAGCTCCTTGAGGATTAGATCATGTGCCTAGTTCGAACCACGGTATTGCGGGCCTTTTGAGATCCTTGAGAGGATTGGACCAGTGGCCTATCGACTTGCACTACCTCCAACAATGAAAGTCCATGATGTGTTTCATGTTTCATTACTGAAAAGGTATATAAAGGATGTTGATCATGTTATTGATTGGTGTGTATTGCATGTGGAGAAAGAAGGACAATTCCAGTCAGAACCTCAGTGCATATTGCAGCGAAAGCAACTCATGCTCAAGAAGAGAGACATTGAGCAAGTTAAAGTGTAGTGGAAGCACTTTTGGCCCGATGAAGCTACATGGGAGATGGAAGATCAAATGCGGGCTATGTATCCTTTATTTTTTTCCAATTGAGGCAAAAAAAAATTGGTTTGATGTTTGGTATGTGTTTGGCATATGTTTTGGTATATGTACGTATGTATATGAATGTAAAGACCACCATGATCTAGGTTATAAATATCTAATAAACGACATGGATGTTATATGGTCATGTTATCATGGTATTTTACTTTGAGTAGGTTTTTCATTGTAAATACCGCATTGAGCTAAGTTATTAAGCTCCATGTGAAATATTTTTCTTCTTAGCAGTTTTACTGAGGTGTAGGTGTAATTTAACACCGAGGACGGTGTTCCCCAAGGTTGAAGGTTTTGTAACAGACCCAGGTTAAAATCTCATGTAATAAAAGTTAGCAAAGGAAAAATAAAGACCACAGTTAAAAGACACTTATTCCAAGCTGAATGTTGGGCGAAGATATCCTAGCGAGAATCACTAGATGTTTTTATGGCTAAGGGAAATTAGAAAAATGTAATGGCTAAGGCATTAAAGAGGAAAAAAGTATTTTTGCCACATTTATTTATGAAAATAAAGAAAATTAGGAGAAAATAAAGGTGAAAGGTCAAAGGCTATTTGTGGGGAGGAAATTGAAGGACAATAATGGAAAATGAAGAAAATAGAGGCCTCATTAATAAAAAGGCTTCTGAGGATCAATTCATGGCTTTTTTTAGTTTGGATTTTGTTAGTTAAATTTTTGAGATCTCTCATTATCTCCCTCTCTCTCACTCTTGGACACTTAGAGTTTCTTGGAGCATTCCACCATTAGACCAAGAAAGGATAAAGAAAGAAAAGGAAGGACAAGGAAAGGAAAGGAAAACAAAGATCAACAAAAATACTTGCAGTTAACATATTTCATGTGTGATTTCCTAGCTGGTTTGGAAATGCATGGCTTATGTATGTTTTTATTTGGTTCTCTTGTTGTCGGTGGTATGGTTTTGCCGGGTTTTGAAAATGGTTTTCAGCCTTGAATTTCTTTTTTCTAGATAATCATGGTGTGATGGGATTGATCTCGGTTTTGAGCTTTGGAATTTATGGATGGTTTTATGAATCCATGGTGGAGGTGGTCTCGGGAAATTCCCAAAGGCCTAGGAATCCCTTGACTGGGTTTTGTGGAATACATGGTAAAGCTTGAGGGTGGTGTCTCGGTTTAGGGCCTATTGATCCGGTGTGGATTTGTGGTAAAGCTTGAGATAACAGGAGATGGAAAATTCCTCAAGGATGGTGATGGATTCCGAAGGCATTCCAAGCTAAGTTTGTTTTTGTGATCTCGACACAAGTTTTGGTGTGATCATGGTATGGTGAGGGTGGAGGTGGTTTAACCTCTGGATTCCCATACTTGTTTTTGCATTGGTTTATCCATGATATCCCGTATTCATGCTTGGAATATGGCATGGGGTTGACTGGTTGAAGAGATATTTGGCTCAGCCATGTCTATGGTCGGGTGGTAAGTGGAAGTTCAAAACTGGTTGGCTCTTGCTTATGTTTAATAAAATCTAAGTTCTCTTGTTTTTTAACTTGTTAATGTGTGTCTTTATGGATTTTTATCTCATTGTTATTTACATGATTTTATGTTGGTTATAAGCATGGTATGACTGGTTCAAGCCATGTTTATTTCATGTGTTTACTTGTAATTTTTAAGATAATGGATGCAAGACCTAATTGATGTCATAATAGTTCAAGGAAGAGGGTAGTGATCCTTCATGTCATGCCTCATAAGATTTTTCAATCATTAATGCTCTTTCTTGTATCCTATACCTATAGATTGCATTGATGCCTAGTGTTTGACAGTATGTCAGTCCCAATAGGGGATGGTCAAGCCTAGTCCTGGATTTAGTTTCGAGTTCATTAGCATTTTCATGATGTGTTTGAAGGATTATGGAAGCTACAGGAAGTTATGGGTAGTTACCGGGATTTTGGGCTTTAAAAGTGGCACAAATCCCGCGGACGCTGGCACAAATCTGAGGGAAAAAATACCTAGACGAATGCATGCCCATGCTGTGGGAGAATATATAGCCCCCCAGATGTCAGGTGGATGACTGGGATAGCCTTTAGGGGAACTGTAGCAAGTACAATAGGTCTATGTTATGGGTTTCCATGGATTCCACTTCCTTAAAGTCACCAAGGAGGTTGGGTCCCTTCATAATTACTCCTCATCTCATGTTTATCCCTATTGACTGGTTACTTGGGTAGATGTGAGGGGAGGTGTACGTCACAGGGATATATGGTAAATATTGGAGGGTGGAGTCTTGGTTAGGGCTTGTGATCTAATATGGATTGTGGTAAATCCCAAATATTGGTGTCTTAGTTATGGCCTAATGATCCCTCGATCAGACCGTGGATTGCAGTAAAGCCTAGAGACTATAAGACATGAAAATTCCTCATGGTGTAGGTGGATAAATCCGGTGGAATCCATGCTTTTTTATGGTCTAGTGATCTAGTGAGGATTGCGGTAAAGCTTGGCTATATTAATAATGGTGAGGTGGTTTAGCCTCGGGAAGCCCTGGTTGGTTATTTTGGTTTGAGTCCCAAATTCATGCTTGGAATATGGCACAGGGGTGATTGGCTGAACATATATTTGTATCAACCAATCTATGGCCAGATGGTACGTGGAAGTCCCAAAATTGGTTGGATTTTGCATTCATTAATAAGAGTTCCTTTCCTTGGTATTTCATGTGTAAATGCACTAGTTCATATGTGGTATTTATGGTTGTTGGGTCCTTATTATTTATTTTATCTATATGTTGGTTATGAGTATGTTTTATGACAGTGATGATGTATGGCTCTCACCATGTTTTTATTTGTAAATTAATGAAAAATTAATATATGACCTAATAGATGATATGAAAACTAATGTGATGAGGCATGAATTCTTCTTAGAAATTATCAGATAAGTATGAGACCCCTATGATCAGATCCGTTGTTTAAACCTATAGAATGCATATTTGTGACATGTTTGACAAAATTCCTGTCATGACTAGGAGGGGTCCAATCAAGTCTTTGTTCAATAATTGGAATTGAAATCATTGTATCTATGTTTCATTTCATTTCTATACATTTTATGGAATTTTGGGCAGTAACTGGGTCCTAGCCCTGAAATTTAGTCTTAAACCCTGTGGTCACTGACATAAAACTTGCAGAAAAAGGCAGTAGTTTCACTCATGACGGATTATGGGAGCGACTGGGGCTCTTAGTTGCTTGGAGGGCTTGGGAAGGGACATAATAGGAGATTAATGCAGCAAAAAGTTAGTTTGTATCAGGGGCTAGTCACTTGGAAGGTTTGGATGGCTCTTGGGGGTTCTGTTGCAGGTGTAGAAGGTCTGTGTTGTTGTGTCCCATCGGTCCACTTCCTTAACTAACACATAGGGAGTTGAATCATATCATATTAACTCTTCGTTACATGTTCACCCTAATTGTACGGTTACTTGGGTATATGAGGGAGGAGGATGTTACAGAGTGGTATCATAAAATAGTTCAACATAGCATGGTATCAGAGTGTGGTTATGCTCTCCTTAGGTAATACCTGATACCACATAGTGGTATCAAAGCATGGATATTCACTTGTAATTGATGGGAGGAATGTGTTTTTCATGCATACATGTTAGTTGCATATGTGTTATTAATATTTGTGGACTATGTGCTTGTTGTGTATGCATGTTGGTGGTCATTGTTGCAGTTGTGTCGTCATGCAGAAGTTGATGGTGTTGTTTTTGGATGTGGTCGTCATGAATGAATGTGAGCTGTATATGCATTTTTTTTTCATGTCATTGTCTATACCATGTTATGCCTTCATTTTCATGGTTATATTTTTTGTGCATGAGGTTGTCGTGCATGTAGGAATTTTAGGTCATCATGATGTTGTTGGTATGTTATGATGCTAATGTGTTGGTTGAGATAGAGTAGGAGATGCAGATCATCAAAGTTAAGTTGCAGCACTAGACTTCGGGGTGAGAGAAGATCGTCATATAGGTTTGTATGTTTGACATGTAGGTATGTGGTTAATGGTTGTTATAAGCATTAGGGTTACTTATATGCTTGTCATTCCATTGTTATTATGGTTGCATGTGTGATAAATGTTAGTTGATCAATGTGATCATATGTACATGTGTTGGATAGTCATGCACAATATTAACTTGATGATTATGTTATATGTTGTTGATGAGTATGTTATATGTTAACACGGTTGTTGTTATATGTTAGTTAACTTGATTATTAGGGTTATTTAATCAAGATATTGATGTTATATGCATCGCGTTGATCTTGATTGCTATGTGTAGATGGTTATGGTTGTAACATTAAGGTATGAGATGATATACTTGTGATGTTGTGTCGTATTAATCTGGACTTAATTTTGCAGATGTGATAGCCTCCCCTGAGATACATTAAGGCTTGAGTTTTCTTATGTCGTCTACTTGGTGCTTGAATTTCTAATAATTTTGTTTATTTAGTGTTTGAGTGTTTGGTGTCTATTATGTCGTGTATCTTTTGTTTGAATGTTTGATTAATTTCATGATATGAGTATGTATCTATGAGTATGTGTCTATAATATTGCATGAAGGAATGATTTTGTTTTAATATGGTTGTACTAACACATTATGAGCTGAGACAATTGATATGTACTTGAGTGCAAGTGAGTGATAATTGTAGTGTTATGAGTTGAATTTTGATTATGACATAGTTGATAGTGTTGGTAAAGGTTAATTTAAATTACTTGATATGATATATTTATCTTTGTAACATGTGGCTAACATGTGTGAACAGTTTCAGGGAAACATGCTTGGCATTAGTGTGACAAGGCAATAGTTTATTTGTTTATATAACTAGCTGTTGTGTTAGGTCCCTATATTATTATAGTGCCTTATTGTTGTTAGTGCAACCCCTTATTGTTATTATTGTACCCCTGTAACCCCCATATTGTTATTATTGTGCCCTTAAATTATTATTGTTTGGTCGGCTAGGATTACATTGTGGCCCCACTAGGATTACATTGTGGCCCCATGGACTCCTATATAGAAAGGAGGTTTTGTAATTTGTATCATCCAAGAATTGTTCATTCATGTAATGTATTGGAGGTTTCCCCCTCGAAGTGGTTCATTTATAAGGTGTTTATATCTCTTTTATTCTATTTTTGGCACTGGTTTCACAACATTTGGTATTAGAGCTTTGGATTCTAGGGTTTCGCTGCTCCAAATAGGTCATCGTGGAATTTTCGCTATAAATTTTTTATATGAAGGTTTAGAAGCTAAAATGTTTATAGTAGGAAGCCGAAATCTTGAGGAACATCGTCACAAAATTTCAGAGCTTGGTTCACAACATTTTCAGATATATGATCTGTGGAAGTTAGGGATTTTTGCAGGATCCTGAATTTAAATTAAACAGGTCATCATGGAATTTTCGCAATAAATTTTTTTCTACGAAGGTTCAGGAGCTGAAATTTGTAGAGCACAAAGTCGAATTCCTGAGGAACATCATCGCAATATTTTAGAGCTTGATTTACAATATTTTCGGAGATATGGTTTGTGGAAGTTAAGGATTTGTCAGGCTCCCAAATTTCATCTCAAAGAGGTGATCGTGGGAAAATCATCATAACTCTCTCTCTGAGCATCGGATTGGAATTTGTTAAAAAGTGACGGCAAGTACATAGACTGTAGTTTCATTTTTATCAAATTTAGAGCTGAAAGAGGAAACAGTGACATGTGGCATGCCTTAAAAGTTCACTCTATTGAACCAGTCCATAATTAGGTCATCGTGGGAGATTGGGCATAAATTTTACTTGAAGCATCCAAATCAGGTTAGACTCGTGGAATTTGAAATAAGCTTCAAAGGGCTACTATAGGGCCAAATTTTAGATATTTAGGATCCATAATTATAAAGATAATTCAATTTCAATATCAAGCTCCTCAAAAGAAAGTAAAGGTGTGTATTTTTTTTCGAATTGCATAAGTCTTGTTTGAAGAATCAAGTTGAATCGATTCCAAGGGCATATTGTAGAATATATATCAGTAGTGGATTCTAAAATGGCTCCTAAAAAGAATTCAACACCCATTAAGCCTTTAGAAGGCTCTACTATGACATATGAAGACGAAGAATGGCAACATGACATATCAAAATTACAAGAGCAAGTGCAACAAATTTCTCTCTCGCAAAGAGCAACAAAAAATGACATGGAAGTTTTAAAGAAAGGTGTGGAAACTAAGATGGATGTTTTGAAGAAAGGCATGGAATCTAAGATGGATGGTTTGAAGAATGGCATGGAAGCTAAGATGGATGGCATGGAAGCTCGCATGGAATATAAGATGGATGACATGGAAGCTAAGATGGAAAACATGAAGAATGATCTAAAAGCATACATGGAAGGTTTGACAAAGTTGATACAAGAAATGTTTCCTAATGGTGAAAAGATAGTAGAGGAAACTCATGATGAGAACAAAATAAATGTTAATCATGATTTGATAAACTCTAATGTTGGAGGGAAGAACCACCATATTCCAAAAAATGGATATGAGGAAGTTTGATGGAAAGGATCCGGTAACATGGATACTACAAATGGAGCAATATTTTGATCTCAATAATGTGCAAAACACACAAAAGGTACGCATTGCAACTTTACATTTAGAACAAAATACATTTGTATGGTATCGATGGCTTTTCTTCCGTAAAAAAATTGTCACTTGGTCAATTTTTACGAAGGAAATGATAGCACATTATGAGGATACAAAGAGCAACACCTTCTTTAGCCAATTGATAAATCTCAAACAAAAGGGTTTAATGGGGGAACACATTGAGGACTTCCAAAAATTGAATATAAGGGTAACTGATATTCCAGAGGAACACAGGATTGATCTCTTCATAGGTACTTTAAAGGATAACATCCAACATGAAGTTCACGTTTTGGAACCCGATTCATTGGAGAAGGCATTCAAGTTGGCAAGAAAAATTGAATGTAAAATTATGGTGACAAGGAAGCCTACCACTCACTTCTATAAAGATGGAAGTGTTGCTACTCCTAGATTTCCACAACCTACAAGGTTGACACTACAACAATTGGAAGAAAAAAGAGAAAAAGGGCTTTGATATAGTTGTGATAAAAAATACGCTAAAGGTCATAAGTGTGCTGAGAAGAAATTATTTTACATAGATTGTGAAGAGGAAGAATAAAATGAACAAGAATCTTCAAGAGAAGAGGATATACACCAGGAACCAACCCTATAAGAGGAAGAAATGAGTCCGACCATATCATGTAATGCATTGGCAGGAATTACCACTCCTCAAACTCTCAAGATAGAAGGACATATCAAGAAGAAAAAGGTAATAGTGTTGATTGATTCACGTAGTACCCATAATTTTATTCATTGTAAGGTAGCCAAGGAATTGAATTGTTTCCTATACCCAGCACCAGAATGTCAAGTGATGGTTGCAAATGGAGGAACTATAAATTGCTCTGGAAAATGCCATAATATCAATCTAACCATGGGGTAATATGTATTGAATAGTCCAATGCTTTCCATTCCTATGGGAGGTGCTGATGTTGTACTAGGAGTATAATGGTTACAATCTTTGGGGATGATAGCTTTTAATTTTCAAGAAATTTTCTTGAACTGTTTTTCAAAAGGAAAGGAAATCGAATTACGGGGTATTGCAGGGAAGCCGGGAAAGATAATAAGCTCTAATTTCATGACAAAGCTTCTAAATAAAGAACAACGAGGCGTAATTGCATAATTATGCTCACTAGAAGTTCCAACATCAAAATCATCTATTTCTGCAGATCTCCAAAAAGTCTTGGACAATCATTCCAAGGTGTTTGAAACTCCCAAAGGACTCCCACCTATTCGTGATCATGATCATGCTATTCATTTGATTCGAGGAAGTGTTCCTCCAAACATCAGGCCTTATAGATATCCTTATGTCCAAAAGAGTTAAATTGAACGTATGTCTCTAGAAATGTTAGAGGCTAGTATAATTCAACCTAGTCAAAGTTCTTTCTCGGCTCCTGTAGTATTAGTACACAAGAAGGATGGATCATGGCGCATGTGTTCGGATTACAGGGAGCTCACTAAGCTCAACATTAAAGATAAATTTCCCATTCATGTGATAGATGAATTATTGGATGAATTACATGGAGCAATTTATTTTACCAAGTTGGATCTTTGTTGAGGATATCATCAAATTAGAATGAAGACTGAAGATATTCCGAAAACAACATTTTGAACTCATGAGGGTCATTATGAATTTTTGGTCATGCCTTTTGGCCTTATCAATGCACCTTCTACATTTCAAGGGTTGATGAATTCCATTTTCAAACCCTTCATTAGAAAATTTGTGCTAGTATTTTTTGATGATATACTAATCTACATCAGGTCTTGGAAGGATCATGTTCAACATGTTGACAGCGTGCTCAAACTATTGTAGGGGAAAAAATCATGTGCAAAAACATCCAAATGTTTCTTTGGAGTACAAGAGGTGGAATATCTGGGTCATATTGTATCTCACGAGGGTGTTAAGTTAGACCCTAACAAAATTAAAGCCATTAAGTAATGGAAAGTCCCCGCAACCATAAAGCAGTTGCAAGGATTTCTCGGGTTAACAGGGTATTATCACAATTTTGTTAAGAATTATGGGAGAATAGCAGCACCTCTAACAACATTATTGAAGGAAGATGCATTTTCATGGACTCTTGAAGCAACTAAGGCCTTTGAACATCTTAAAGAGGCAATGTGCCTAGCACCGGTCTTAGCTACACCAGAATTCAAATTTTTTTTATTGTGGAATGTGATGCCTTAGAAATGGAATTGGTGTTGTTTTAATGCAAGAAGGAAGACCCATTTATTTTGAAAGTCTTCCAATCAAAGGAAATAATTTATAGAAATCTATTTATGAGAAGGAAATGTTAGCAATATTGCATGCACTAAATAAATGGAAAACTTACCTAATGGGAAGACACTTCAAGGTAAAAAATGATCATGATAGTCTTAAACACTTTTTGGAACAAAGACTATATTCAAAAGAGCAACAAAAATGGGTCACAAAGATGTTGGGTTATGACTTTGAAATAATATACAAAAAAGGGAATTTAAATGTTGTTGCAGATGCACTCTTAAGAAAGAATGAAGAGGTGGAAGCATTGCTTTGTGCCATTTCTATTATCCAACCAGATTGGATAACTGAAGCAAGGGATGAATGGAAGAAGGACGAAGAAGTGTGGACACTCATTCAAAAGTTTCAGCAAGATCTTAGTACATCTAATACATTTAGTTGGAAAAATGATTCCTTATGGTACAAAGATCGCTTATATATTTGTAATAAATACCAAATAAAACAAAATATTCTTTTGGAATTTCACACTTCTCCTTTAGGAGGACACTCAAGATTTTTAAAAACTTACCACAGGGTGAAGAAAGACTTTTTTGGGATGGCCTCATATCTGATATTCAAAATTTTGTGTCAGAATGTTTGGTTTTCCAGCAGAATAAAGTTGAGACAATTAAGACCCTAGATCTTCTACAACCTTTATCCATTCCAAGTCAACGTTGGGAGGATATTTCAGTGGATTTTATCACAGGTTTACCTAAGTCCAAAGGAAAGAGTGTCATCATGGTGGTAGTTGATAGACTTACCAAGTATGCACACTTTTGTGCATTATCTCATCCATTTAAAGCAAGTATAGTTTCTACTACATTTATGGACACAATTCAAAAGCTACATGGAAACCCAAGGGTTATTGTGAGTGACAGAGATCCCATTTTTACTGGAAATTTTTGGACAGAGTTATTTTCTTGTTTGTGTACTCAATTGGCTCATAGCTCATCTTATCATCCTCAATCCGATGGTCAAACTGAGATAGTAAATAAATGTTTGGAAGGATATATTCATTGTTTTGCATCTGATAAAAAAACATAATGGGTCAAGTGGTTACCTCTCGCTAAATGGTGGTATAACACTTCCTTCCATATTGCAGCAAAAATGACCCCATTTATGGCACTTTATGGATATCATCCACTATCCATCACATCATCTTTAAGAGAAAATTCAAAGGTTCAAGCAGTGGAAGATCACATTGAGCATCAACAAGAAGTTCTCCAACTCTTAAAGGATAACTTGAATCTGGCACAAAATCAAATGAAACAACAGGCAGATCAACATCGCAGTAAGAGAAATTTTGATGTAGGAAACTGGGTATTTTTACGGCTACAACCATACAAACAAATGTCCCTCAAGAAAGCTAAGAAGGATAATAAATTATTGCCAAAGTACTATGGTCCTTACAAGGTGTTACAAAATATTGGTACTATGGCATACAAATTAGAGCTTCCTGCTTCTTCACGAGTGCATCCAGTTTTCCATGTTTCATGCTTAAAGAAGGTTATAGGTGAAAATATTCCAGTTCAAACAATATTGCTAGAACTTGATGAGGAAGGAAAAATCATATTGGAACCTAAAGCAGTCACGGAAACAAGAACTCGAAAGCTACGAAATCGATCAATTTCAGAGTATCTCATCAAGTGGAAGAACTTACCCACTGAAGATTCTACATGGGAGGATGGGAATTTTATATAGAAGCACCCATAGCTACTCAAGCGTTGAGGACAACACTTTTTTGAAGGAGAGGGGCATGTTAGTTCCCTATATTACTAGTATAGTCCCTTATTGTTGTTAGTGTAACCCCCTTATTGTTATTATTGTACCCCTGTAACCCCCATATTGTTATTATTGTTCCCTTAAATTATTATTGTTAGGTCGGCTAGGATTACATTCTGGCCCCATGGACTCCTACATATAGAAAGGAGGTTTGCTAATTTGTATCATCCAAGAATTGTTCATTCATGTAATGTATTGGAGGTTGCCCCCTCGAAGTGGCTCATTTCTAAGGCGTTGATATCTCTTTTCTTCTATTTTTGGAACTGGTTTCACAACATGTTGGGTGATGTGATAGTGCATAGTAATACTCAATTGCAGCAAGGAAAAGGTAAAAGAAAGGAATTGGGTGAAAATTCCTTTGGTTGTGTTTGGAAACTGTAGTTCCAAATGAATGAGTGATTTGCATACAAGAATTCTTCTTAACCTTGATTTTGTTTGACATTATGTAGATATGCATTATAGTCTTGAACATGTATTTGATAGATATAAAAACTAGTTTCTAGTGTAGGTGGATCCATCAAGGGAATTGGAATCCCTCAAGAGATGGCATGGATGTGTTTAGTTACAAGGCAATGTGCTTGGCACATCAGGGTAAGATAAAAAATATATTACGATACTCACTGATCCACTAACAATTATGTGTGTATGGCAATATGATCTTGAAGAAGGCTAAGGTTGATATTTCCCTTGGAAGCATTGGAAACCCCTGTGGTTTGATTCATGGTGTTTGTTGAGAGTCTTGTAATTTTGGTCTTTTATGATTTGTTTGTGTTTTATTTGCGGTATTGATTACATTTAGTGTATGATCATGCCACTTTGTTTGTGGTGTCGTTTTGCTATTGGTATTTGTCTTGTCAATTTAGTGTTCCTAAATTGAATCATAAATTGTCAACTAGGGCTAGTAAACTGTTGAAGTGAAGTGCACCATATGTGCCTAAGAATCCTTTTCCTACTTTGTTGTGTTCAATGTTTTTCTAATGTTTTTGGTTTTATGTTTACTGTTATTTGATGCTAAGGTGAAAAACTAAATTAAAAGAAAAGAAAAGTTACTGAATGCTCTAAAATAGGATAAGATCTACTCTAAACTAGGAATGATAAAAAGAACAGAGAATGCTAATCCATAGATTGTAAAGCTGCTAAGAAAGTAACTCATAACATTAAACTAAGTCCAATTCGCTTCATTAGAGATATATTGGAACAAATTGAGAAAAGGATTAGTTCTGATCATATGAGGTTCTCTTAGAAAACAATAACTTAAAACATCACAGAAAAATCTTATTCATTGTTAGAGATTTGTTGGAACATTTTGAGAAAAAGATCATCTGTAACATAGTAAGAAAAACTATGCTAAAATAACTTATGACACTAGAATTAACTCATTTTGCAACTCACAATGTTACTATTAAGTCTCATTCAAGGATTAGAGTTTTCTTGGAACAACTTGAGAATAAGACTGTTTGTAAAATCATGAGAATCTCTTACATAATTGCAGAACAGAAAAATGTCAATAACTCAAAATAATATAACTAATTCTCGTTCATATAATAGTGATGTGTTAGAAGAGTTTGAGAACAAGATTAGTTTATAAAATAATGAGGATCTTTTAAATCTAACTAACAAAACTGAGATGCAATTAACAGAACTGAAATGCAATTAACTCAAAGTACTACAGCTAGATCTCATTCTTGTATTAGAGATATATTGGAACATCTTATGAGAACAAGAATGTCTGTAATATTCGATGTAATTAAATGACATAAAACATGATGCAAGAGGATAAACTCAGAAAACTACCTAAGATAAGAACAAAACAGAGTTAAAGGTTACTTATCTAGAAAATATGCAAAAGCCTTTTCAGATAGCAGGGGCCCTCTACTATCAGATTGGCACACGAATCCTTAAATCCTCAAAGTTGCTTTCAGATCATGCATCAAAGTTATACTCCTTTAATTAGAAGAAAATGCTCAGAAACAGAGTGTCACAGTCTTTGAAAACTAAAAACATCAACTCCTTTTCTCGGTTCACCGAGTTATTTTTATAAGAAAATACATAACTGCTATTGAGTAAAAATAGGAATAGGTGTATTTTATAATCAAAATCAAACTAAAAATCCTGTTGAGGACTCGTGTTTTGCTAAAGGCAAACCAAGATTCCTTATCCTTATAGAAGTCTGCTTCTTGGTTTTTAGCTTTTGTCCACATGCATAACCACTTCCATATTTTTACTCAGTCCTCGTGGATGACAAGGAATGATGCAGGAGAGTTTTGGAGTCTAACCATATACGTATTTCCCTCAGATGACACTTGTAACCTGTTTAAACACCAATATGGCTACAAAACATATGACTAGCCATAGAATGACTGCATTATGTAGCTAAGTCTGCTGAGAAATCACTAAGACAACAAAACCACAAAAGTATAATAAGTCAGTCATTGCATATATTATTAAAGTGATTTTAATCATTCTTATTGATATTTTAGGCCTATAAATGATAAATGATAAATGGAATGAAGTAGAGTTTGGTGAAAAGAAAAGACATTTTTAGGGCTCAACATACCCCCATTGCAAAACTTTTACATGTCCTCATGCAATCAATCCATGTATTCTGAAACTTCTGCCAGGACATCTAGCTTCCTTTTTCTGCTTTGCTTGGTGTTCAATGGCATCCTAGGATTCCTTATGAACAATTTGAACCTTAGATTTATAAGTGCCCTGTTCAATTTCTTGTTTTTCTTCTTCAGCTTCCCACTGGCCTTATACAATTTTTTCATTTGCAGAGATAGAGTTGTGTTCATGTCACTTTTCAGTTTGACTTGTTCCCTTAAAATTTCATTTTCATTTTTTATATGCCTATTCAGTACGTCCAATTCATATTTGTCTCTTTTCAGCACTTCAATTAAAGGTTCTTGTGGACTAGAAGTTCTTTCTCTATTTTCTGAGGCTCTTTTTTCTAATGATTCAACAGAAATCATAGATCTGTTGTTGGGCTAGATCTACATCCGGAGTTGCTCTATCAGGATCTTCTTCATACTGTTACTCAGGAGATCTATCAATTGGTGTCTCTTCATCTTCAATATCTATGATTCCTATTTGCTTAACTCCTGTCTTCTTCATTATGCCTTTAAGCCTATAACTTCTTCTCAGTTTAGATGGTCCCTCATTTTTTTCTTTAGCATCCTTTCTTGTTACCTTTTCCTTTCTGAGCCGTTTCTTGATTTTGGCCAATTTTTCAGAGATAATTTCCTCACTGTCTTCTTGTGTTGATATATTAGTTTTGATTTCAACATATTTGGAAACTTTTCCCCTCTTGCTTCTTCTTACACGTTTTTCTTCAGACAGAGTTTCTTTAGGTTCTTCAAAATGATTTCTTAAAAGGAATTCATCCCAACTATCTCCTACCTTCTTCAAATGATACTCAATTAAAATTTTAACTAAGCCATGATGATATAAGGTGGTTTCTAAGAACTGAATCCTTTTCTAGACATTAGAAGCCATCCTTTTTAGAATATTGAGCAAGAAAAAGGGTATATTTATCTCTTCATCTAGAAAATTCATCATGAGTCTAATGTGATAAACATATAAAGTGCCAAATCTCCCCTCACAGGTTATAAACTTTTGTAGAATTAGCAACATATTTCGCCATTTATTTTTCAAGGCTGAACTAGGAATGCCTTTCTTGAATACTGAAATGTCCATACCTGGTGTTTTTAGCATCTGTCTCCAGGCTTCATTGTGAAATTCTTTTTTTTTAAACCAACGCTCACCTTGCCTCGACAACTCTGTTGCTTCTGCTATGAAGGATTCTGTGATGATGAACTTGATATCACCAATTTCGACCTCTGACCCGTTGAATGACCGGGAAAATGACTTGGTGACCTCCTTGTGAAATCCATTGAACTTCTCCATAAAATTTAGCCATCCAACCTGCTGTAACATCTTTTTAATTTGAGGGTAACCTTCTAGATATTTAGTTCTGACTGGATCTGACCTTACAATAAGTCCCATTGCTTCTTTTCCTCAGCTTCAATTTACTGCTCTGTTACTGCTCTCCTGTTTGAGGTAAAAATGGCTGTAGAGGGTTGTCTCACCCTAAAAATGACTTCTGTGTTTTTGCAGACAAGAATTGGCTACGAAATATAATGGCATTGAGTGGATACGAAATGATTGAAATACGGTAAGGGTAAATCATAAGAATGATTGAGTTTAAGAGTTTGTCATGGAGTAAAAGACCACGAAGAAATCTCATGAAGATTTTCAAAAATCATCAATGAATGTTTCGCTTTAATGACGTGACCTAATAGGTCACTTCAAATATTGTCTGTTAACTTCTAATTAATGATGGTTTGATATGGAGCAGAATGGAAGGGATTTGTTCAAGGATTTTATGATAGGCTTGATCAATTCAAATAATAAAAATAACTTTATGAAACATACATATGACTTAACCATATTATATCTTTCATAATTTGCTATCATAATAATTTCACACACAATTTTGCCTTAGCCCTTCTTTTTATTTTTGCTGCTTTGATATGCTTTGTATTTCCTTTTAAAATTATTGATATTTTAGATTCCATAATCCTTTTGATTTTGCTTGTTGAAGTAGATTTGCAGGATCAATTGGCTGCTGAAAAAGTGGCTGCTAAATGGTCGGCTGCAGGAAAGATGGCTGTAGAATGTACCTGTAAAAGCTTTGAGACATGTAATGAAATGAATTGAAATATGGATGGAATGAAGTATGAAATGAAATGAAATGGATCATGAAATACAGTGGAATGAAGTATGAAAGAAGTGAAATATGATGGAATGAAATGGATCATAAATGTGGAGTGGGATGAAATATGAAAAGTGAGCCTGCAACTTATGATTGTGTAATACTTGATTGCAGAAAAAGAACAATTTTGAAAATCTGAAATGAAATGAGATGGATCATGAAATGGAGTGGAATAAAGTATGAATGAAGTGAGATATGATGGAATGAAATGGATCATAAATGTGAGTGGAATGCGATATGTAAAGTGAGCCTGCAACTTATGATTTTATGATACTTGATTGTAGGAAAAGAACAATTTTGAAAAGCTAAAGTGTCAGAAGAATTCTGATTTTCACCTTATCTTTTCCGTATAAACATGCTAATCAATGATTAGTTTTCATGTTTATACTCTTTTTTTTTTAGCATCTAATTACAAAAAATACAATTAATTTGATGAAGAAAAAGGATTCTTCTTCATTAACTTCACATCACTGTTCTCTTGGAATTTCTTGAAATTGGCTTATGATAAAGTTTCAATCTATGACCATTTACAAGAAAAGTCACCTTTTCTTCATCTATTGTCCTGATTTTTATTGCTCCATTGTCAAATATTTTTACAATTTCATATGGCCCAAGCCAATGAGTTTGGAATTTACCTTGGAAATATTTGCACTTCGAATCAAATAAGAGAGCCCAGTCACCTTCTTTAAATTTATTTTCCTTAATGTACTTATCATGCCATCTAGTCCTTTGTTGCTGGACTATACTTGTTTTTTGGACTGCATCTTGTCTGATCTCATCCAATTCATTAATCTACTCCAATCTGTGCTTTTGTGCCTTTGTTAGATCAAGTCCTTTCTGGACTGCCATTTTAAAAGTTTGAATCTGAAACTCTATGGGAAACAAGACTTGTTTTCCATAAACAAGTTCATAAGGGGTATGACCTGTTGTGCTTCTCCATGTAGTCCTATAGGCCCACAAGGCTTTAGGAAGCCTTTCTGCCCAATCTCTTCTATGTAAATGAACAATATTTTTTAGGATCCCTTCAATGACCTTATTAGTAGATTCCACTTGGCCATTTTCTTGTGGATGATAGGGAGTATATTTTCTGTGTCTGATTTTGTACTTCTCTACCATTTTTTCCACCAAATTTGATGTGAATTGAGCTCCTTGATCTGTACCAATTTCTCTTGGGACACCAAAACGAGTAAAAATATCCTCAAAAATAAAATTAACTACAGATGCTTCAGTAGCAGAAAGTAATGGCTTGGACTCTACCCATTTGGTAACATAATCAGTGCAAACTAATATATATTTCTTTTGTCTTGATGGAGGACTAATAGGTCCTACAAAATCTAAAGACCATTTCTCAAAGGGTTCAATATGTCCCTGAGGCTGCAAAGGCATCTCACTTGAAGGAGAAGGTTTCCCTACCCTTTGGCAGTTGTCACACCTTTTGACATACTCTTTAGCATCTTTAAAGAGGGATGGCCAATAGTATCCTAAATGAAGGATCTTATAAGCTGTCCTTTTATCAGCAAAGTTTCCACCACAAGGTTCATCATGACATGCCTTGAGGATCTCAGGCATCTCGTCTTCTCGAACACATCTCCTAATAATAAATTCTAGACCTGTTTTGTATAACTCATTAGCAACCCATGAATATTTTTCACTGTCATAAATGATCTTTCTTTTATCTCTTGCATTCATAATTGAAGGAAATTTCCTTGAAACTAGATAATTGGCAATGTCAGCAAACCAAGGAGTTTGATGTTACGTCCCTATATGACTAGTATAGTCCCGTATTTTTGTTAGTGTAACCCCCTTATTGTTATTATTGTACCCTTGTAACCCCCATTTTGTTATTATTTTGCCATTAAATTATTATTGTTAGGTCAGCTAGGATTACATTGTGGCCCACTAGGATTACATTATGGCCCCATGGACTCCTATATATAGAAAGGAGGTTTTGTAAATTGTATCATCCAAGAATTGTTCATTTATGTAATGTATTGGAGGTTTCCCCCTCGAAGTGGCTTATTTCTAAGGCATTGATATCTCTATTCTTCTATTTTTGGAGTTGGTTACACAAAATTTGGTATCAGAGCTTTGGATTCTAGGGTTTCGCTGCTCCAAACAGGTCAAACCTCGTGTATTCAAAAGATAATCTCGTAGCGGTATTTCACTTAAAATTTAGATATTGAAGTGCTGCAATCACAGAGATAATCCAATTTCAATATCGAGCTCCTCAAAAGCAAGAAAAAGGTGTGTATTTTTTTTTCCGAATTGCATAAGTCTTGTTTGAAGAATCAATTTTAATTGATTCCAAGGGCATATTGTGGAATAGATATCGCATTTCGGGTATTTTTACGGCTAAAACCATATAAACAAATGTCCCTCAAGCAAGCTAAGAAGGATAATAAACTATCGCCAAAGTACTATGGTCCTTACAAGGTGTTGCAAAAGATTGGTACTATGGCATACGAATTGGAGCTTCCTGCTTCTTCGCGAGTACATCCAGTTTTCCATGTTTCATGTTTAAAGAAGGTTATAGGTGAAAATCTTCCAGTTCAAACAATATTGCCAAAACTTGATGAGGAAGGAAAAATCATATTGGAACCTGAAGCGGTCATGGAAACAAGAACTCGACAACTACAAAATCGATCAATTTCAGAGTATCTCATCACGTGGAAGAACTTACCCACTGAAGATTCTACATGGGAGGATGAGAATTTTATACATAAGTACCCAGAGCTAGTCAAGCATTGAGGACAACACTTTTTTGAAGGAGAGGGGCATGTTAGGTCCCTATATGACTAGTATAGTCCCTTATTTTTGTTAGTGTAACCCCCTTATTGTTATTATTGTACCCTTATAACCCCCATTTTGTTATTATTGTGCCCTTAAATTATTATTGTTAGGTCGGCTAGGATTACATTATGGTCCCATGGACTCCTATATATAGAAAGGAGGTTTTGTAAATTGTATCACCCAAGAATTGTTCATTTATGTAATGTATTGGAGGTTTCCCCCTCGAAGTGGCTCATTTCTAAGGCATTGATATCTCTTTTCTTCTATTTTTGGAGCTGGTTACACAACATTTGAGTAGAAATTTCAAAAAGATATTCATCAGGGAATTGATCTTCAACTGGAGTATTGTCTTTAATGTTTTGAAGTCTAGATAGGAAATCAGCTACTGTATTTTCTTTTCCAGACCTATCTATAATGGTGATGTTAAATTCTTGTAAAAGCAATAACCATCTTATGACTCTGCCATTAGTAATTGATTTTTTCATTAGATATTTAATTGTAGAGTGATCTGTGTGAACAAAAGTTTCATATCCTGTTATATAGTGTCTGAATTTATTTATTGCATGAACAACAGCTAAGAACTCTTTTTTAGTTACAGTATAATTTAACTCCGAAGGGGTCAAATTTTTACTTGTATAGTAGATGGCATAAGGAATCAGGTCTTTTTGTCCCAATGCAACTCCTAAAGCTGTATCTGAGGCATTTGTTGAAATATGAAAAGGTAATTTCCAGTTAGGTCCCCTCAAAATAGGTGCTTCAGAGATTCTTGTTTTTAGGGTTTCAAAGGCTAACTGGAAATCAGGATTCCACTTGAATTCACAATCCTTGGTAAGTATTTTAAAAAGTGGAGATGCTATCTTGGTGAAGTTTTCTATAAATCTTCTGTAATACCCTATAAATCCTAGAAAAATTCTAACATATTTTTGACAACTTGGAATAGATAAGTTAGAGATGACTTCAACTTTTGAATCATCAACTTTGATCCCATCTCCTGAAATGTGATGTCCCAAAACAATACCTTTAGTAAACATCATGAAACACTTTTCACGACTTAATGAAAGATTTTCTTCTTTACATATCTTTAAAAAAATTTCCAAGTTTGCTAAGGCTTCTTCAAATGTTTTTCCATAGACTGTGAAGCCATCCATATATACCTCTACAAAGTCATGTATTAGATCTGAAAAGATTCATAGTACTGCCCTTTGAAATTTTGCAGGTGCATTACATAGTCCAAATGGAAATACTCAGTAAGCGTAGGTACCCCAGGGATAGGTAAATGTGGTTTTGTCTTGATCTTCAAGTGCTACTTGAATTTGATTATAACCACTAAACCCATCTAAAAATGAGAAGTACTTTTTGCCAGCTAATGTATCTAACCCCTGATCTATGAAAGGTAGGGGAAAATGATATTTAAGAGTAGCTTTATTTAATTCCCGGTAGTTAATACCTGCCCTCCATTTACCATTTTTCTTTGGCACAATTACCAAAGGAGAAACCCACTGACTATCTGAAATGGGATAAATAAAGTTGACATTTAACAATTTTTGCAATTCTTCTTTAATGATCTCCCTAAGGTTTGGATTCATCCTTCTTTGAGGTTGTCTGATTGGTTTACAATTTTCCTCTATGTAGATGTGATGAGTGCAAGTCTTAGGGCTTATCCCTTTCATATCAGTGTACTCCCATGCATATGCAGAAGAATGTCTCTGTAATATTTTGACTAGCTTTTCTTGTTGAAATTTCTCTAGGTTCTTGTTTATGTTTAAAGTTTTACCTGGAAATATCTCATTTGTAGAGCTACCAAATTTATCCATGGAGTAAAAAGACATATGTCTTGATGATAAAAACTCAATGTTAGATTCTTCTTGAAATTTTTCATGTTTTTATTCCAAAGAGGATTCAAAATTTTCTAAGGTATTTAGAATTTGGCTATCTTCACTAATTTCTGAAATTGGGAAGAGAGGTTGTATGTCTTCTTCATCCTCAATCCATTGAGTATCATATAACTCCATAATTGTTCTTTCTGGAGGATACAAGGTAAATTTTTTGGTTGAGCTACCATCAGAGATGTACATATCACTGGATCTACAGCTAATGAAAGCATCAGCTGTAGCTAACCAAGGTCTTCCTAATATAATAGGATGTCCTCCTAGATTATTTTTAGGAGTTAGGATCATAAAATCCACAGGGTACTCCCAAGAATCTAAGGACACTGGAATGTCTTATATTACCCCATCAAGTTTAATCACAGATCTATCTGCTAATTATAATATTGTGGGTGTGAAAAGAAGATTAGGAAGTTTTAGTTTATCCATGATTTGTCTACTCATGATATTGATTGTTGCTCCTAAATCAATAAGTGTGTTTTGGATCTCAGTTCCATTGATGTGTATTTTAACAACTGGATTTCCTGGGTCTAGATACTTTGGAATAGAAATCTTACCCATCATGATGTTTTCTATTTTTCCTGCCAGTTGAATTTTCTTTGTCTCTTTTATTTTTTTTCCTGTTTTTTTCATGCTCAACTCCTTTATTGTCTTTGCTAAGATTGGAATTTCCTTGATAGCCTGTAATAATGGAATATTAATACAAACATTCCTTAGCTCATATAGGAAATCATAATTAGGCACCACAATTTTTTTCTCTACACCCTTATCAATTTGTAGTCTTTCTGGAAAGGGAGGTGTAGAGGTGAATGTTGATGGCTGCTCTAATATAGGAGTTGAAATCATTGGTTCTTTTTGTTTTGATTTTTCAATATTTGGGTCTTGAAGAGATGTGCTCTCTTCAAGACTTTTATTTACTCGTAGAGAGTCTTCCTCAGAGTTGTTTTTCTCTTGTATGATTACAGAAGGTTTCTTCTTTTCAAGTATTCTTCTAGACCTAAGTTGAACATCATTAAAGTCTAAAGGAGTGATCAAATAGGTTGGGAACTGTTGACCTTATATCATGTATGTGTTCTGAGGATTTTTATTGTTGGGGTTTGGTATAGGTTGGGCAGGTAATTGATTTTATTTCAGAGGAAATGGTAATGGAAGTGGTGGATTTTGATGTTGTGGATTTTGTTGAGGGTTTTGTTGAGGATTTTGTTGAGGAGGGAAATTTGGATATGGTGGATAAGATGGTGGATATTGATAATACTGGGAGTATCTTCCATAGGGATTTTGTGCTCCTTGTGCCCAAGTTTGAAATTGATTTTGGAATTGGGGCCAAGATTGCTGCCAAGAATCCCAATTTGGTGGGGGTTGATTATACATCTGATCATTGAATCCTTGTGCTTGAGGTCCTTGCCAAGGTCTCCTAGAGACAAAATTGAGAGATTCTGTGGAATTTGTAGGGATTTCTTCTTGAAAGACGACTTTAAGACCAGGAAGTGAAGGACAACTCTTGGTCTCATGTTTTTCTGACCAAATTACACGAGTCTCTACTATTTTTGCATTCAAAGGGCACTCTCTCAAGGCATGCTTCTTTCTACATTTGGGACAAAATATTTCTAAGGCATCAGATTCAACTTTTTGCTTGTTTTGTAACTTAAGGGTGTTTATTTGTTCACTAAGACTCCCTAAAATTTCAGATTTGAATTCATCAAGCATATGCCCTATTTCTGCCCTACTTATTGTTCCAAAAGTAGACTTACTTGCCCTTGCAAGAGCAGGGTCTCTTGGTCCTTTTAAAGTTTTAGATTTCCCTCTTGAAAGGTTGATACATAATTCAACTATTTCAAGTAATTTGAGCTGAGATATATCCCCTTTTCCCATCATATTAAGGATATCTAGCCATTCATCCCTAATTGTCTTCAACAAGAGAGCTTTCAAAGTATCTTGGTCTAAGCTTTCCATTTTTGCTCTCTTGATGTTATAGTTAAATCTTTCCAACAAATCTTCCAGATTTTCATCCTCTTTTTGTACCATTTTAAACACTTCCTCCTTATGGTTGATTGGCATACAGTAATCTAAATACTTCTCAAGAAATGCTTGTTTCATATCTTCCCATGTCCTAATAGAAATATTGATTAAACTCATAAACCATTTTAATGCTGCTCCTTTCAATGTTGAAGGGAATATTTTAAGTTTTTGGGCATCTTGTAAGTAATCATAGGTTCTACATAGGACTTCAAATTCAAATAGAAAGGTTTCAGGATCTTCACTTTTGAGTCCATAAAAGTTTGGAAGGATAGAGGGTGAAATATTTTTCATAGTTGCATTGGTTTATTCATCTACTATAGGGAACCCAAAAGAGCTTCCCATTTCCCTTCTACCTCTTTCTCTGCCTCCTTCTTCACCTCTACCTCCTTCTTCTTCTGCACCTCTTCCTCTTTCTCCTCTACCCATACCTCTACCTCCTCCAAATAGTGTATGTTCTCCATTAAATACTCCTCCTCCCCCTTCTTCTGCCATGGTTGATTCTTCTGTGGAAGTGAAAAATTTTATGTCTCCAGCAGGGGTCCTTGGATCTTCTTTTAAGAGAGTTTCAGTGGATGAAGTGGGAGGTCTCTCTGATGGAATATATGACCTTAAGTCTTCTGGAAGTCTATGATCAATATAGTATGGAATGTAGGTTTGAGTTGGAGGTGTGCTGCCTCTTGGTCTTGGTGGAACGAGTGGTGTTCTGGGAATCAAGCTTCTGCTTCTTATAAATCTACCCCTTGAGTCTCTTTCTCTACGCATATCATTGTTTTTGGGAGGTAAGAAATAAGGATACCTAGTTACACTTCCCCTACAACGGCTCCAAAATGTCTTTTCAATTTAGTGTTCCCAAATTGAATCATAAATTTTCAACCAGGGCTAGTAAACTATTGAAGTGAAGTGCACCATATGTGCCTAAGTATCCTTTTCCTACTTTGTTGTGTTCAATGTTTTTCTAATTTTTTTGGTTTTATGTTTACTTTTATTTGATGCTAAGGTGAAAAACTAAATTAAAAGCAAAGAAAATTTACTGAATGCTCTAAAACGGGATAAGATCTACTCTAAAATAGGAATGATAAAAAGAACAGAGAATGCTAATCCACAGATTGTAAAGCTGCTAAGAAAGTAACTCATAACATTAAACTAAGTCCAATTCGCTTCATTAGAGATATATTGGAACAAAATGAGAAAAGGATTAGTTCTGATCATATGAGGTTCTCTTAGAAAAAAATAACTTAAAACATCACAGAAAAATATTATTCATTGTTAGATATTTGTTGGAACATTTTGAGAAAAAAATCATCTGTAACATAGTAAGAAAATCTATGCTAAAATAAATTATGACACTAGAATTAACTCATTTTGCAACTCACAATGTTACTATTAAGTCTCATTCAAGGATTAGAGATTTCTTGGAACAACTTGAGAAAAAGACTGTTTGTAAAATCACGAGAATCTCTTACATAATTGAAAAATAGAAAAATGTCAATAACTCAAAATAATATAACTAATTCTCGTTCATATAATAGTGATGTGTTAGAAGAGTTTGAATACAAGAGTAGTTTATAAAATAATGAGGATCTTCTAAATCTAACTAACAGAACTGAGATGCAATTAACAGAACTGAAATGCAATTAACTCAAAGTACTACAGCTAGATCTCATTCTCGTATTAGAGATATATTGGAACAGCTTATGAGAACAATATTGCCTGTAATATTCGATGTAAGTAAATGACATAAAACATGATGAAAGAGGATAAACTCAGAAAACTGCCAAAGTGAAGAACGAAACAAAGTTAAAGGTTACTTATCTAGAAAATATGCAAAATCCTTTTCAGATAGAAGGGTCCCTCTACTATCAGATTGGCACACGAATCCTTAACTCCTCAAAGTTGCTTTCAGATCATGCATCAAAGTTATACTCCTTTAATTAGAAGAAAACTCTCAGAAAAAGAGTGTCACAGTCTTTGAAAACTAAAAACATCAACTCCTTTTCTCGGTTCACCGAGTTATTTTTATAAGCAACTACATAACTGCTATTGAGTAAAAATAGGCATAGGTGTCTTTTATAATCAAAATCAAACTAAAAATCCTATTGAGGACTCATGTTTTGCTAAAGGCAAACCAAGAGTCCTTATCCTTATAGAAGTTTTCTTCTTGGTTTTTAGCTTTTGTCCACGCGCATAACCACTTCCAGATTTTTACTCAGTCCTCGTGGATAACAAGAATGATGCAGGAGAGTTTTGGAGTCTAACCATATACGTATTTCCCTCAGATGACACCTGTAACCTGTTTAAACACCAAGATGGCTACGGAACATATGACTAGCTATAGAATGACTGCATTCTGTAGCTAAGTCTGCTGAGAAATCACTAAGACAACAAAACCACAAAAGTATAATAAGTCAGTCATTGCATATATTCTTAAAGTGATTTTAATCATTATTACTGATATTTTAGGCCTATAAATGATAAAGGATAAATGGAATGAAGTGGAGTTTGGTGAAAAGAAAAGACATTTTTAGGGCTCAACAGTCTTCCATGGTTTGTTTCTTGTTTGTTTCTTGTTCGTCTTTTATGTTTTGAGGGTCTTTGGAATTGGTTGGGAAGGAGGAAAGTTAATGGAGCCTGGGGAAAGTTGAATGAGAACTAATAGGTGATGCAAGACTCAAATTAAGCTTGGTGCATGAGTAAGGGCAGTTGAAGGCAAGAGTATGATAGTGAGTTGGATTGGTTGGGTCCATTGGTGGAAAATGGACAATGCCATGAAAGGTAAAGTAAATGGATCTGAGATAACAAATTCCTTAGCTATGTTGGGAACTATTTTTATCAATATTGTGCATACTATGCACACATAAAGGGAGTTATCTTAACCATGACCTTATGATATCTGGTAATTATGTTGTGATCACGATTATGATAATGTTTATATACATGTATGTATGTCATTGTCTGATGGGTTCATGATTTATTTATTTATATGTTTATATATGCATATATGTATGTATGTATCTATGTATGTATGCCGTTGATTGACAGGGTCACCGGGAATCATTCTCGTGGAGGGATGATTGCTTATGCAAGTGAATGGTATGAAGGGGTTCCTGGTTTATGAGGAATCAATTGGGAATAGTAGTATGAAATATGTACAAGGTTAGTATCATGTGGATATGAATTGATATTATGTGTTTGTACTATGCCTATGTTTATGTTATGGATAGGTAATGCTGAGGGATACATCAAAAGAATGGAATCAATGTGATCAGTGGCATACTGGAACATACATGAATAGTGAAAGGACCCTAGAAGCAATGTTGTTTGGTAGAGTCAGTGTGGGGTATATGGATGCTCAATACTACTATTGTGTATATGTTGTACATGTTTTTACCTATGATATTGTGTATATATGATATTCTGTGTTTGTTGTTTATGCAGTGCTATGTACATATGGTCTTGCGTATATGCAATGTTATGTACAAATGGCGTTGTGTAGATGTTGTTTATGTTGTGTTGGGTATAGATGGTGCTATGTACATGTTGGATATGTGGTGTTGTGTGCATATGGTGCTATATACATGTTGGATATGGGATGCTATGTGCGTATGGTAATTTGTGCATGTTTCATATGAGGTGTTGTGTACATATGACATGGTGTGCATGTTGTACATATGGTGCTATGTACATGTCGTGTTGTGTGTATGATTTTACATACGGTGCTGTGTGCATGTGGTACTGTGTACATGTTATACGTGGGGTGTTGTGTGTGGGTGGTGCTATGTACATGTCATGCATTTGGTGTTGTGTACATGTCGTGCATGTGGTGTTGTGTACATATGGTGATGTGTACACATTGTGTAGGTGGTATTGTGTACATGTGGTGTTGTGAAGGTGGTGTCGTGTACATGTGGTGTTGTATACACATTGTGCAGGTGGTGCTATGTACAAGTGGTATTGTGTATATGTGGTACTATGTATGTGCATTGCTTAGTCATGTATCATGATAGGTGTATGTATTGTGTTGTATTTCAGGTTTAGGTCCATGTATGGTATGGTTTTGTATGTCACATGTAGTTGTATGTGTGTGATGCACACTATGTTTATGTGTACATGGTTGAGGAGAAGCAACTAGGTGTTTTTCAGGCATGCCAACCGATCCAGTGTGCACATAGAAAGGACAAAGGATAAAGGTAGAAGCTAAGGATCGATTAAAGGATAAGTATCATTATTTAATTCCAGTTTTAATTATGCATGTGATCTATGATTCTGATTTATGATGGTTACATGTGATCTATGATTTTGATTATGATGGTTGTGTTTCAAGCTAACTAGATGTGATATGTTTATACATGATGATTTGATCAAACACCTAGTTTGACTTGTTGTGACAGGAAGTGAATAGAATTGAAAGTGTACCTTGTTGACGAACTACCAATGAGGTATGATGTGAATTTATTTCAATCGATTTTGAATCTAATGGAAGTTATGTTCTTGGTACAGGAAAGCATGGAATGCCTCGTTGGGTGGTTGGAACTGACTGCAAAAATTAGCAACAATAGAAAGAAGGAATTGGAACAAGTAGCAATATGTTTGTAAAGCACTTCAGGAGTAGGGCCATTATGGGACACTGGTACCCAATAGTTTCCATTGATTTCCATGAGCATGCTATGATCGATATGATGGTTTTGAGGCGGGTATATGCATTGGATGTGTGATCTTCCTATGTGAGGAAGCGTTGCCAAGGGTTGGATCATCTGGGATAGGGGATGCCAGGGAACTTGGAAGGTGAGTGAGTGCATGGAAGGGGATGACAAAATTTCTCAAGGGACTGTGTAGTAGAGAAGGTAAGGCTGGGGAATGGATTTTTTTTTGTCATTAGCATTTCAAGATGTAATCAGATGCACATTGGGATTGTGCCCTGGAACAATGAATCGGTAACTATTCATTGAGAGGACAAGTGGCGTAGGATTGTGGCATTGGAAATTGGATGCAAATTTAAATTTGATAGTGGATTCTGGAATTACTAGGAAGGAGGTGAATCATGGTACTACTTTTTAGGGTGTATGTGTGAGCCTCTGGATTCCCTTATTGCTAATACAAGCATCATATCCTTTTATTTATTGGTAGAGAAAATGTGCATATGTAGATATGTGTATATCGTCGTAAATGCTATATCAAGTTGGATTTATAAAGCTCCATAGACAATATGGTTATTTGCTGGTTGAAGCAAATGAGTATAGGTATATGTGTTTCTATTGTAAATACCATAATGAGTTGTTTTATAAATCTCCAGTAAATGATATGTTTGTCATGTTTTTCAATAGGTGTCATTGTAAATACTGCAACAAGATGTGTCATAAAGCTCCATGGGAAATATTTTTTGTTTTCAGTGGTTTATAGGTTTATAGGTGCCACTGAACACTAAGGAAAATGTACCCACAAGGGGGAGGGTTTTGTAACAACCTTGGTCAAATTTCCATGTGAAAAAATATAAGACCATGGTCACGGGACATATTCAAGATGAATGGTGGGAAAAACATCCTAGTGGGTGTTCATTTCGATTATTATGGCTAAGTAAATTGGAAAAGGAAATGACAAAGGCTTTGGAAAGACAAAATGACATTTTTGGCAATTTATTTATGAAAATAATGGAAATTAGGAGAAAAGGAAGGTGAAAAGTCACAAATTACATGTGAGGAGGAAAATGAACAAAAAATAATGAAAAATGAAGAAAATAGAGGCCTATTTGAAAAAAAGGATTCTGAGGATTAGTTGACACCTTTTATCAGTTCAATTGTGGAGCTCTCTCTTTATTCTCTCTCTCTCTCTCTCACTCTTAGACACTTAGAGTTTTCTTGGAGCACCTCAACTTTGGATGAATAAAGGCAAAGAAGGAAAAGGGGAAGTAAAGATCAAGAAAGGAGGAGTAGGATCAAGCAGATACAACGAGTTTACTTGTAGCTATCAATTTTCATGTGTGATTTCTATTATTCCTTTGTAGAAAGTTCTAGGTTGAAGAGCTGTGCCAAAAAAATCTAAGTAAGGATTTGAATTTTATTTTAATTGGATGACCAATGCTTTAAACTTTAAATAGATTTAAATACTAAGTATTTATGAGATAATAGAAGCCCCCAAATTCTTCATCCCTAGGAAAATTAATCTTCAAATTTCTTTGAAAAAGAAGAACTTAAGAAGATATATAATTTATGAAATATTAATACTAAACATTTAATTTATCATATATAAAACATATGCGTATAGAAAACTTATATAGCCAAATAAAACACATTCAAAAGATGACAGAAGGAAATAGTTAAAATATGTAGAGGAGCTATCTCAAACAAAATGTTCAATAAGCTAATATCTTTAAATGATTATAACTTTGCAAGGGGCTTTTAGAGAGATTGACACTCAATCTATTCTTATCTAGATCTCCTATGTTACCTTGAACATGTTTAGAAAAATAAAAATGAAAACATAAATGGATAAATTGAAGAACTCACAAAGATACACAAGCTACTTCAGAATGAATCCAGAATCCTTATATTATCTTCAGAAATAACTTAGAAAATTACAGTCATATCATAGGCTAATCACAAGGGTTCAACCCTTTGTCCTTTGAATTACAAAATAATTATAGAGTTCGACTCAAGAATAAAAAATATATTACAAACTAGATATCATCCAAACTGATTTGGATTTAAAAAAAATAGAACTTAAAAAAAACAAATATGAACTGATCGAACACTCTTCACAGATTTCGAGGATTGTTGTTTGATGATTGTTTCTTAGGAATATAATTTTATGTTTACTGCCCCTCATAATATGATGTATGATCCTGCTTTTGTGGCTGTTGGTTACTGAAATTCAACATTCTGTTCTATTTGATAAGCTCATATAATTTATCCCATCTCTTATCATCTGGGATAAAAAAAATGATAAACTTTCTGTATGACTCATCAACTTCAGTATATTTTTCAAAATTAGGCCTAGTTAGAAAAAAATGCTTAATTTCACGCTGAATGAATAAATCATAAAACAAGCCTTCGATGAAAGATTTTCCAATTATAATTCCTCTGATTTTGGAAAAATTGGTTTTGTCTAAAGCTATCTCATGCAACCTGTGTTGATAATATCCAAGTGGAATCAATTGGCCACCTATTCCTTGCAAACTTGGGAGTCATTTTTAATTTAAAGCATTGACTTTTATATGAATTTTCTTAATTTGAGTTCCTAAGTTTTGACATTTATTCTCAAGTTGCAACATCAAATTCCTTTTTGTCAAAACTTTTCTGGCCTCTAATACTGCTTCAGTTCTGTATTCTATCCCAAACTCTTCAAGTTTATCCTTTGTTATAGAGTTTAAAAAATTAATGATCCTTGTAGCCCCCCTAGCTTTTGATCCATGTCTTCCTTGATTTCTTATATTGCTTCTTTGGATCTATGCAACACATATTCTTGCTAAAAAATAATTTCAATATAAGGCCATAGCTTAGTTATTGATGCATTAATATCAATCCAGATATTCTCCTTGGCCTGAGATAAAGTTTGTGAAATTAATGGTTCGTTCTCATAAATTTCCAATTTCTTAGTTAACTTAATTTTTTTTTAATTTCAACCAAGTATGCATTATCAATTTTGATTTTACTTTCTTGAACATTTTCAAGTTTCACTTTGAGTTTCTTAATGTCTTTATCTTTTAAAGATAAATCTCCCATGGCCCTAGATAATTACTCTGTTGGATTTTGATCAGTAGTTTGTGTCTCTGTTGTGACCATTCCTGTTGTAGATGTCCCCGCTGTAGAAGTACTTGCTATGGAAGTTGTCACTGTGGAAGTTCCTGCTGTAATACTGAGTTTTTGCTCTCTTTCCTTGATCAATTTTTCCATTTCAACTATTGAGTATGAAGCCTAATTATCATCCTGATTTAGAAGTATTTGTTTCAGCTGTATGTATACCCTAGGAAGGCTGTACACCCCTCCACGCGAGGGGACTTGTACCCCCCCCCCCCCTCCCCACGAGGGTTCAAGAAATGGAAAGCTTTGGTTGAGATTGAGACATGAAATAAGTTGAAGTGTCTTAGATCACACAATGGAGGTGAATATTGCAACAAAGAGTTTGATAGGTATTATTTAGAGCATGGAATTTGTAGAGAGAAGACAGTTCCAAGAGCACCACAGGAAAATGGTGTGTCAGAAAGGATGAACAGGACAATCATGGAGCATGCAAGGTGCATGAGATTGCATGCAAGATTGGCTTTTCAATTTTGGGTAGATTCTATAGATATTGTTGTTTATCTAATAAATAGAGGGGCTTCAAGTTCCTTGGATCATGATAATCCGAAGGAGGAATGGACAGGTAAAGCCTTTTGGTTGTGAGGCCTTTGTCCATCTTAACAAATAAAATAGAACAAATCTTGAGGAAAAATCAAAGAAATGTACCTTTATTGGATATGGCATTAATGATTTTGGTTATCGCTTCTATGAATTTGAAAACCAAAAAATCATTAGGAGCAGAGATGTAATATTCAATGAAAAGGTCTTGTATAAGGATCAATTGCAGGAAAAAAAAAATGAAAAAGAAAACAAATAATACACAGTTCTTGATGAGATCACAGAAAAAGTAAAGGTGCCTGAAAATAATAATAATCAACAACCATCACAACAAAAACATGCACCTCAAACACCTGAAAGTGGTGTTAGAAGATCTACCAGGATAAGTAGACCCCCTGAACGATACTCTCCTTTATTATATTATGTATTATTGACTGAATATGGTGAACTATAATGTTATGAAGAAGCAATGCAGGTAGAAACCAGGAAGAAGTGGGAGCTAGCCATGAGATAAGAGATGGAATCTTTGGTACATAACCAGAATTAGGAATCATTCAAGTTTCTTGTAGGTAAAACAACATTGTAGAATAAATGGGTTTATAGGTTGAAGGAAGAAGATGGAGGAAAACAAAGGTACAAAGCTAGAATTGTGGTGAGGGGGTTTGAACAAAATAAAGGTATTGTATTTGATGAAATATTTTCTCTTGTTGTTAAAATGACTTCAATCAAAACTATTTTAAGTCTTGTAGTAGTGAAATATTTGCATCTTGAATAGTTAGATGTAAATACAACTTTTCTCCATGGATATTTGGAGGAAAATATCTATATGCAACAACCACAAGGATATGAGATCAAAGGGAAAGAAAAATTAGTGTGTAGGTTGAAGAAGAGCTTGTATGCCTTAAAACATGCTCCGAGGTAGTGGTATATAAAATTTTATAGGTTTGTGTTTGAACAAGGTTATACTGGATGTCACTCTTATCATTGTGTTTATCTAAAAAATAAAAATGATGATACCTATATTATATTGTTATTTTATGTAGATGACATGCTTGTTGCAGGGTTTAACATGTAGGGAATAAATGTGCTCAAAGGAAAATTGGAAAATTCATTTGAAATGAAGTATTTGGAGCTGCAAAACAAATCCTTGGTATGAGAATAACTAGAGACAGGAAAAGTCACAAATTAACATTGTCTCAGAATGAATACATACAAAAGGTGTTGGAAAGATTTAATATGCAGAATTAAAAACCAGTTAGTACACCTTTGGCTAGCCATTTGAAAATTAGTAAGGAGATGTGCCCCAAGACCCAAGAAGAAATGGATTATATGTCTAAAGTTCCATATGCATCAATAGTTGGAAGCTTAATGTATGCAATGGTCTGCACAAGGCCTGATATTACACATGAAATGGGAGTTGTAAGAAGGTACATGAAAAATCCAGGAAAATAACATTGGATGGCACTAAAATGGATTCTCAGGTATTTTAGAGGTACCACAAATAAATAATTATGCTTTGTTGGTTCAAGAATTTCTCTATAGGGATATGTTGATGTAGATATGGCAGGTGATAGAGATAACATGAGGAGCACTGCAAGATATGTATTTACTATAGGTGGAATAACTGTAAGTTGGGTTTCAAAAACGAAAAGTGTTGTTGCACTTTCAACAAAGGAAGTAGAATATGTTGTTGCTACAAAGGCTAGTAAAGAAATGATTCGGTTACAAAGCTTTATGGATGAATTAGGTAATAAGCAGGGAAAAAAGAAAAAACTATTTTTTCAACTCGTATTTTAAACTTATCTCCCTATGGGTTTACTTAAATTTCGAGAGGAAACTCTTGTTGGATGCATAATTTGATTCCTCATCCAATGAGTACCCATGTTTCGTAATTTCAATGGACCCTGCTACATTAAAAATGAGAAATACATGAAAAACATGATTGCAATCACGTTTTTCATGTATTTCTCATTTTTCGTGTAGAAGGATCCATAGAAAGTATGCAACATTGGTACTCCTTGGATAAGGAATACAATTATGAATCCAATGAGTACTCCTACTCTAAATTTCAGTAAAAAATTTGGGAGATAAGTTGAAAAAGTAGTTTTATTATTTTATTATTATTTTGACTTTTTTACTTTAAAAATGGTGAATCATCCCCCATGGTTGACATCATCACCTTGAATATTATTGGCTCTTATAAATTCTATTTTGGTTTTATATTTTTCATAGGAGGCCCATTTTAGACCTCAAAATTCCCCTAATGACCATTTCATTCCAAGATTAAACACATACAAATCAAGTACTTTCATACGGTCAGTGTTGGAAGATGGACAGTTGAAGCTAGAAAATACACACACTAGCCAAAATTGTGGAGATATGTTAAAGTGGTAAACAAGGAGAAATTGAGGTTCTGATTAGTTTCAATTAATCTTGAATTATGATGATGAAGATGAGAAACAACCAGGTCCAAAGTGGAGTCATTCTCCAACAAATGAAGCAGCGGTGGAGTTGCTACAATCAGTCTCCAAGTGGGAGATTGTTGGGTGTGGAGCCTAATTATCATCCTGATTTAAAGGTCTTTGTTTTAGCTGGATTTATACGCCAGGAATATTTTAAACGCCTCCACGCGGAGGGTTATATTCCCCTTGGCTGCGAGGTCAGGGGGTCAGCGATCCCCCGACAAGGGTTAAGGGGCAGCACCCCCAAAGATAAAAATAGATGTAAAATTGCCTTGTAAAATATTGTAATTTTGTACTCAATCTAGGTCATTCATTAGGCGTATGATCTAACTGTAGAAGTTATGTTTAATTTAGGGTTTTTTTCCCTAGAAGGAAACCCCTCTGTTGTATGAGGGAATTGTATTGCGGATGTGTGTTGAGAGTGTATTCTGAGAGAGAAAGAGAAAGGGGGAATGTGTGAGAGAGTAGAGGATATTAAAACATATCTACTGTAGGTTGTGTCTCTTCATTTTGTTTGATAATATAAAAGAAGGATTGGTTGTTTCTCTGTGGATGTAGCCCAAGTTGGGTGAACCATATATATCTGTGTCTCTCTAGTTTTATATGTTTTATGTGTTTGTATTTATGCATATTTTTATGTGTTCCATTGCTCTGTAATATATAATTTTATAACATCAACTTTTTTCTTTTGTTATTTCATGTTCTGTTCAACAATCATTTTCAACATGTTTTATTTTTCCTTCTCTAATTGGCCAACTACTTTTGCTTGCGGATATTCAGAGGCAGGAAGCTTCAATTGTTTCCTTAATGCTTGTATATCAACATTTATATTCTTGATTATCTCTTCTGCTTCCTTAACATATTTATGATCTAATCCTCATTTTAAAATCAGATCTTCAAGTCCTTTTATTCTTGTATCCTTAGCTAGAGAAGACATTTTCTCTAACTTTAATTGAGAATTAATTTTAATTAATGAGGCTTGCATCTTAGAAGCTACCATAATAGAACTTGTTAAGGATGTGTAAACCATCTCTCCTCCTTTCTTATGTAAATCAATTTTATCTATAGGATGAATTTTTTTGGTGTCCAAAGAAAAATGGGAGGTTTTATAATGCTCAACTGTCTTTGGTACATGGACCTTTGGCTCCAGAAATTCCAATTGGAATTGTCCCTTCTCACTCACTAATGCTGAAAGTAACCTATTTTTTGTTGTGGATGATTTCTTCCAAAACTATGCATATGTCGAAGTTTTAAGAGCTTCATTATTCTTTTTAATTTCTAGGAATCTAGAAAATATGATCTATTTTCTTGAAGAAGGAGATGAAGGAGAAGACGAAATTGTTCTTGTTTCCTCTATCTATTGTAATGAGAATGATGATTCTCCTCTAAAGACAACTGTAGAAGGTCCTTCAAATTCTGGACTTATGAGAATTCTTCTTCCTCATTTGTTATTTTTGTCTTCCTTCTTTTCATAACCTTGAAAAACATCTACTGTAAATTTGACCCTAGTGGAGACTTGATCTCCCTCGACCTCGTTAATTCCTTCTTGGTAGAATTTGGAGTCTCTAACACCATTTGACTCTAAATGATTTCTTCAACTTACTGCAAGGTATTCTCTTCCCAATCATATTTGTTTGAAAACTTCTCAATCTCTAGTTTTGGCATATGAATATAAGGTGATGACTTCTATGCAACTCTTACTGATAATAAAATTCCCAAAGGGTAAAAAGACCAACTAAAACTCAACTTGAAATTGATTTTTTTCAATAAAACATCAACATCATTTGCTAAAACTCTTGTGTTGACTATAAAAGGTCCAACCTTTGCTTTCAATTTAAATTGGGTTTTTTTTTTCCTAGAAACAAAATGAAGTTCATCTACATTCATCATTTTCCTAATATATTCAAGATAAAAAAGTATCAATGGGATAAATATAGACAATTTATATGGTTGTAACTCACATCTATAAATCCTAATCTTAGTAAAATTCTGGTATAAATACCATTCTTCAGCTTTGTTCTATTCACTCAAATGTAAAATTCTCTTGATCTCAGTTGAAACTCCAAGAACAACATCACTATTTAGTAAGCAATTCATCACATACAGAAATTGATTAACAAAATCACTAAATGAGAATTCTTCAAATTACTTTCTCACAAGTGATGTCTAGTGTATAACTAACTAAGGGCTACCAGTAGCATCTAAATTTTTCAAATGGAACTTAAACCTTTCAGACTAATGATATAGAAAAAAGTAAACCAATATTGAATGATATTTGAAGGAACCTTCTACACTGAACTTTAATAATTGATCATGGATTGCATCGGATAAAAATTGTCTACAATTGAACATTAATAAAGAATTTTTACCCTAGGATAATACCGATAGAAAACCCAAAATGAATTCATCAAACCATTGGTCACTGGGGTATCCTAATATACAAGTCACTATAGAAATGACCTGCCTAGACATTTCAGGGAACATAGTAACTAAATAGGGGGGATTGGTCCTGGGTAACTCATAATTTTCAGGCAAGATAGATTCAAAAATATGAGCTCTCTCTGAAAATGTTAGCTTTTGATAAATTTCCATTAAAGCATCAGTGGAAAGTGGATGAAAAGGTTCTTGAGGATTTAGTTGCAGGGCTTGGAAAATTGGTTTAGAAGTTAAATAGAAAAGGGTTTCATTTTTTTGGGCTATTATAGCTCTTTGACTAGGTAGATACCGAGCTCCACACCAGATAAAAAATTCTGGAAAGTGATAGGTTTATGGGAAACATAATTGAGGTAATAGGGACTCCCAAAAAAAAATTCATCTCTAGCATATTCGTAGTTTTGAAAGGCCCAATTGTGAAGTTTGTATAGACCGAATTCACAATTGGTTTTTGTAATATTAAAGCGAGTATCTACTAATGGTAATTCATCTAGGTTAATCACAGGAGGTAGTAGGGGATTAGCTGTAACCATTTTTTCTTTTCCCTTTTGAGGAGCGACCAAGAAATAAATATTGAGGATAATTGTTAGAAATTACCTGGTTGCAAGTCGATTGCAGGCTGAATAGGATGATTGGCGATAACTATCTGGTGAAAATTTCTCTTACAGAAGCATTCTTCGTATTATAGTGACGGAGTACATGCTAATGGCTAGTTTGAATGGAGGAAATTGTTTTATTGTAGAATGAATAACGGTTTGAAAGTTCAACCGTTATTGGAACATATGCTATTATTTCAAAGGAACGTTGGTGAGAAGGATGTCAATGATCATCATGTAGTATAGCAGGAGGGATAACAATAGTTTAGAATGGTGATATGTTTGCAGGAGGGATAAAATGGTGGATGAGTGAGTGGCGGGAAGAGAGAAGTGGAAAAGTGGTTTGCAGGGGGGGGAGGGGGAGGTGTGTGGATGCTAAGTGGTTTTTGTGAGGGGGGCACCTCAATTCATGTGGGATTTCCACGTATCCATCGATGAGATCAGAAAAATCACTTTGAGGACCCTTCCCCCTGTTAACAGTCAACATTGCGGTGGATCCCGCAATTGATCAGGGGTCGTTGATATGGGCGGGCTCAATCTCATCCATTCAAAACAGATCCAATGTTATCTCTTCCCGACAAAACGTCTTTTCAATCCTTATAAAGTGGGATTAGGCTAATAAAATAAAATTAACAACTAAAGTGGAATTTAGACTTGCACGCTAATACATGGGATATATTTATTTTTTATTTCATATATATATATATATATATATATATATATATATATATATATATATATATATTAAATCCCTTTTTCTTTCTTTTTACTTTTACTCTAATTTTTTTTTGAAATAAAAATAAAACTACAAAATCTAAAGGAGAAAAAACAAGTTACAACATTAGCTCAATATGGGGATTTCTTCTCGTTGTGGGATGCATATAACTTAAAGATCCATGTGCCTTCTCCTCAAGTTATGGAGTCTTTGTTGTGAAAAACACACTTTGATGCTGAAATTTTATAGAACACAAGGAATTTACAATGATGAAAGTGTAAGTGTTTAATATTGAATATAGTGCTTTATATTTTATCCAATGATTGAAAATGAAGAATACTATCCTTGCAGGTTCTGCAAAAAAAATTCATTGTTACCCTTCACTTCTGCAATGCTGAAAGGTCCCAACTATAAATTGTCAAACTTTCCATGCTTGCATTTTCCCTCTCTTCTGGCATCCCATTTGAGCACTAGGTATCCTTGTCAAAAATCTATCTCTTGCCTTCCTATCAAACAAGATTTTAATTTTATAATGATACCGTTGAATTTTATGTTGAACTTCATCTCTGTCCTGATTCAAATCAATGATTTGATTGATTCTCCTAGAAAAAACATCAAATTCTTCAGACGAACCCAAAAAATTTCATGTTTGGAAATGCTAAATGTGTTGGGAAAATTACTTCAATCCCATATACACGTTGAAAAGGAGATTTACCTGTAGATATTTTAGGTGAAACTTTGTTTGCCCACACTACATAGTTGAGACGACTGTCCCAACTCCTTTTGTGATCTGCCAATAATTTCTTAATGACTTTAACCAGACTTTTATTTGATGATTCTGCTAACCCATTACCCTAGGGATAATAAGGTGTAGAATGATGTAATTTAATTTGATATTTTTGACATAATTCTATCATTTTAACACAACTGAAATCTTGAGCATTATTTGTAACAATTTATCTTGGGAAACCAAATCTGGACAAAATATTTTCGTCAATGAATTTTATTACCATTGTATCAGTTTCATTCTTAATAGGAATTTCCTCTACCCACTTGGTAAAATAGTCAATGGCTGTTAATATCCATCTATATTTATTATTGGAATATGGAACTATTTATTCTATTAAATCTAATCCCCATTGTAGGAAAGGAGATTCAACTGAAACTCGAACTAGGGGAAGTGTTGCTAGCCTTTGTTTTCCAACAAATATTTGACATGGGATACAACTCCTCACCTTTGCTCCAACCTGTGCAAATAAATTTGGCCAATAGAAACCTGCTCTTAAAATTTTATATGTAGTTGCCTTCCAAGCATATAGTCCTCCACAAATGCCTTCATGAAACTGCTCAATTACTCGTTGTAACAACCCCAGTAAAAATTCCATGTAATAAAGTTAAAAATAATAACCACGGTTGATGGGACACTTATTCCGAGATGAACCATGGGAAAAACATCCTAATGGGTGTTCATTTTGGTTAATATGGCTAAGGAAATTAGCAAAGGCAATGGGAAAGGCTTTGGAGAGGAAAAATGACATTTTTGGCACATTTATTTATGAAAATAGTTGAAATTAGAAAATAAGGGAGATGAAAGGTCATAGGTTGCATGTGAGAAGGAAAATGAAGGAAAATAATGGAAAATGAAGAAAATTGAGGCCTCATCAATAAAAAGGCTTATGAGGATCAATTGGTACCTTTTGTCGGTTCAGTTTTGGAGCTCTCTCATTATTCTCTCTATGTTTCTCTCACTCTTAGACACTTAGAGTTCTCTTGGATCACTTTGGCATTGGAGCAAGAAAGGAAAGAAAGTATGAAGAAAAAAGGAGCAAGTAAGGAAGAGAAAAAATTAGGCAACAACAACAAGATTCTTTGCAGGTACTGATTTGCATGTGTGATTTCCTTATTAGATATGTCATGCATGGTATTGAATGTGGTTATTTTATGTCTTGTAATTATTTTTTCCAAGTGTGACAGTGTTTTTAGCATAACCTTTCCATTTTCAGATAGCGATGGTGTTGTGTAGTTGTCATGTTTTGGTTTAGCTGGATTTCCAGATGGATTTGAAGTTGAGTGAGGTGGATCTCCAAATGATATGACACATATCTGGTTAGTGTGTTTCCTTAGTTTAGGGCCTAGTGTTCTAGTGTGGATTGCGGTAAATCCTAAGAGGTGGGTGCTCTCAATCAGGCCCAGGAATCCCAAGTTGGGATATACATTAAATCCTGGAGAGTGGGTCTTTTTTTATGGCCTAGTGATCTGGTGTGGATTGTGGTAAATCTTGAGAGACTAGGAGACATGAAAATTACTCATGGTGTAGGCGAAGAGAATCCAGTGGTATACATGCCTGTGTTTTGGCCTAATGATTGGGTGGAGATAATGGTAAAGCCTATTATGAATTTTTTAATGTGTTGGCCTATTGATCTAGGATAGATTATGGTAAATCCTGGTTTATGTTGATGAGGGTGAGGTGGTTTAGCCTCAGGATGCCCTAGTTGGTTCTTTCGGTTTGAGTCGCACATTCATGCTTGGAATATGGCACGAGGGTGATTGAATGAAGAGATATTTGGCTTAACCAATCTATGGTCTGGTGGAATGTGGTAGTCCCATCTTCGGTTGGGTTTTACATTCATTAATGAGAAACTCATTCCCTTGGTAATTAATATGTAAATGTACTAGTTTATATGTGGATTCTATGTCTGTTGTATCCTTGAGATTTATATTGTTATTATGTTGGTTATAAGCATGTATTTTAATAGTGATGATGTATGGCTCTCCCCATGTTTTTACTTGTAAATGAATGGACAATGTATCTATGGCCAAATAGATGGTATTGCAACTAATGATGTAAGGAAGCAATGCTTCTTAGTGATTCTCAGATAAGTATGAGACCCATATGATTTGTTCTGTTGTTTATACCTATAGCTTTCATGTTTGTGACATGTTTGACGAAATGCATGTCATGGCTAGTAGAGGGGTCTAGTTTAGTCATCATGGATGTTTTTGAAAATATTTCATTCTTCGATTGTTATAATTCATCTATGATCTTGTCATGAATTTCTGGGTGGTGAACTGGGTTCTGGGCCTGAAAAAGTGGCTCAAATCCCGGGGAAGCTAGCACAACATTGGGTAATTTAGTCCCTAGACATTGACATGTGGGCTTATGCATGCATCCAGATCCTCCCAGATGGAGACATGTAGGCTTATGCATGCATCTATAGGTCCAAGAGCATAAAATCTCAGTGGGACCTAGGGGAAGGATGTATGAATGGTTAGGTTGGCTCATGGGGGTGTTATTGCTGATGTACAATGTTGGTGTGATATGTTTCTGTCGATTCCACTTCCTTAAGGTCACCTAGGAGGTTGAATATGATCATAGTAGCCTCTCGTCACATGTTTACCCCGATTGGACAATTACTTGGGTAGATGTTGGAAGAGGGTGTTATAGAGTGGTATCAAAGCATGGTTCAACCCTTGGACTAGATGGGCAGTGTGTTGGTAATGATTGTTGTTGGTTGCATATGTGTTTCTCATACTTATGGTGTATGTGCTTGTTGCATCTGTATAATGTTGGTCATGGTTGTAGTGATGCCACCATGTGTATAAAAATGTTTTTATTTTGGAATGTGTCGTCATGAGTGTATGACTAGTTAGATTTTGTTCATATGTGTCAAGTGCCTATATGTATTTTCCGTAGGATTTTGGTTACATGTTGTTACCTGTGGTTACACATGTTGTCTGGGTATGATGGGTGACATGTGGTTGCATTTCATCATGGGTATTGTTTGTGTATGTTTGATTACATGTTGCTTATGCTTGTGTATTGTCTGTGCTTGTGATTTTGAATTGTTCATGTACATCAATATGGTTGATGTCGTCATGCATGAGGTCATAATATGTGTAGTGTTATGGTTATGCAATGATGACTAGAATCCAACTAGAATGATGCTTATGTAATTGATACATTCATTTGTTACATGTTTATATGCGGTTATGATTATGTTTATACATGTATCACGCTAATTGGATGATCTTGTTGGACATTGGATAAACCAACGCTCCCCGTGTGTTTTGTGACATGGAATAACCACCTCTCGTGGATCGTTATCTCTGGCGATGCGATCGATGAATAACACCTGTGGGTTTTGGTTTAATGATAATCGTGATTCCCAACAAGTGGTATTATAAGTCATCAGTTCGATAGACACCCGAATCGCATTATGGGGGGGGGGAGATTGTTGGAAATTGGATAAACCAATGCTCCCCGTGTGTTTTGTGACATGGAATAACCACCTCTCATGGATCCTTATCTTTGGCAATGAAATCATTGAATAACACCTACGGGTTTTGGCCTAAGGGAAATTATGATTCCCAACAGATCTTGTAGATGAGGTATCCTCCCCAAATTACACTAAGGTATGTTGGTTTATTATGATTTGGTTTAGCTGACATATTATTCCATGCAGGAGAAAAATCAAAATGAATACCAAGATGGTAGACTACAAAGACTGTCCTTATGAGTCAGATGAGTATTGTGGTGGGAAATCTTCTGATTTGGCAGACACATTAGAAGCCTAAAGGAAGATATAAGGATTTGTAAGGCAGAAAATGAAAATATCATATAGGCACAAGAGAAACAATCAGAGGTTAATGCAATAATTCTTCAGAGCTTGTCAGAATTGCAGTGACAAGGGCCACTTCGGATCAACCATGGACAAGAGGAAATAACTAATGGGGCCTATGGAAGTAGGTCTCTTAGCAGACACAAGTCATATAGAGCTAAAACAATGAGAGATGGTAGGTTTTTGGACACTCTAGATAGGAGGGGTGATGAGTACAGGTACTATTCCAGTTCTAGTTCGAATAGACATTATGATCGCCATCATTATCATCCTTACAGGAGGAGTAACAAGGGATACTTTCGAAATGAATTTAAGAAAGAAAAGCCAGTTACTTATGACGAGAACTTGAAGAAACCAGAAGAGGTAGAAGCTTGGATACTTGGGATGAAGAAGTTCTTTGATTTGCATATTTACATAGATAATATGAAATCTAGAGTAGTGGGAAGATGACTTGAAGCAGGTTAGACACATCGGGACAAATGACTTGAGTTGGCACCGGTTTAAGAGGATTTTCAGGAAGAAATACTTGTCAGAGAGGTACTATAGTAAGTCAAAATAATTATATGAGCTAAATATGGGATCAATGATAGACGAGGAGTATATTACTGATCTAGGTGGCTCCAAAGACACACACAGGACAAAGAGGGCTTAAGGAAGCTCAAAAATCAAAGTGTTTGGATTGCTCTCGAACCAGCTTCAAGATGAATATCTCATCGTCCTGATCGCAACAATGTGAATGATTTTTCAAGCCAAGCTCGTATGTGAAAGTTAGAGGTAGTCAAAGTTTTGGGTTGGCTTGGCGACTTGGCAGGCTTAATGAACGCACAATTTCGACCTTTCTGGCCACCAGATTCCGGCCAGCTTCGACCAGATTCTGGGAAAATTTATGGCCTTTTTAATTTGACTCCAAAGGTCAAATTCAATTTTTTTTTAAAATGTCATGGTTTTTTTTTTTTAAATTAAAAAAATTATTAAAAAAGGGGGTGGCGGGCCACCACCCCCGCCACCCCACCGCACAGTCATAAAAATAAAAATAATAATATTTATGGGCCGACAGGCCATGACCCCCGCCGGACACCATGGAGCTCCCCACCAACAAGCACATGTATATATATATATATATATATATATCGTATGCTATATATTAAAACCACCATTCAAACATGTCGTGCAGCGTTCGTTGGGCGGGCCACCCAAGGCAGGCCTGACACCATTTTAAATTTCGTTTTGTTGGGTGCTAAAAAAAACATTAAAATTTGGAGGGGGTGGGGTTTGACCACCCGAACTCCCTCTAACAAACTTACTTTTTTAACCAACTAGGCCAATGAACTTATTTTGAAAACTCCACCCACATTTCTTATAAAAACCCATCATTTCACCAATGCGCCCAACAGATCCAGGCACATAGTTTGAGGCAGAGGAGCTTCAGACCATAGGAATGGTGCACGTAGTTTGTGATAGATTCCTCTTTGATGCCAAGGGAATATTTTGATCCCAAGGAGGTAAAATTTTCAGAATGTATCAAAATTTATATGCATTTTAAACTGACTTTTGCAAGGAGCACATTGGTGTGCCCAGATTTTCCTTTTGAGCAGCGGTTTTGCAAATTCCCTATGGAGGAGAATCTTCAAGAATCTTGAGGGAATATTTTAGATTCCTTGGAGGCCAAAATTCACAAGTTTCAGAATGAGGTCAACCTTATACTCATTCTTCTCGAAATTTTGCAAATATCTCAATGGTGAGATCATATTCCTATTTTGATTTTCATATTTCTAGATTGCTTGTGGAGCAGCATCTTTGAGGAATCTAGGGGGAAACTAAAGATTCCCTAAGGCCCAAATTTTCACTTTGTCAGAATTCACCAAATTGACAGCCGATCCTACACCTCTCGGCGGCACGGGTTCAACGGTGCAATCATATTTTCCATATGAGCCTTATGTTTTTCGTCCACTTTTCAAAGTGGAGTTGCAGGTGTCAGCATTCAATGTGTGAGCAATCATTTTCATGATCTTCGATGCCACAAGATTGATGGTACAACCAAATCCATCAGTTTATCATCCTTTTCTTTAGATAGCTCCAGGATTTGAGGTGTATGCAGTGTGATCATGTACTTATTTGTACTTATTTTCTATGAGATGCATTGTGTTGTATAGATCCCTGTTGATGTTTGATGTGGGATCTTCTTTTGTTCTTGATATGAGATGTAATTTCGATCATGGAATGTTTTTATGTTGTTTGAGATCCCCTTGTTACCATGTTGGCAAGATAATCATTATCACATGTATGTTTGATTGAGATCCCTTTGTTGCCATGCTAGCGGGATGCTCATAGTAATTATGTGCGAGTTATTGTCATATTGATAAGAGTACTTTTTGAGAGTGAGAGTTCCTGTAGCGGAACATCTCGTGGAGAGATCCAACCACTCTTGCGTGAGGGAATTTTCCTTGTATGACTGAGAAAATAACATCCATGTACATCTTCACTCTTTCCAGCACTTAATGTAGTAGCCTACACAATCTTGACAACGAGGCCCGCAGACATAGTCCCTCCTGGACGAACTCTGTTATCAATCTCTTATGTTGCTAATTATTTTTATGTACCTCTTATTTACAACATGCAGATGTTCATTTATTTTCATTAATTCTTTGATTAAATTTTAATCCAATCATGTCGGCCGAAGTAAAAGGTCTTGGTTAAGGGTATTAGGAATTTACCTGGATCAAGAGGTATCAGAGCGGTCTTCTTGCTGATTTGGATTGTAGGCGTGAACCATTGAACGTTTTCTGAGTTGAGAAATGGAGAATTTCAAAGAAGTGTATGAGACCATGCTCAGGGTGTCCAAGAAAAAGGACATGTTGTACGAAGAATATGAGAAATAAGCAGCATAAAAATTTGAATTGAAGGCACTCCTATAGGAAGAGGAGGAGGAAAAACATCAATTGCAACTTTAGTTGCAAGCCACGACAAAGGCATTGGAAGAATTGAAGCGAAACAATGAAATTATTCAAGAAAATCATGAGGCATTGAAGACACTCCTACAGGAAGAGAAGGAGGAGAAGAAACAATTGCAGCTTTAGCTACAAGCCGTGAGAGATGCCTTGGAGTATGTGAAGTGCAACAAAGGCTTACAGAAGCCTTCTTCACCTGTTTCAAAATTGACAGCTGAGGTAAACAATGTTGATCTCTCTTTAGTTTCATCTTCACCTAATATCATTTATGTTGGAAGCGTAGAAATTCCCATTATAGGAATCGAAATGAGACTCCTCACTAAGATGGGGTGCAAAGGAGGAGAACTTGGAATTCATGACCAAGGCATAACTCAACCATCGGAGGTTGTGCAGATACCTCGCTACGTAGGTTTTGGATACACTAAAGGAGGATGTTCGAAGGAAATCAAAGGCAAACAAACACTATTGAACTCACCAGGGAATATGATTGATGGGAACACTTCACCATCATCCCATAGAAGTGCATGTTGCAATGAAAGAGCCGAGGCAATATCTCATCACCATGATCGCACCAGAGACCCCCAGAGAAGGCATAACAAGTCTCATTATTCCAGAGTGCATTTTGATTATAATAATGTTGTTAATCATGGTCGTAAATCATGGCATCGAAAAACTTGTCATTTTTTTGGTTTACATAACCATGTCATTTCTGAGTGTTGGAAAAGAATGGCAACAAAAAGGAGGGTCAGGCGTGGAAATCCTTCCCCATATCAGAAAAATAAACTAGTTAAGTAGGTCTGGAGGAAGAAGGCCTTTTGCAGCTAGTTCAACCAAAGTGGCCATAAAAGAGCCACATGTTCGAGGCTCCATCTAAATCATAACCTTAAGGACGAAGCGTCGGTGCATGAATCAGTTGAAACGATTGTTTGACAAGAAAATGTACAATAGGGAGATGATCCATTCACTTTGATACGTGAGAGATGGTTTTTCTAGATTTTTTTTATAGGTATGTTAGCTTGTCATGGTCATGTTTGTGAATCATTTGTTGCATGTTAAACTGTAAAAGTGATGATGTGTTTTCCATCTCTTGTTGAGAAAAAATGATATTTTGGCCTTGTTTTATAAGTCTTGTGATGCATTTATTTCATGTAAAAGTGATGATGTGTTTGCCATCACTTCAAAATGCGACAATGATGTTGGTCTAGTAATGACAGTGGGTTGTGATTTCCATTTTGATGTAAGCTTGACCACTGAGTACATGTTATAAACTTGTGGAAAGTATGAAAATGTTTGGGTCATAGTTAGTTAATTTGAGCATGTAATTTGCAGGAGAGTGTACTACAGGTTTGCAGGGAAGTAAGTTTCGGCTCATCACTTAAGGCTTTGAAGAACAAAGGTGAAGGAGATGGAAGGGTGACCTTTCTCAGGAACCTATGGTGCAGACATAGTACACAAGGGTTGCAGATTATTATTGATGCTTTTGGAGGACCAAAAGCTCCTTAGTGGGGAGGAATGATCCAGGTGGCTCCAGAGACACACACATGACAAAGAGGGCTTAAGGAAGCTAAAAAATCAAATTGTTTGAATTGATATCGAACCAGCTTCAGGTTGAATATCTTGTTGTCTTGATTACAACAGTGTGAATGGTACGTCAAACCGAGCTCGTATGCGAAAGTTAGAGGCAGTCAAAGTCTTGGGTTGACTTGGTGACTTGGCAGGCTTAAGGAAGGCATAATTTTGACCTTTTCCGGCCATCGGATTCTGGCCAACTCCGTCCAGATTTTGAGAAAATTTGTGGCCTATTTAATTTGACTCCTATGGTCAACTTCGAATTTTTTAAAAATGTCATGGTTTGTTTTAAAAATAAATATATATATATATATAAGGGGTGGAAAGCCACCATGCCATCGCACGGTCATAACAATAAAAAAAATAATATTTATGGGCTGGGGGGCCATGACCCCTGCTGGACCCCACGGAGCTCCCCACCAAAAAGCACATGTATTAATATAGATATGTTAAAACACACACACACACACACACACACATATATATATATTGTATGTTATATATTATAACCACCATTCAAACCTGTCGTGCGGGGTTCATTGGGCGGGATACCCAAGGCGAGCTCGACCCCATTTTAAATTTCATTATGTCGGGTGCTAAAAAAACATTAAAATTTGGAGGGGGCAGGGTTTGACCACCCAACCTCCTTCTAACAAACTTACTTTTTTTAACCAACTAGGCCAACGACCTTATTTTGAAAACTCTGGCTACATTTTTTTATAAAAACCTGTCATTTCACCAATGCGCCCAGTAGACCCAGGCACACAGTTCGAGGCAGAGGAGCTGCAGACTAGAGGAATGGTGCATGCAGTTCGAGACATATTCATGTTTGATGCCAAGGGAATCTTTTGATCCCAAGGAGGTAAAATTTTTCAGAATGTATCAAACTTTATATGAATTTTAACCAGAATTTTGCAGGGAGCGCAATGGTGCGCCTAGATTTTCCTTTTGAGCATTGGTTTTGCAGTATCCCTATGGAGGAGAATCTTTAGGAATATTGAGGGAATATTTCAGATTCCTTGGAGGCCAAAATTCACCGATGCTAGAATTAGGTCAACCTTATACTCATTCTTCTTGAAAGTTCGCAAGAATATCAATGGTGAGATCAGATTCCTGTTTTGAGTTGCATATTTCTAGATTCCCTATGGAGCAGCATCTTTGAGAAATCCAGGGAGAATCTAAAAGATTCCCTAAGGCCCATATTTTCACTTTGTCATAATTCAGCAAATTAATAGTTGATCCTACACCTCTCGGCAACACGAGTTCAGCGGTGCACTCAAATTTCCATCTAAGCCTTATGTTTTTTGACGACTTCTAAAAGTGGAGTTGCAGGTGTCAGCATTTAATGTGTGAGGAGTCATTCTTTGATGCCACGATATTGATGGTACAACCAGATCCAATAGTTTATCATCCTTTTCTTCAAATAGCTCTAGGATGTGAGGTATATGCAGTGTGATCATGTACTTCTTTGCTATGAGATGCATTGTGTTGTATAGATCCCTGTTGATGTTTTATGTGGGATGTTGTTTTGTTCTTGGTACGAGATGTAATTTCAATCATGGATTGTTTTTATGTTGTTCAAGATCCCCTTGTTGCCATGTTGGCGAGATACTCATTGTCAAATGTATGTTTGATTGAGATCCCTTTGTTGCCATGCTGGAAAGATGCTCATAGTCATTATGTGTGAGTTATTGTCATACTGATAGGAGTCCTTTTTGAAAGTGAGAGTTCTTGTAGAGGAACATCTTGTGGAGAGATCTAGCCACTCCTGCGTGAGGGAATTTTCATTGTATGATAGAGAAAATACCATCCATGTACATCTTCACTATTTCCAGTACTTAATGCACTGGCCTACACCATCTTGACACCGAGGCCTAGAGACGTAGTCTCTCCTGGACGAACTCTGTTATCAATCTATTATGTTGCTAATGGTGGTTATGTTCCTCTTATTTAAAGCATGCAGATGTTCATTTATGTTCATTAACACTTTGATTAAATTGTAATCCTAACACGTTAGCCGAAGTAAAAGGCCTTGGTTAAGGGTATCAGGAATTTACCTAGACCAATGACCAAGTTCCTGGAGCTATTGAGGTATGTACCATATCTTGAGGATGAGAAGGCTAAAGTTCATTTTTTTCAGTGGTTTTCCATTATCAATTAGAGATTGGATAGAGTATGACGAGCCTCAGTCACTTGAGGAATTCATTGGGAAGCTGAAAAATTTCTACGAACAATCAAAGCACAAGAATGAGTCTCAACAAGGATGGAAGGGGAAGGAAAAAGGTAAAGGTAAATGGCAGCCTAAGAGAGCAAGGCCTCACAATTTAGAAGAGAAAGAAAATGTGGCACCGAAAAATAAGTCTAATGCAGGTAGACAAGGACATAGATCACAACAACAACAACATAGAGGTAATGGTACGAGATTGTTGGAGTTATGGAAATGCGGTGAGGAGCATCTTAAGAGAAATTTTCCACAGAATCAGGGTGGTAGGCCTCAGATATATAAGGCACATGAGGCAAATATTATTGGGGATGTTGGGAAGAGAATTACTTATATTTCTGTAGCTGTGGAAAACAAGTAGTAAGATCACCAGGATACTATCATTGAGATGGACAATAAGCTTTGTGATCAAGTTATTTCTATTTTGATTGACCTTGGATATAATTATAGCTATGCTAGTCCTTAATTTGTGGATACGTGTGGTTTGAATAAGGAAATGCATTTTGAATCTTGGTTAGTGCAGTTGGCTATAAGTACAAATAAAATAGTTCACCACTGGGTAAGAGCTTGTGCATTTGAGTTAAATGGTATACCTATAGCAACGCACTTGAACATATTTCCATTGGGATCATACAATATGCTATTAGGTATAAATTGGATATATCTTCACAGGACCGAGGTGGATTTCTATGACAAAGCCATTGAGTGCTTGGATGATAATGGGGAACCAAGAGTCTTACAGGGAAAGAAGAAAGCCACATAAGTTAGGATGGTGACAACTATGCAGGCCAAGCACAGTTGCAGGAAAGGGTGTATTCTATTTGCGGTTCATATATCTATTGAAAAATGTAAGGAAGTTGAGGATGTATATGTTTTGAACATGTATCCAGTTTTACAACAGTTTCAGGATGTGTTTCAAGAAGATATTTAAAATTTTCCACCTTACAGGGAAGTATAATTTTTTATTGAGTTGGTACCAGGGGAAAATCCAACATCAAATGTACCTTACAAAATGAGCACACCTGATTTGGTAGAATTAAATTTGCAACTGAAAGAGATGCTTGAAAAAGGATACATTAGGAAAAGTGTATCACCATGGGGCACACCAATGTTGTTTGTGAAGAAGAAGGATGGCGCTCTCATATTGTGCATTGACTATAGGTAGTTGAACAAAGTGACCATCAAGAATTGATACCCATTATCTAGGATCAATGATTTGTTTGATCAAATGAAGGGAACAACAATGTTCTCTAAGATCGACTTGAGATCGGGATACCATCAAGTACGCATCAAAGAAGAGGACATATACAAGACCGCATTCAGGACTAGGTACGAGCATTATGATTTTATTGTAGTTCCATTTAGTTTAACTAATTCCCCAACAACATTTATGTGTTGTCCTTATTTGGACAAGTTTTTTATTATGTTCATTGATGACATATTGGTATATTCTAAAAATGAGGAAGAGCATGGTGAGTATTTGGTAGCAGTGTTGAGATTTTTGAGAGAGCATCATTTGTATGCTAATCTCAACAAATGTAGTTTTTTCTTGACTGAGGCACATTACTTGGGACATGTTGTCTCCAAGGAGGGCATTGCAGTAGATCTAGAAAAGATAAGGGCCATCATGGAGTGGGTAGCTCCTAAAAATGTAGATGAGGTGAGATCCTTCATGGGGTTGGTAGGGTATTATAGGAGGTTCATCAAGAACTTCTCATAGATTTCTTATCCTATTACATCATTGTAGAGGAAAGGTAAGAAGTTTGATTGGACAGAGGAGTGTGAGGACAATTTTGAGCAGCTTAAGTAGTTGTTGATGCATGCTCCAATGTTAAACATTACAGATATGGACATGGAGTTTGTAGTGTGTACAGATGCTTGTAAGAGAGAATTTGGTGGGGTCCTTATGTAGGATGGACATGTGGTATGCTATCAGTCATGAAAACTAAATGAGCACTAGAAAAACTACCTTACACATGATCTTGAGCTATCATCGATCATACATGCATTAAATATGCGGAGGCACTATCTTCTTGGTAGGAGATTTGTACTAATGAGTGTTCACATTGGGTTGAGGTACTTGTTTGACTAGCCAAATCTAAACACTAAGCAAGCTAGATGGGTTACCATGACCAACGAGTTTGACTCCAAGATCAGGTACATCAAGGGAAATGAGAACAAGGTCATAGATGCTCTTTGTAGGCAGGTGCAGGTAAATCCCATAGAAGCTATGAGTTCCTACAAGATATATTTACATGATAGGATATTGCAGGTAGGTTAGCAAGATCACAAGTATATGGAGATTGTGCATAGGTTGCAGTAGGGTAAAAGTTCAATTTTAGGTAGTGGTACAAGTGATGGTACATGTATATGTATAGGTCGTAGTACAGGTCCATGTACATGTACAAGTGCAGGTGTAAAATATTTGGACTACCATCTCATGGTAGATGAATTGGTTAGATTTAGAGACAGGATATATGTTCCAGACAACGGTGAGCTCAAGAAGGTGATATTGAGGGAGTTTCATGAAAAATAATATTCGGGTCACCCAAGCTATTAGAATACATTAATTGCAGTAAAGAGGTTCTATTATTGGCCAAATCTAGATAAGGATGTGGCAGAGTTTGTAGTTAGGTGTTTGGACTGTCAGATGGTTAAGGCAGAGTGTAAGCATCCATGTGGACTGCTACAGCCAATTGTGATTCGAGAGTGGAAATGGGAGGTAATTTCCATGGATTTCATCACAGTTTTTCCCAAGACAACTAAAGAACATGATTCCATCGTGGTTGTTGTGCAAAAGTTGACAAAGGTTGCACATTTCATTCCGGTGAAGACAAGATACTCAACTAGCGATGTGGTATAGGTGTTCATCATAGATGTGGTCAGATTACATGGTGTTTGATCCAGGTGGATATTGGTGAACACCCGCCTATGCCACTTGGGGCCCCACCATTGTTTCTTTGAGTTTTTCAGTTTCCTTAATTATAGCATAGTTTACTATTTTTAGCAGTTTTTCGGCTCTTGAACTTCTAGAGTCATTTTGAGGCCCTAAACGACGTGTTTTGGGCATCGCTTCTCCGAAAATTTAAGTCTATTTTGGACTTGATATTCACAGTTAGCAATTATAGTCCTCATATAGATCTTTCTAACGATGTATCATGTGCATCAAATAGAGATAGTATGCCAAATTTATGACCCCGGGAAATTGATGTACCAATTTACCCCGACGAGGCCCATATTCTGTTGTTCCATCTCCTAGGGTTATGTTTTTGGATGTTTATGGTTTTACATTGTTTCTCAATAATATATAGGCCTTTGAGACTCATTGTAACACAGAGTTCAGAGTTTTGATATATGTTTTGATGTGATGTTTGGGTATATGTACATATGTGTATGGATGTAAATATTGCCATGAACTATGTTATAAAGCTCCAATAAGAGTTATGGGTTCCATGTCATTATAGGTTTAATTTTGTTATATTTTCATGTTGGGTTGTTTTTCAGCAGGGTGATCATTGTAAACATCGCATCTAGCTATGTTGTAAAGCTCCATGGGAAATATGTTTGCTTTCCGGCTGTTTTAATGAGGTATACATGTGATTGAACATAAAGGAGGGTCTCCCCTAGGGGGAGGGTTTTGTAACTACCCCGGTGAAAATTCCATGTAATAAAAGTTAAAATAATAACCACATTTGATGGGACACTTATTCCAAGCTTAATTTTGGGTAGAACATCCTAGTGGATGTTCATTTCAGTTAATATGGATAAGGAAATTGGAAAAGGTATTGGAAAAGGCTTTGGAGAGGAAAAATGGTATTTTTGGCACATTTATTTATGAAAATAGTGGAAATTAGGAGATAATGGAGATGAAAGGTCACAAGTTTCATGCGAGGAGGAAAATGAAGGAAAATAGAAGCTTCATCAATAAAAAGGCTTATGAGGATTAGTTGGTGCTTTTTTTTCAGTTCAGTTTTGGACCTCTCTCATTATTCTCTCCCTTTCTCACTCTTGGACACTTAGAATTTTCTTGGAGCACTTTGGCAGTGGAGCAAGAAAGGAAAGAAAGCAAGAAGAAGGAAGGAGCAAGTAAGGAAGAGCGTGATTCTTTACAGGTATTGATTTCTGTGTGTGATTTCCTTGCTAGATATGGAATGCATGGTATTGCATGTGGTTCTTTTCTGTCTTAGTATGGGTTTTTCCAGGTGTGACAGTGTTTTCAGCCTAGCCTTGCTATTTCTGGATAACCATAGTGTTGTGGAGTTCTCATGTTTTGGTTTACCTAGATTGATGAATGGATTCCAAGCTGAGTCAGGAGGATCTCCAAATGATATGACACAGATCTAGTTAGTGTGTTTCCTTGGTTTAGGGCCTAGTGATCCAGTGTGGATTGTGGTAAAGCCCGAGAGGTGGGTGCTCTCCATCAGGCCTAGGAATCCCAAGTTTGGATATACGATAAAGCTTGGAGAGTGGGTCTCAGTTTAGGGCCTAGTGATCTGGTGTGGATTGCGATAAAGCCTGAGAGACTAGGAGACATGAAAATTCCTCACGATGTAGGAAGAGAGAATCCAGTGGTATCAATTCTTGTGTTTTTGCCTAGTGATCTGGTGGATATCATTGTAAAACATATTATGACATGTTTATTGTGTTGGCCTAGTGATCCGAGATGGATTACAGTAAAACCTTGTTTATGTTGATGAGGGTGAGGTGGTTTAGCCTCAGGATTCCTTAGTTGGTTCTTTTAGTTTGAATACCACATTCATTCTTGCAATATGGCACGAGGGTGATTGGATGAAGAGAGATTTGGCTCAACCATTCTATGGTCGAGTGGAACGTGGTAGTCCCATCTCCAGTTGGTTTTTACATTCATTAATGAGAAGCTCATTCCCTTAGTAATTTATATGTGAATGTACTGGTTTATATGTGGATTCTATGGTTGTTGTATCCTTGAGATTTTTGCTATTATTATGCTGGTTATAAGCATGTATTTTAACAATGATGATGTATGGCTCTCCCCAAGTTTTTACTTGTGAATTAATGCACAATGTATCTATGGTCAAATAGATGGTATTGCAGCTAATTATGCAAGGGAGAAATGCTTCTTAGCTATTATAAGATAAGTATGAGACCCCTATGCTCCATTATGTTGTTTATACCTGTATATTTCATGTTTGTGACATGTTTAATGAAATGTCTGTCATGGTTAGTAGGGCTCCATTTTAGTACTCATGGATGTTTTACAAATATTTCATTGCTTGGTTGTTATAATTCATCTATGAACTTGTCATAAGGTTTTGGGCGGTGAACTGGGTTATGGGCCTGAAAAAGTGGCTCAAATCCTAGGGACGTTGGCACAACACTGGGTAATTTAGTCCCTAGATGTTGGCATTTGGGCTTATGCATGTGTTTAGAGCCTCCCAGACGTAGGCATATAGGTTTGTTCATGCATCTATAGGTCCAGGAGCTCAAAATATCAATGGGACCCAGGGGAAGGATGCTGAATGGTTGGGTTGGATACTGTGGTGTTATTTTTGATGTATAATGTCTGTGTGATATGTTTCCGTCGATTACACTTCCTTAAGGTCACTTTGGAGGTTGAATATGATCATAGTATCCTCTTTTCACATGTTTACCCCGATTGACCGGTTACTTGGGTAGATGTGAGAAGAGGGTGTTAAACTCCTTTAGTTTCATTCCCAGTCAAACATAATAAGAGGATATTTAAAGTATCCTTCCAATATAAATTTCTATTTATGATACAATACTTCATGGCCTTGTGTCTAAGATATTTGTATTGATTCTTTGTGAATTCAAGAGGATACTCAAAATCATGAAGAAAATGGACTATGTATTTATACCAATCTGAAAGTAAAAATTTCTCATCAATATGTAAAGGAAGAGGAACATAATATTCACTGGAAGAAGGTTCTTGTGGATTATTCTCACTTGCAATATGAGAAGGTTCTTGTGGATTCTTCTCACCTAAAATTTGAGAAGGTTCTTGTGGATTCTTCTCACCTGAAATCTGAGAAGGTTCTTGTGGATTCTTCTCACCTAAAATCTGAGAAGGCTCTTGTGGATTCTTCTCACCTGAAATCTACATGACAATGTTGATACCAAGTATTTTACAATTTGATTCAGCTAGAAGTTTAGCTAAATCTTGTCCGTTCACCAACTTGGTAGGTTTGATATCTATATCAAACTCAAGTATCTTAGCAATCCATGTTACCCTCTTTCCATTTGTATCAGGCTGAGTTAAAATTGTTTTTACTACATTGTTGGGAACATAAGCAATTATAAGAGAATGTAGGACATATATCCTAAACGCTCTCATATCTTGCAGCAGGAATATTATTGTTTCTCTATGATGTCATATCTTAATTCAAAATCCCTCATAACCTTACTGAAAAGGGCAATTGGTTGCTCATGTTGGTCATTATCTCTTAGCAATAAAACACCTACTATGGTAGTATTTGAGGCAAAGGAAAATACACTAAACAGTTTTGTGTAGTCCGGAATAGCTAGCACTGGGGCTTATGAAATTGCCTTTTTGATTTGTGAAAAAATATATTTCTTCCACTGTCCATTTAACTTCATTATCTTTCTTGAGCATGCCATTAATATCTTTCACAGTCTTAGCATAATTAGGTATAAATCTTCTTAAAAAAATTATCTTCCCTAAGAATTCCTGAATTTCCTTTTTGTTTGTAGGAAAACCAATTACTTGAATTGCTAAAACTCTCTTTGGATAAATAACAACTCCTCCTTTCCATTTGTATCAGGCTAAGTTAAAATTGTTTTTACTACATTGGTGGGAACATAATAAATTATAAGAGAATGTGGAACATATCTCCTAAATGCTCTCAAATCTTGCACCTAGGCATAAGATTATTTCTCTATGATGTCATATCTTAATTCAACATCCCTCATAACCTTACTGAAAAATGAATATGGTTTCTCATGTTGGTAATTATCTCTTTGCAATAAAACACCTGCTGTGGTAGTATCCGAGGCAAAGGAAAATATACTAAACAGTTTTGTGTAGTTTGGAATAGCTAGCACTGGGGCTTATGAAATTTCCTTTTTGATTTGCGAAAAAAAATATTTCTTCCACTGCCCATTTAACTTCATTATCTTTCTTGAGCATGTCATTAATATCTTTCACAATATTGGCATAATTAGGTATAAATCTTCTTAAAAAAATTTCTTCCCTAAGAATGCCTGAATTTCCTTTTTGTTTGTAGGAAAACCAATTTCTTGAATTGCTAAAACTCTCTTTGGATCAATAAAAACTCCTCCTTTCGAAATTATATGTCCTAATAGCTTTCCTTATTTCATTGCAAACAATGAATTTTTGGGATTAAGATAAATCCCATATTTCTAGCATCTTTCAAAAACTTTCCTCAAATGTTTCAAATTTTTTTCATTAGAATCAGAAAATAAAGTTAAAACATTAAGATAAATGACAATAAATATATTTATCGTACCAACAAATTCTAGATCCATTGCTCTTGGAAATGTTGCTCCAATGTTGATTATACCAAATGGCATTTTTGCATACATAAATGTGCCCCATGGAGTTCTAAATTATGTCTTTTATTTTTATTCTTGATTAACTAGAATCTGGTTATACCCAGAAAAACCATTTAACATTGAAATACTATTTGAACCTGACACCCTTTGAAGTAAATGATCCATTTTTGGTAATGGATAATTATCTTTTAAAGATAATTTGTTCATATTCCTAAAATCAACACACAATATTATCTCACCATTTTTCTTCCTAATAGGTACTAGGCTGACTATCCATTCAAAATATCTTAAGGGAACAATTATTTTTGCATCCAATAATTTATTTACTTCTTTCTATATGATTGGAAGAAATATTAGATTTATTCTTCTTAATTTCTGTTGAAATGGTTTAGCTTCTAGTTTGAGAGGAATTTTATGCTCAATAATGGATGTGTCATAGGTTTTCAATTCTTTGTATGACCATGTAAATACATCTTTATAATGTTTGAAAATATTGATGTATTTATCTTTGACTTCTTGAGACAATGATGTTGAAATTTTAAAATTTTTGATTTCTTCATAGGTAACAATATTGTGGTCTTGAACATCTTCTTGTTGTGAATTTAGCATTGAATTTTTTGATACATCATTATGATCAATTTTTTTTTCAAGGGGTGCTAATACTTTTGGGATGTAATTATTTGATAATTGGATGATATCATGATCAATAATTTTATGTTTTAAATGTGAATCTTGATCATCCTCATTTGATTTGATTTCATTAATGTTTTCTCCTTCAACTTGTAAAGAAGAAAATTAATCTCATGCGTATAATTTTTTTTTTTTAAATTCTCAAGAATTTTGAAAGTACTAGAAGAAATTGCGAAAGCATCAACATGGATATTTTATTCTCTTGGGATTGATGTGATATTTAAGGCCTAAAAATAATTTTCTATACAACCCCATACTTCATTGCTATAATCTCTAAGCCTTGGATGCCTATTTTAACAAAGATTTCTGATTTGTTTTACAATCTGTTGTTCTCCACAATGTCCCAAGGCTGAAAGGATATTGATGGAGGTAACCCGAAACTAAGATTTTAGTTTGGTAGCTAGCCCTACCAAGCCAGAGAGGGCTCTCTTTATGAAAATCACAGCCAAGTATTTGACTAGTACAAGAATGGATTTTAGGCTAGATAGTTCAGCTCTAGGGTTTGAAATATTTTAGGGTTTTTGTTGGATCAAGGGTGAAAATCAAGGAACTAGGTCAAAACATCAAAGGTTTCAATTACAAGAGATATATAGGAGCAATGTAGGTATGCTTTTGTGATAGCTTAAGAGTTTTTCAGTGTAGTGTAGGGTTGAATGAGCAAGGAGATTGCAATGAGAATGTATGCCATGAATTCATTAATCAAGAATATAAAATACACAAAATGACATTCCTAACAAAACAAAGCTTAATTTTAAGAATTATGCTTAAAAACTCTTAGGAAAATCACTAAAGATCAAAGATATAGTAAGGAGACTAGTTTAGCATTCATATAAATCTATAACAAAGAGAAAAATTATCACAAACTCACAACATGAGAATTCCTGAATAATAGTTGCAACTATCTTTTCATTTCCTGTAAAAAGTCATGAAGTACAAGCTACAAGACTTTCACCCTCTGATTTCCAACCATAAAAATGACTGAAAACCACATACATATAGACTAAAAACAACTTCCCCTCTTTTAGGGATCGAATCCATAAGTTTAGGAATAACTTACAAGAATCTCTCCAAAAAACCCTAATGACTAGGGAGGTTAAAACAATTCCTCCATATAGAGTTTGACTGACCTTCTCCTCATCAATGACATCAAAATTTACATCAAAATGAATATAATAATCCCATTTACCCTCTATTATATCAATTTAACATGAAATTAGATAAATTACATCATAAAACCAAGATTGACTAAGAAAAACCTCGAAAAATGCACTATCAGGAAAAAAACGTAGCGCCAAACTTGTAAGGGACTTTTGAAGGCCTTACATTGCACCAAATCTAGCTCTAAAAGATTAAATGGAAAGATTAGGATGTCTAGTTATCAATAAAAACCTCAATCAAGCAAAACATACACTCCATAATAGATAAAAATTCATTCTCCCACAACTACTCCCAAAAGCGCAACGCGTAGTGCAAAAAGGAGGCATACAGTGTCTTTTTTCCCTATTTTTGGGCATTTTCTCCTAACCAGTTTGATGAAAAGGCTCACAAGGTTGATATATGACATGTATGAGTGATTATATATCCATCAAGGTGAAGTTTTTGGCATTTGGAGGTCTGAGGAAAATGTGCAGCGCCAAGGTGTTGCGCTTTTGGTTGTACTGAGATTTCCAATTTAAGCCAAAAGTCACAAAAATGAAAAATTTCTCCAAAATTTCCTCAAAATTGTCCCATGAGGCTAGGTGATGATGTTTCATGCAATGAGGGATGACTCAGCAAGTAATTCAAGCTTATCCTTCTCTTTTTTCCTCATTAGGGTTTGCTTGAGCTTCTTCGTCAACTGCTTGATCTTGATTTGGGAGACTTGGTTCCTTGTATAATAATGCATAGACATGTGTATTTGTAGGTTTTTATTCATTTTTGAATTTTTGAGAAGCTTCTCCAAGTGTAAATTCACCCTATCTAAGTAGCCTACTTTTTCTTTCTCAATTTCTGCCAAAATGAGTTCATTAACTGTCATTTGAGCTTTTGGTGGAGATGTTTCTTTTTTATGCTCAAGTTCCCTCTTGAGACCTATTTTTCTTGGTATACTTGATCTAACCTATTCTTCTTGATCCTATGAATCATAAACCTCAAAAAATGCACTACCTTTGGCATTATCCTTGCTCAAATATGCTTTGGGATTGTTTAAGAGCAGACGATTTACCTTTAGCTGCATGTTCTCTTGTTGCAAGAATGGAACCAAAAAAATTGTCTTTGACAAAATGTCATTGAGCTCTCTAATATCAACCTCCTTCTCCATGATGATCTGCTCTAGTGATTTTTCCTTTTCATGCTCCAGATATGCCATATCAGTGTCATGATGGATTTTTTGCTCATCCTACAATGATGCCTCATGATGTGATTATGTTTCTTTCTCCCCTTCATGTTGGCTTGGCCCTTGCAACAATGTACAGGGCAAACACAAGCCTCTTACCTATAACATAGGTTTGAGTCACCTCTTCCCTAGGAGTTCTGGTGATAGGTCTACTTGTGGAAGCAACCTCTTGATGTGTTGGTGAAGTCAAAGGTGTAGATTGACTGCTAGACTGAGTTGGAGAAGGAAAAAGAGAAGATGAATATATAAAACCATCCCATGAAAATTGATTTGTGCTAAATAATGGAAAACTAGGATTTTCACCAAGCCATGGTGAAACAAACTAGCATGATGATTTTCTCCTAATATCCGTACCTTATTTTCCATTTTTACCAGGCTTTTGTAAAGGTAATGAGGAAAGTTTAGGGCTTTTACACCAGTGAAATGCATCAAGAGTCTCATATGATACTGATATAACCTTGGGTACCTTTCCTCACATGTTAAATATCTCATGATCAATTTCATGAGAGGGGCATACTTGTCCAAAAATTGTCTAAATGGAAATATGTGTGTTGGAGTTTCTTTGCATGCAGGTTTCAAATATATTTTGTAGCTTTCAAGGCCAAGGTCCCTACTCTTGAACAAAATTTATCCATTTTTTGAAATCCCCATGGCTTTGGAAATGGTCTTGTTGAAAAAGTGAACACCAGCCCTGGAATAGTCACCTTATCTCTCCTCAATTTGGTGGCAAAAGTATTGGTAATTTTGTCATGACAACCTACTTCCTCAACTTTTTGGCAAAAGGAAAGGAAACCAACATCCTGAAATGATTTCTTAAGGAAGGGTGAAGACATGATATCATGTGCTGAAGTGGGATCATACTTGATAATATAACCTCCTTTGTTCCTCTTCTGCTCGGTGGTTTTAGAATCGATTGCAAACCCTAGCTCAATGGGAAGGGGAATTAGGTTTTGGTTTAGGGAAAAACATGGGATTTGGGAATTTTTTAGAAATGAAGGGAGATTAAGGGGATAGGGGTCTCCTAAATTATTGGGAAAATTTAGGGGGGTAGGGAGAGATGTTAGGGAGTAGGGAGACATGTAATTTTAGGGAATGAGTTAAGGGAAGGGTGTCAAAATGGGAAAAAATAGTCATAGCCTAAGAAAGTGTAGTCTAAGCTAGGGTTTGTAGGAAAATAGTGAAAATGAGGGATAGGCATGAAGAAAAATTATTAGGAAGGTGTATAATAGGTGGGGGAAGGTGAGTGAGCTTCAATATTAGGGTTTTACTTAGAAATTTATCAATGAGAATATGAAACCAAGAAAATGCAACCAAAACCCTAGAAGAGGGAATTTATCTTTCCAAGAAAAAAATGAAGTCAAAGAGGTAATTTTAGGACCCACTTACTTGTATATGATACACTGGAACCTAATTTATGCTGTAGAAACCACTATAAGGAAGTTTTTTTTCCTCCTTGAAGAAAGTGCATCACCTCTGGCAAACGCGTAGCGCAACAAATGCGCAATGTAGAAAATGATGAGCACTTTGGTGGCAAGGAATGATTTCTCTGAGGGTGGAAATGGTATTTAAAGGTGGAGAGAGGTTTCTTGAAGATGAAATGAGCAAATGAGAAGCTCATTTTTCTTTCATAGCTTTGGAAATCGATTTCTCTTCATAGAGTTTTAGTGGCCCCACCATGTCCTTTCACGTTTTGATTTGAATTGATAGTGAACTGCAACCTTAGAACCTTTTTGGATTTATTACATCACGATGAAGATAAAAAAAATTCTTTAGAAACCTTTATTGAACATTTTTCACTATTAATACTCCTTCAAATGATGACCTAGATGATGACATGGTTTATTTACATGACATTTTCGATTACTTGACCATAATGATGACACCTAATGGAGTATGAAACTAATGTTTTGGACCTTGAAACATGACTGACCATGAGATGAAGGCTAAGATAGTGATAAATACATTTCCCCGATGACTCATCACTATGAGTAATGACATGACTAATACGACAATCTTGACCATGAGATGAAAGGAGTAGTAATCATATCTAGACAGACTAACCAGTGACCAAATTTTTATTTTAAAACCTATTTGAAACCATAAAAGTTTTCAGTAGGACCCTATCAAAAACCTTGTAAGAGCACCTTTTATCATTGGTGTGTGGCAAGACTGATAGACACTAACACAATCAACTCCGAATTACCATATACTTCCAAGTTTTAAACTTTTAGATTCTTAGCTAACTCCAATCCTAAAACTAGAGCTTCATATTCTACCACATTGTTTGTGACTTCAAAATATAATTTAAAGGATTGAGTTGTATTTATTTTATCATGAGAAATGAGTAAAATTCCTTCCCCAACCCCATCTTTAGAAATTTTCCAGCAAAGTACATTGTCCAAATATTAGTATCTGAAATGTGGTGCATTAATTGTTTTTTCAATACTAATTTGAGGATTAGAAATATCATTAGTAGCTGATGTAAAGCATCCAAAATTATGATCAATATCATAAATTTGGTGATTAATTTCTTGATTTTATTTACAAATTATATTGATAAATCTCATCTCTCTGTATAGCCTTAAATGTTCACCTCCATAGACTGGGATTATAGCAAAGGACATGTCCATTTGTAGACTTCCTCCCAAATTTTCACAACAAGATCTTGAAAATAACATTCCAAAATTTGGAGGAATGTCTATCACAACTATGTCCAAGACTATACCCTTATCAGGGATTTGAGCAAGTGTAACAACTAAATCTTTAATTAATCCCAAGCAAGGTACTTTTTTGGAATAAAAAATAAACATATCACGATAAGGTTCAGTAATTTGCATTTAGATTTGGTCGATGATTACTTTGGGAATTAAATTATTGGAAACCCCGGAATCTAACATACAATTGTATAAAAGAAAATCATAAACTTTCAGTGTGACATATAAAGGAAGAACACTTTCATCAATCATATCAGAAGTGGGACCAAAAACAATTGAAGGTTTTTCATCCTGTAAACTAATGACATCCCCCTCTGCATCTACATTGGAAGATTGAATCCATTTAGAAACTTGCTATTTATAACCTGGATTCTTAGAGAGTTTAGATAAGGGAATTGGAATTTTAACCCTTTCTAATTCCATTTCGACATTAAAAACAATTAGAACATAGTTTTCAATAGTAAATTTTTCTTGTAACTGATTCCGTGGTTGAATTGATGATGTTTGTGTTTCTGCTATTTTTATTGGAGGTTCATCAAAAGTAACTTTTTCAGAGGTCTACCACGTCCTTGCCTAGGTCTCAAGTCATATCTTCTATTCAATTCTGCAATAAGGATTTTAGGAAAAGCTTGATATTTTGAAATTTGAGAGGTTTCTTGATTTTGAGAAAGTGTCTCATCTTGAATGATTGGAATAATAATATTATTAGATGATGGATCTTCAAAACAATTGATATCATTTGTGACAAAAGGGACAATTTCTTGAGGATCTTGATCATCAATCATTAATGGAGGTTGGATTTTCTGATTAGTATTTGGCCTTTGCAATATTTTAGGTTGAAAAAGTCTTCTATATTGAACTTGTGACTTGTTTGCAACTTCTTTGGTTACTCTAGGTTGAGCTTCCATTATTGAAATCCTATTAGACAAATTCCTTAGTAAATAAGTTATTTAATTAATTTTATGTTCTTCTTCTTTAGTTTTTGATGATAATGTACTTTGTTCTCTAGCTTTAATTTTCTTTTTAGCCTTATCTTTCAATTTACTAGATGATGACCTATTAGCTTCCACTTAAATTTCATTTGTTTGCATATATACTAAAGTTTCAGACTTCCTTTCTCTAATAATTACAACAAAATCATCCTCAAATTATTTAGATAACTCGACCTTAGTTGGAGTGACTGGAGGTTTACAATCTGGGGGAATTTTATTATAAATTTTATTAAATCTTTTAATAAAATCAACAATAGGTTCACCGAGATTCCTTCTTAAATCTTTAAATTATGCTAAATAGTAGACATGATCCTTTTTTATTCCCCACTGGTTCTTGAAAATGATGGTTAATTCAGCCCATGAGTTTATAGAATTATCTTGAAGCTGTCTAAACTAAATTCTGACATTTCCTTCTAATGATGGAACAAAAAGACTAGTGTAAACATCTTCAAGCTAAATATTCATGTTGTCAACAAAGTCAAGAAATGAAGCTAAGTGGTCTTCAGCAGTAGGTCTTGTTTCTCCATTAAATCTAAGTAAATTCTTTTAGTACCTATCAGGAAAAGCATGGAGTTGAGCTGTTGGTGGAAGAACTAATGTTGCATACCGTGCATTCACAATTGGTTGAATCCAAACCATTTGATGTTGTAATGAAGTTGTCATTTTTGGAGAAAAAAATTTACTAGATGATGGTTGTGATGGATATTTAGATTTTTGGAAAAATTGAGGATTAATGACTAATTTTTGAACTTCATAATCCTACCTTTCCAAATCTTCAAAAGCTAGATGGTTTGTATAAATACTAAGATCCTATTATGATTTAGTAGAAGTAGAATGGAAAGTATGTATTACAAAGTATATAAAATCAAATGGTTTAAATTTAGGAAGGGTAAGTTTCAGATCTTCTTCTTTGTCAGATAGTTATAAATGAGGAAAAGGAACTTTAAAGGTAATCCAGGAGGATTGTGCAGGTCCAAAGTACAAGTGGCTTAAGGAGAAGGCTTAAAAATCAAAGTGTCAGAAATATGGAAAACTCAGTTTCAAGTTGAATATCTCATTGTTCTGATCGCAGCGGTGTGAACAGTTCATCAAACTGAGTTCGTATGAAGAAGTTAGAAGAAATCAAAGTTCCGGGTTGACTTGATGAGGTGGCAGCCTTAAGGAGGCAGTATTTTTCCAAATTCCAGTGGTCGGATTCCGGCTAGCTCTTGCCGAAATCTGGGAGAAATGGTTGGATCGATAATTTGTCTCCTTCGAGTCAAAATCCATAAACTTTTAAGAGGCCCATTATTGTTATGAAAACAAAAATTATAAAAAAAATAGGGACGGGCCATGACCCCCACCCCTAACCGTACCACATAGCAAAATATATTTAAAAAACAAAAATGTGGGTCGGCGACCATGACCCTGCCACCTAGTTTTCACCTTAACAAAAAACTATATTAAGGGTGGGGTGCGGGCTGTCAACCATGTCGCCCTGTCCCACCTAATATATATGTACACCATATATATGCAATAAACGATGGAGGAAATAGTGGCAAGCCACTTGATGCGGTTTGGGCCCCCACCTAAAACAATTTTTTATTATATTAAAACTATAATGTGTCTTTTATGGGAGGGGGCAGGGTTTGACCGCCTAACCTCCTCCCTCCAAAGCGGATCCTTAACCGTTGGGCCAAGCGGCTCCCTTGGGGAGTCCACCTAACCCAACATTATTTAAACCTTTCATTTAGAAGTGCGCCCAGGAAGACTAGGAGAGGCACAGGAAACGAGACAGAGGAAGAACCTTGAGCGCCTTTCAGGAGGGGTGTGGAGCCATGAGTTGAGCTCATTTCCAAAAAGCCCAGATTTGTCCATAGTTAGAATCAAGAAAATTTTATATAAATTCTACACCTGTCGGCGACAGGAATCCAACGGTGATATCCGTTTCTTCAGTAGAGGTCTCCAATTTTCATCCACTTTCATCTATGAAGGTATATGGGTGTAATTTTGCATTGATGCTTGTACTTTCATTTTATTTTCCACTTAATGAAAGAGGTTCTCCCCACTGATTGAGCAGGCCCCGGAGACATAGTCCCTCCTAGACGAACTCTGTTATCACATGCTTGTCTTCTGTGCATGGCTTTATGTTCTTCTCTCTTCTTGTCTCATTATTTTTAAGTTTTCATGGTTAAGATGCAATTTTACATGTAATTATTTATCCCATATCAAAGCAAAAAAGCCTTGGATCAAAAGGTCTCAAGTTGATGAACTAATAATGCAGATTCTAGATCTACTCCTTTAGAAATCAGTTTTGTTGGTGTCCTGTGATTTGGCAGATTGGTATACCAAATGACAAGGTAACATGGAACCAGTCTTTAGAGTTATAGGACCTAGCCTTCCTAGACTCAGAGAGGGATCTCTCAGGTTGTTTTCAAAGTATATGTGCTTGTTTTCTTTTAAGGGTTGATTTTAGGCTAGTGATTAAGTACAAGGTTTTGTTGTTTTGTTTTGGTTGGGAATGATGATAAAAGAGCATAGGTAGATTGAGGAAATCTCTAAGTCATTGGGCAATGGAGTCAAATGAAATTCATGATAAGTTCATAAAAGGATCGGGGAGTATCATAGGGAAAACCTAACTTGGCCAGTGGATCTTCAAAGTTTTTAGTATAATGAGATGAAAATTAAGGATAAGAATGAAAAGTAGGACAAAGGGAAATTAAGAATACTTTATCATGTACTTAAACAAGAGAAATCTTTCAAGGTATCTGTTTTGAAGCAAGCCAAAGGAAAGGGCTCACTATAGACTTATTCAGACAAAATTTTAATAAGCAAGCCTTTCAGACAATAATCCAGTAATAAAAAGACTACTTTCAGATAAAGAAAACATATAAGATAACAGTGAGAGTAGCCTAAGATCAAACAGAAATAATCTAATCTACTTTTGACTAAGTCTCTAGGGATCTTTAAAGCAACCTTTTGAGGAATTCCAGAGGACAGGGCACACCATAGACTTCCCTGGTTTAGACTCTAGTAAGAATTCTTTTGAAGAAGCTTCAGAGACAATTCTCAAGTTGTACTCAAAGGAGCATGGACTCACCACTAATTTCCCTAGTTTCACTCTATTGAAATCATTCCTTAAAAACAACTTCTCAAGCCGTAATCAAAGGAACATGGACTTACCAAAAGAGAAACTCCTTGGTTATACTATATTGAATCATTTCTAAAATAACAAGCTAGATGGAACTGGAGGGTAGCTAAGAATCCTCCAATCAGACCTTGCAGAAGAAAACATTAAGACAGTGAAGAGCAAACAGAACTAAGGTGCTTTCAAAAGACATTTATTAGCCTAAAACTTTTGCTCTATTGTAAAAAATAAAGATGAAAACATAATGAAAACAGGAAATAACAAAAACAGATAGAATCACTTCACCAATAGCCAGGCTCAGGGATCCAGTGATCTAGCCTCCTCCATCAACAAACAAATCAAGGCATCCACAAGATCCAAGACATCAATTTTCCTTCAACTTCCAAGAGACTATGAATTATTTTAAAGAGTCATCAAATTCCAACAATACAATGAGTTCAGATGCAATATTTATGCTACAAATGAGGAGGTGAAGTTTAAGATAGGGTTTGAGTATCATTTATTACAGAGTAAGAGCATTCATAACCTTGAAAACCATGCAAGGCTTAAGGCAGGAATATCTGTAGCTACTTCTCTGTTTCAATAACTCTATCTTAATTTTCTAAGGAAAAATAGGTGAAATGTTTGAATTTGAGGCATATTCTTAACTTTACAATAACTGCCTTGACAGATAAAAATATCTCTAACTGTATAATAACTACCAAATGCCTTTTTGGAAAGAAATTATGCTGTAGGTGGCAGTTTTGGTCTTTGGAGAAGTAAATTCTTCTTTGTTGAGTTATCTGAAACTGTCTTTGGGTAAATCTATCTTTGTTTAATCATATTAACTCTGTCTTAGGCCTTTGAACCTTGATTTAGCTTTATAATCTATCTTAATGCCTTTATTATTTATTCTACTTGTCTTCACTTTCTGTCTTTAATATCTGTATTATGGATTAATCTCCTTGATTTGATTTTTGACAGGAGATTATCCCTTTAATCTTTCTTTTCTTCATTGTTTTCTTCTGTGTATGCAAGGATGCAGTTTTTATGTGTTGGAAGGTTTTATAACCCATTGATGATCAAGATTCATCAAGGGTTAACTTTTATGCAGACCCCCTGGCTCTTTCATATGATTTTACCTCTGGATTGTCATCCAGAGGTTAATTCCATCATTTTTCTTGACCGTCGGAATGCTTTTTGGGCATCACCGCCATAAAAAACCTACAAAACACAAACAAATGTTTAGCTTTAAAACCTGCGAGAGGGGTAAACTACATTTTTTGGGTTTCTGAGGCATTGGGGGTGATCTGTAGAGGAGAAGGGAGTGCAGGGGCATGATTCTGGAGGCAGAACCATGAGAAAATTCAAACAAAGGTGAAGAACGTTAATTTTGGCGTAAGGAGGAGAAAGGTGGTTTTGGAAAACCACGGTGGTTTTCGCGTGGGTTGAGAGTGGTAAGTGGTATTGGGCGGGGGCTGCGCGATTCCACTAGGCAATTACCGCGTGGCAGGGTGAAACCGCTCATTTCGCGTGGGTTGGAGGCTTTAAACCTCGGCGCCATTTCCTAGAAGATATTCATTGTCGGCCGTCAAATATCAAGGACAGAGATTGATGGTGTGGGATGACTCAGGGAGCGGACGCAAGTTTGTAGGGTGGAGCCTGAGGACAAGTGCTGGGATATGAATGGGTGGCAAGGGATAGTGGAAAGTGGGACCGAGCGCGATGACATGGGGGGTTTTTTCGTGTTGCGTGGGTTTTTATAATGAATGGGCAGAGTGATGGGGTGCAAGCACCATTGGATCAGGGCGTAGGGTTCAACATCAACGATGTAGATGGTCCGGAAGAAAACAAAGAGGCAGGGTAAGGTAAAGGGGCCCACTTTAATTTTTCAAAGGTTTGGGTGGGTTTTTTCTCAAAAGGGGTGGAGGTGTATTTGAATAGTGAAGGGGCTATAAACAAGGCAGAGGAAATAGTCCCGTGGAAGTAGAGGGGACGGGGGAGCTGAGACGAGAAAGGGCTGAAGGCCCAATTTATGCAAAGGGCGGGTTTAACACAAAACAGAGTTTTGGTTAGGATTTTAAAAGGTCCGATAGACAAAAAGTTAAATTTAAACAATGTGAAAAGGGAATTTTACATTGTTTAAGGCTTTTTAGAGGAAAAATGATAAATGGGAGAGGATTTTGAGGGTTTGGGAAATCAGAAAAATAGGAAATCAGTGAGAGTTAGAAGAGGAACAAAATGAGGTCAGTAAACCCATAAAATGGAGTTTTCTTAGAGCAGCAGGACAAACATTGAGAAGGAAAAAGATGAAATTTTGAGTGAATTAGTTGAATTTAGGATGATGAAGGCAGTGAGATTTCTAGAACTCACATTGTCTCTCAGATTTTGTTTCTAGAAATCTAGGATTTAGAACTTAGTCATCTTTGGATATCAACAAAATTTACTGATGACTAACAAGTTCTAAAACCTTAGGAGGAAGATATGATTATTCAAAAAGTATTGGGGTTCACTGAAAAGGGCTATATTGTGAGGATAATTTAGGTAAAACAAAGTTAGAAGCAACAAGAGAGGTCTCTAACCTTCGTTTAATAGATTCAATTCTCACTAGTTTATCTAGATCTGACAAAGTAGAGAGAAGCTCTGGATTTGACTGAGATCCGATATGCTTGTGTGAAGCTATATTTTAAAATGTGAAGTTTCCAAGTAAATTAGTTTAGCCTACTGACCTTTTATCCACCATTAAGAGGCAAGTTTGATCATTGTCCCAGGTAAAATGGACTTCAAAACTTCGTTCCCTGACAACAATGCCAATTAGATGTTGTTCCTTTGTAGACAATTCTTGGCTGAGGAACTGTGCCAAAGAATCTAAGTAAGATTTTGAATTTTATTTTAATTGGATGACCAATGTTTTGAACTTTAAATAGATGTAAATCCTAAGTATTTATGACAAAATAGAAGGGCCGATTCTTCATTCCTAACAAAATTAATATTCAAATTGATTTAAAGAAGAAGAAATTAAGAAGATATATAATTTACTAAACATTCATACTGAACATTTAATTTATCATATATAGAGCATTTGTGTATAGAAAATTTTTATATCCAAACAAAACACATTCAAAATATGACAAAAGGAAACAATTAAAACATGTAGAGGAGCTATCTCAAGCAAATTGTTCAATAAGCTAATCTTTTTAAATGATTATAACTTTGTAAGGGGATTTCAAATAAATTCTCACTCAATCTATTCTTACCCAGATCTCCTACGTTATCTTGAACATGTGCAAAAAAATAAAAATGAAAACATAAATGAATAAATTGAAGAACTCATAGAGATACACAAGCTACTTGAGAATGAATCCAAAATCCTTTTATTATCTTCAGAAATAGCTTAGAGAATTAAAGTCATATCATAGGCTCATCACAAGGGTTCAACCCTTTGTCATTTGAATTATAAAATGCTTATATAGTTCGACTCATAATATCTATACTTGAATCAAAATTTATTATAAACTAAACATCATTCAAACTGATTTGGATTTTCACAAAAATAGAACTGAAAAACAACAAATCTAAAGTGATCAAACACTCTGCACAGATTTTGAGGACTGTTGTTTGATGACTGTTGCTTAAGAATCTGATTTTCTGTTTACTACTCCTGATAATCTGTTGTTTGCTCCTGGTTTTCTGGATTCCGGTTACTGAAATTCAAAATTTTGTTATATTCGATGATCTCACATAATTTATCCCATCTTTTATCATCGGGGATAGAAAAATTAATCAACTTTCGATATGACTCATCAACTTCAGTATATTTTTCAAAAGTAGGCATAGTTAGAAACAAATGATTAATTTCATCATGAATGAATAAATCATTATCTCAGCCTTCGATGAAAGCTTTTCCGGTTAGAATTCCTCTGATTTTGGAAAACTTAGTTTTTTTTGAAGCTATCTCATGCAACATGTGTTGATAATATTCAAGTGGAATAAATTGACCACCTATTCCTTACAAACCTAGGAGTCCTTTTTTTTTGTAGAGCATTGAATTTTCTGTAAAATTTCTTGATCTGAGCTTCTAAGTTTTGACATTTAGTCTCAAGCGGCAACATCAAATTCCTTTTTGTAGAAACTTTTATGGCCTCTAATACTGCTTCAATTCTGCCTTTTATCCCAAACCATTCAAGCTCATCCTTTTTTTTAGAGTTTAATACTTTAATGATCCTTGTAGCCTCCCCTAGTTTATGATCCAGGTCTTCCTTTATTTCTACTACTGCTTCTTTGGATATCTGCAACAAATCTTCTTGCTCCAAAATAGTTTCAATAGAAGTCCATAACTAAGTTACTGATGCATTATTATCAATTCAAATATTCTCCTTGGCCTGAGATAAAGTCTATGCAATAAATGATTCATTCTCATAAATTTCCAATTGCTTTGTTAACTTAAAATTATTTTTAATTTAAGCCAAGTATGCATTATCCGTTTTGATTTCATTTTCTTGAACCTTTTCAAATTCCACTTTGAGTTTCTCAATTTCTTTATCTTTTAAAGATAAATCTCCCATGGCCCTAGATAATTGCTTTGCTGGATTTTGATCAGTAGGTCGTGTCTCTGTTGTGACCACTACTGCTGTAGATGTCCTTGCTGTAGAAGTACCTGCTATGGAAGTTGTCACTATGGAATTTCTTGCTGTAACACTGAGTTGTTTCTCTCTTTCCTTGATCAATTTTTCCATTTCAACTTCCATCTTTTGTATCTGCATGTTCTGTTCAACAACAATTTTCAGCATGTTTTATTTTTCCTTCTCTAACTGGCCAAATTATTGAGCTTATGGATATTTAGAGGTGGCCAAATTCAATTGTTTCCTTAATGGTTGTATATCAACATTTCTATTCTTGATTATCTCTTTTGCTGCTTTAACATATTTAGGATATAATCCTAATTTTAAAACCAGATCCGCAAGTCCTTTGATTCTTGTATCCTTAGCTATAGAAGATATTTTGTCTAAATTTGATTGAGAATGAATGTTATTTAATGAGGATTACAACTTAGAAGTTGGCATAGAAGAAATTTTTAAGGATGTGTAAATAATCTCCCCTGCTTGCTTATGTATGTCATTTTGATCTATAGGGTGAATATGTTTGGTGTCAAAATAAAATAGGGAGGTTTTATAATCCTCAGCTGTCTTTGGTACAGGGACCTTTGGCTCTAGAAATTAAAATTGGAATTGTCCCTTTTCACTGCTTAATGATGAAAGTAACCTATTCTACATTGTGGATGATTGCTTCCAAAACTTTGCATATTTTGAAGTTTTGAGAGCTTCATTCTTCTTTTTAATTTCTAGGAATCTAGAAAATATGCTTTGTTGCCTTGAAGAAGGAGATGAAGGAGAAGGTGAAACTGTTCTGGTTTCCTCTATCTACTACAATGAGAATGGTGATTCTCTTGTAAATACAATTGGTCTTTGTAATATTAAAGTGAGTATCTACTAATGGTAATTCATCTAGGTTAATCACAAGAGGTAGCAAGGGATTATTTGTAACCATTTTTCTTTTACCTTATGATAATCCCTTAGGAAACATATACTGAGGATGATTGGTAAGTAATTAACCAGTTGTAGGTTGATTGCAAGCTGAATAGGATGATTTTCGATAATTTTCTGGTGATATTTTCTCTTGTAGAAGCCTTCTCGATATTATAGCGACATACTACATGCAAATGACTAGTTTTAATAGAGAATTTTTTTTTTTTGTAGGATGGATAACAGTTAGAAAGTTCAAACGTTATTGGTTCGTATTCTATTAATGCAAAGGAAATTCGACAAGAATGATGACAATGGTCATGTTTTAGTTTAGCGAGAGGGATAACAGAAATTTAGAATGGTGATATACTGGTAGGAGGGATAAAATGGTGGAGGAGCAAGTGGAGGGAAGAGAGAAGTATAAAAGTGGTTTATGTTAGTATCAGTGATAAAAAATATATGTTTTAGGAGTTTTTCATTGAGTCTTAGGTAAAAAATTGTTCTTTTTGAACAAGTTCTCAAAATAAATTTTGGTCACTAAAAGAGTATATTGATTTTTTGTTTCATCATTTTACCCATGACTTTCAAAGCTCCAAGGAAACAATCTTCCTTTTCAATCCAGTTGAAAGAAGAAAGTGCCGCTGTCAAAGTGTAATAGTGAGAAAATTTTATTTCTGCCTTCATTCATTTCATTTTCCCTCTGTTAACTTTCATTTTTCAAAAAACCCAAAGTCTAGCGCTTCATTTCTTTCAAAACCCCTTTTTAACTATTAAAATTCAATTTTAATAGTTAAAAAGAAGCTCCATCCCCCCCCACCAAAACAAACTTATCACATATCTTTTTATATTACCGCAGCTCCACCCACTCCACAACAAACCTTTTAAATATATCATATATTATATATGATATCACTTACCGCACTTAGATGTATTGTGGACCCCTTACCTTTTCGCAATCTGCATATCACAAAAATCCTTGCCAATTTCACTTACCGCTTCATAAATTTATTGATGCGATAATGGTAAGACCCATCATTCTCTTTGATATGCTTCAAAGATTTCAAATAACTTTAAAAACCATTCTCTTATGTTTCGGGCACTTTATGATATTTCTTTACTTAACACATTTCCTTTTTCCACTTTAAAAACATTTAAAATGGGACCTACTCCATCACAAATCACAAATTTGCATTACTTCCACTTACTTCCGCCTTCCCATTTTCTTGATTGCGATATTAAAGTGGGACCTTTCCTTGCCACATCACCTTCCATATCTCATATCACAATTTCTATTGTCATCCATTCATGTTACCTACCCCATTTCATCGATCCCTGATATGTGATAAGTGTTCATGTCCCCGAAATGCAATAAGTCCCAAAAGCCCCAAAATGCAATAAGTCTACATTCCCGAAATGCGATAAAGTTTGACTGCCGATATGCGATATCGAAAATCACAAAACACAAAGTCAATTTTCTCATCCAATGCCCTCTTCTTTCGATTGCGATATATAAAAAAAAATTCCTCCTGTTGGCTCACATCAATGTGTCTTCTTTCCTATTCTTCCCGCTTCACTCCATTTCTCTAAAAAATCATTAATTCATTAAACAAAACCTTCACACCTATAATAGTTCCATTAAGCTTATTTACACGGGTTTCTTATTTTAAAACTAAAGTATAACCGCAAAAGAAAACCCTGTCGAGTCCAATAAATCCAAAGGAATGGAACAACGATAGAGTTTTCTCTGGAACAACAGTTCATATTTCCAAAGGACCCATGCTACCATTACACCTCAATATATCAACATGTTTCCAAAAGCAGCACATGTAGGATTTAAAGGGGCAGTTACAGGTTTTTCAGGCAGCATGGTCTTAAAGGATTTGACACCTATCAACAAATAACAAAGCCTCCTCAAAGCTCGAAGACAATATGTTCTTGTGATTAATTCTATCAAATTTTTGATAAGTTTCACATTCCTAAAAATAACAGAACCTCTAATTTTTCTCCTTCTATTCTGTTTTTTGTCAGAAAAGCTATTGTGAGAGGAATTCGAAGTTTTAGCCTTGCTGGTAGACTCATTGTAAAATCTATAAATAAACAGAAAATAGATAGAGAAGAGGTTGGTTGTTGGTTGTTAGGTTGGATAGTTGAGTTTGATACTCTTTTATTACAGTGGACAAATTGTAAATATTTTTAACGAAATCAAATATGTTGCAGCTACAGTTCTGAGATTCTAGTGGTATTACTATTGAGAATTGTTCCTTCTCTGTTATTCCATCTCCATTACAACTTTCTATATGTTAATCTTATTATTATATAAACATAAATAATTATTTCTATGCTATGTTTATTGATATTTTCATAGATGTGTCAATTCTCTTGATGAATGAATTCATTTTAAATTCTCATTCAAACCCCTGTTGTTTTCTACCACTATACACAATGCCAATTTAAATGCTCAAATAGTTTACCTGCCTCGCCTCACTCTGCTCTCTGCAATTCAATCTTTGAAATCAGCTTTAGTGTCCCTGATTCTTAATTCTATATAGCATCCCAATTACCAAAAAATTACTCGTTTATAGCTTATATATATATATATATTACTTAGCCATTCATTGATTATTTAAAAGTGACATAGAAAGATCCCTCTCTGGTCTAGGTAGGGATAACTTTCTAGCCAAAAGATTGGTTTGTGGTTACCTTTATCCACTCCTTTCTCAGCCTTGAGAAATTGGGGAGAGTGATAAAATTTCTGGCGCCGTTGCTGGGGAGAGATTGCTAAACATTCCCTAAGAAAGAATGACAAAAATTAGCTTTGATTGCTGATGGTGAATAGTGGTCAGACATAAGAAGGCTGAATCATTCACCTGTCGACTCCAGTGGTAAAGAATCAAAAAATTCATAGTCTTCATGGCGACTCCACTTCTCAAAGCTCAATAAATTGAAAAACTTCTTGGTGACTTCAATGTTTTCAAAATGGCTTAACTTGCAAGAAGAGATGTTAGGTATGCTCCTATGGATCGGTCTCATATCCTTGGCTTTCCAAATCCTATGCCTCATGTTGATTGGTTATCTTATCATCCCATGTTCAAAGATGAAAAGAAAGATGATGCTACCTCGCATTTGATCAAGTTTCATATGAATATACACAGACTCAAAGTTAAGTTTCCTGAGGATTTCTTGATGAAGATATTTATGGATAATCTGGAAGACAAAGCAAGAAATTGGTATGAATGGTTGAAACCAGCTAGCATATGTTCTTTAAAGGATTTTCATTCAATATTTTTTGAGAATTATAAAGAGCTTTATCCATCTTTGTTGCTGGTATAAAATTGTTGTGATTATTTTGAGGGTTTCATTCAACATCTTGAAAGTATTGATGATGATCTAGAATTTATGGATTATGAGATCATAGAAGCCCATCACGAGTTCTCTTCCCAACAAGAATTAGAAGTTTCCTCTTTGGATGAAAAATACTGCAATCAAGAAAGAGAAATGCAAATTCAAGATTTTGAAAATGAAAATCAATCATGAGATTGATGAAAATATATAGGAAGTTGTTATGAGTAAACCAATTTGTGAAGATGATTTCGGGCAAGAAGATCAATCAACAAGCAATGTTTTCTTTCATAAGAGGATAGGGTTGTCATGTTTAATAATCTTGAAGAATGTTTTATGTTCAAGGAAGATAGAATATGAATTGGAGGAGTATGAATCCAAGAAAAACAATATGCCAGAGATAGAATCAAAGTTTCTCATGCTTGAAGAATTGACAACCAACACTCAAAAAGCAAAAATTCATACGTCCTTATGCCTTCATATAGAACAACAACCATATGTATTCTTTCAAATCAAAATGAAGGAAGTAATTGTATTTTTGTTGTTGGATTGCAAGACAAGGTAACGTTTAAAATTGTAGATCATTATGCTAATTTTTTACAGTCAACAGTGAAGATGAATTTTCTTGTATTTATGCATCATGAGCATATCTTCAGTGGACAATTGGGGTGGCCTATCTTTTGTTCTTTCTTCCTGCTCAAGGAAAGTGTGAGGAGGACTCAAGTAAGTAGCCATCTACTCAATTGGTTACACTAAAAGGATCATATCATATGATTGTATATATATCTTCAGCACACAGAAGGTTATCATCAGGATTTGAAGCCTGAGGTGAAGGCCTTAAGATCCCGATGATCTGCTACCATCAATAAGTTTGTCAATTTTGTATCATCCAGAGTTAGTTGTTAGAGTCAAGTAAGTTTTTTTTAAGTCATTTAATGTCCATTTTTTACTCCATTTCCTATGATAAGGATACTTTATCTACAGTGTTGTTGACACCTCCTGAAGGAGTTGTCATCCCCGGCTGGAGCCAATGTTAGTGTCAGTGTATCAGTGATAAAAAATATCTCTTTTAGGAGTTTTTAATTGAGTCTTAGGTCAAAATTTGTTCTTTTTGAATAAGTTCTTAAAATAAATTTTGGTCACTAAAAGAGTCTATTGATTTGATGTTTCATCATTTTATCCATGACTCTCAAAGCTCCAAGGAATCAATATTCCTTTTCAGTTCAGTTGAAAGAAGAAAGTGTTGTTGTCAAAGTATAATGGTGAGAAAATTTCATTTCTGCTTTCATTCATTTCATTTTCCCTCTTTTAGCTTTCATTTTTCCAAAAACCCAAAGTCTAGTGCTTCGTTTCTTTCAAAACCCCTTTTTAACTATTAAAATTCAATTTTTATAGTTAAAAAGCAGCTCTGCCCCCCCCCCCCCCAAAATAGCCTTATCACATATCTTTTTATATTACCGTAGCTCCACCCACTCCACAAAAAACCTTTTAAATATATCATATATTATATATGATATCAGTTACCGCACTTAAATGTATTGTGGACCCCTTATCTTTTCGCAATCAGCATATCGCAAAATTCCTTGCCACTTTCACTTACCGCTTTATAAATTTCTCGTTGCGATAATGGTCGGACCCATCATTCCCTTTGATATGCTTCATAGCTTTAAAATCACTTTAAAAACCATTTCTCTTATTTTTAAGGCACTTTATGATATTTCTTTACTTAATGGATTTCCTTTTTTTTCTTTAAAAACCTTTAAAATGGGACCTACGCCATCGCAAATCACAAATTTGCATTACTTCCACTTACTTCTGCCTTCCCATTTTCTTGATTGTGATATTAAAGTGGGACCTTTCCCTGCCACGTGACCTTCCATATCGCATATCACAATTTTTATTGCCATCCATTCATGTTACCTTCCCCATTCCTCGATCCCCGATATGCGATAAGTGTTCCTGTCCCTGAAATGTGATAAGTCGTAAAAGCCCTGAAATGCAATAAGTCTACATTCCTGAAAATCGAAAAAACAAAGTTTGTTTTCTCCTCCAATGCCCTCTTCTTCCGATTGCGATATATAAAAGGTTTTTCCTCCTGCTGGCCCACATCAACGTGTCTCCTTTCCTATTCTTCCCACTTCACTCCATTTCTCTAAAAAATTATTAATTCATTAAAAAAAACCTTCACACCTCCAATCCTCCCATTAAAATTATTTACACAGGTTTCTTATTTTAAAAATAAATTATAACCACAAAAGAAAACCCTATTGAGTCCAGTAAAGCCAAAGGAATGGAATAGTGACAGAGTTTTCTCTCGAACAACAATTCATATTTCCAAAGGACCCGCGCTACCATTACTCCTCAATATATCAACACGTTTCCAAAAGCAGCACATGCATGATTTAAAGGGGAAGTTACAGGTTTTTCAGGCAGCATGGTCTTAAAGGATTTGACACCTATCAACAAATAACAATGCCTCCTCAAAGATTGAAGACAGTTTGTTCTTGTGATTAATTCTATCAGAGATATGATAAGTTTCACATTCCTAAAAATATAAAAACCTCTACTTTTTCTCCTTCTATTCTGTTTTTTGTTAACAAAGTTTTTGTGAGAGGAATCTGAAGGTCTAGCCTTTTTGGCAGACTCATTGTAAAATCCATAAATAAATAGAAAATAGATAGAGAAGATCTTGGTTGTTGGTTGTTAGATTGGATAGTTGATTTTGATACTCTTTTATTACAATCGAGATATTGTAAATATTTTTAATGAAATCAAAGATGTTACAGCTACAATCTTGAGGTTCCAGTGGTATTATTGTTGAGCATTATTCCTTCTCTATTATTCCATCTCCATTACAACTTTATGTATGTTAATCTTATTAGTCTATAAACATAAATCATTATTTCTATGCTCTCTTTATTGATATTTTCATAGATGTGTCAATTCTCTTGATGAATGAATTAATTTTAAATGCTCATTCAGAACCCTGACTTTTTCTACCACTATACATAATGAAAATTTAAGTATGCTCAAATGGTTTACCTACTTGGCCTCACTCTATTCTTTGCAATTCAATATTTGAAATTAGCTTTAGTTTCCTTGATTCTTATTTCTATCCAACATCCCAATTACCAAACAAATTACTCATTTCTAGCTTATATACATATCTAGCCTAAAATCCTATGGTACTCAACCATTCATTGATTATTTATAAGTGACATAGAGAGTGACCTCTCTGGTCTAGGTAGGGCTAGCTACCTAGCCAAAATATTGGTTTGTGGTTACCTTTATCCAATCCTTTCTCAAACTTGGGAATTTGGGGAGAGTGATAAAAGTTTACACGTGTTGGATTGTAAGTGATTTTTGTTTGGGGTGTTATCGCTATATAATTTATAATATTGGAAAGACTAAATTATAGAGAACAATATCAAAACCACTTGGAGCTTAGGATCTAGCCCTCCTAAGCTCATAGAGGGATCTCTCTATAAGATTTAGATTTGTTTTAAGTTTTTTGATATTAAGGCTAGTTAAATTAAATGTGAGAGTTGTTTTTGATTGAATTTTTTTGGTCGGATTTAAGGGATTTCATTAAACGTTTTCCATTAGGATATGGAGTCAACTCAAGTTGTGTGTGTGCATCAATGGTCCAGAGCTAATGAAAGGCAAGCTAAATGTATATACTGGTGTTTTATAATAGAGTAAAATTATGAAATGGAGAAAAGTGATTTCAGTAGTGTTTTAAGAGCAATTAAGAATTCTTAAACCAGACATCAGTAGAAAATATTAAAATTGTGAAAACAGTCAGAATTAAGGTACTATGGGCATCAAATCTTAATCTAAATTTCCTATTTTACAATTAGAATTTTAAATGATACATATGACGAAATGACAGTGGAAAACATTAAACATGATAAAGGAAAAACATCACCAGGATAACAAAACACATGAATCTTGCAAATTGGTCGTTTTATTGATGCTCTAGCTCCAAATTTACAAATTCTCCAATGAAAAACACTTACTGTCTAGGGTCCAACCCTTAATAATGAATACAATGCTATATTTAAGCTACTTCCTATTTATTTCCGTATCAAAAGAGGCAATCTTCTCATTTATTACAAAATAACTGAATTTTGACATTTGTGACCAATGCATGGACACATTGTAACGACTTTTTTTACAGATGGCGTAATTCTCCATAAAGTTGTTATTAAGCTATGTAGTGGTTTTCTGTGATGGAAATTTTGATGTTGGTGTGTTGTACTAATACACTAGATCTACTGATGCGAATAATTTGTTTAGCTCATTGTTTTGTCATCATGCTGAGATGTCCTTATTCTTACAAGTCACACAATTTCTCCAAATCCTCTAGACTCAGAATTTCGATCCTGATTAATATTCTATATATCTCGTCAGGTTCCATGTATTTCATAAATGTTGGCTTCACCTTAAATATGTGCTTGATTTATTGCTGTATGAAAATTTCGTTACTAAGGACTTCATAAAAATCCCTCCGTGTCATTGTGTTCTTCATATTAGCATGTTTGGATGAATCCTTGGAGATGTCAGTGAGCTTCTTTACATAATCTGGCTTTTCCATAATTTTGTCATTAATCACAAATAATGAAGGAAATCCTTTCTTTTTCATAGGTTCCATCCCATTGAAAAACCCGCTTACTCCAATCTGAAGTTGATTACACTTATCTTCAACCTGTGCAACTAAATTCTTCTTTTTCAACACTTTTTTAAGTTCAAGTATAGTTGGTGTCTTGTCTTCTACTCCCAAGGGTTCCAATTCATAACTTCTTTTGGAATTGAGAAATCTGATAATGTTATTAGTAGTTGTAGGCTTATCCCCTAATTCCTCATTCGATTTTTCTATTGCAGCACTTACCAGATGAATCAAATCCCTCTGCTCAAATATTATATGGATATATGGCTAGATCTCATTCATGGAGTATATTATATTATTCCAGATAATTTATTTGACTCTTCCTACCATGTTCCCAATTGAGGACTCCTGAAGGGAAATATGCAAACTTTTTGTCAACTTTTTGTTAATCTGCAACTCTGTAGAATGGGCTGAATCTTTCCTTTTTATCTGATCTTGTAGGTCACTGACTTGATCTTGCAACTTTTTAATTTTTGTTTTCTATAAGGACATGTTTTCTATAGTCTTAGATAATTTCGTAGTGCCTTCTCCTGGTGTACCTGTAGCTGTAGAAGTTTATGAATGGATAACAATAAGAGGTACTGCTTGCAGTGGAATCATGGCCTTGGCTGCTTCTTTTGCTGCTTCCTTCACTGCATCTCTCACTTCTTTCTGTCTTTATTTTACCATTTTCTCCATCTCATTCTCCATTTTATTGATCTGCTATGCTTCTTCAATGATCAGTTGATCATTTTTTCCTTCTGTATCTCATTTGCCTCTATATCCTTAGTTAGAGGATCTTCTGTTGTTGGCATCTTAAGTTGCCTCTTCAAAGAAGTCATTTTTGCATTCTTCTTCTTCACAAGTGCTTCTACCACTGTTATGTTTGATGGATTGTACCCAATTTTCATCACTAAATCCTCCAAGGATTTAATCCTTGAGTCTTTGGAAATGGAGGAAATGTTTTCCATCTTCAACTATGATTGTGTGTTGGACAATGTAACTTGGAACTTTGAAAGGCTCATGGTTGTACTAGTTAAAGTGGAGGAGATCATTTCTCTTGTCTACTTATGCGTCTCCATTTGGTCTATTGGATTAATATGCTTTACATCAAATTCAAAAGAGGTTTTCTTGTAGTCTGCTGTAGTTTTGGGCTGAGGAATCTATGCTTCTAAGAAGGCCATCTTCATTCTTACCTTTTCAGAGTTAAAATTTGACAGAAGCCTACTTTGGGAGCTGCTTGTTTATTTCCAAAACTAATTATAAGTGTTGGTCTTAAGTTTCTCATTCCTTCTTTTGATTTCTATAAATTTATCATATATATCATCGCCCTTTGGCCTTCTGTGGTAGTAGATGTTGGAGTCTGCACATTCTGTTGTTGGAAAGGAACGGTGGCAGAAGATGTTGAGAAAATTGTCTGGCCACCCACTGGAGAGGAGCTTGGTGAATCTATGATTGTGATAGAAATTTGTTGATCTTTATCACTGCCTTCGTAAATGTCCATGGGGACCTTGGCTCTCTTCATGTATTTCAACTTGAACTCCTTGATGGATGTATCAATGTCATATCAGTTTGGTCATCCCTTGTCCTTTTGCTTCCTATTTCCTTCTCTAGTTCCTTTCCTTTATCATCTTTGGCTCCTGCAACTTTCCTTTCATGTGGAGTTGGTGTTTGAATTCCTGAAGTGGAAATGACTTGCTCTTCTACCTCCTGGAGAGTGTCAGCTACCCATTATTCTTGATTCAAGTACTTTCGTATATCCAATCTATGGGTATGAATGTATGGTGTGGATTTATTCTCCACCCTCTTCTTAGAGATGATTTCCATGGGATCATATGACCAAGTGAAGCTATGCGTGAACTTCATTTCCTTCAATATTATGTCTCCCTCATCCCCCGCTGCTTTTCTATTGCAAATGAATGGACCAATATGTGATTTGATCCTGAATTGGGACTTTTTCTTTGCAGAGACAAAATGCACCTCATTTGAATTTATCATTTGTCTGATATATTCAAGTGAAAATATTATCATAGAGAGGTACTTGGTCAGTTTGTATGGGGCCAATTCACTGCCATAAACTCTGATTTATGTGTATTTTTGGTAAAGGTACTAGTCAACAGTTCTGATTTGATCTGTCAACTGATCCTCAAAGCCTCTCCACATGTCAAACAATGGTGGTAAACCTACTGTGACCAAGAGGACGAAGGGGGACCCTCTCTGTTCTCGGTCACACCCACTTGGAATTCGTTCCGAGATGACATCAAGGAACAATATTACCCTGTGGGGAGCTATGAGGAAAAATACATCCAATGGACCACGATGCAGCAGCAAAGGGATCAATATGTGCATGAACTGACGAATTTTTTCCATACCCTATGCACAAATTTGGGTATTAAAGATTCAGAGATACATTTGGTGCTCAATTCACTGCCATAAACTCTGATTTCTGTGAATTTTTGGTAGAGGTACCAATCAGCTTTCCTGATCTAATTTTTCAACTACATCACCTTCTTGATTTCATGACTAATCCTCGGCTCTGTGGCACTTCTCAGTGCACTGATTGCTAGATGTATAAATAAGTCCACAAAGCTCTTGTAGGAGTAATTCTTCTACTCGATTAATAAAGTAGTCTAGAAAATCACTGATTGGGGTTGAGAATCATAGTTTAGCTTCATCATGTCAAACTAAAACCTACTGGATTAAAAATAAACAAACATGTACACCAACACAAATGTATATTTGAACACCTCTTCTGTTTGAAATTTTTAGGAACTGGTCATGAATGGCATCAGCAAGAAACTGAGCATAGTTGAACATAATTGTGGGCATGGAATTTGAATAAATAATAAACAAGAAACCAATCATGGCTTCATCTACCTACTGATCAGTGTGATACCCTAATAAATAAGACAAAAAAATAACAATGTGCTAAGTCTTATCAGGAAATATAGATGAAGGGTAGAATTGATTCTTGGTAGACATTGGGGAATTTGTGGCCATGAAAATCTCTAAGATTTTGGCCCTGCTAGCAAAGTCTAGCTTCTGATATAATTCTCTGAGGTCCTCATAAGAAAAAAGGATAGAGTTCTCAACAATGGGGGCTTGCATCATTTTTCGGATAGATTGGGCATCAATAGAAAACAAGATTTCTCCTATTGGATTAAATATGGCTCTCTGGTTAATGTCATAACAGGACTGACATTTTATGATAAAATATGGGCAGCTATGGGTTTTGGGAAAGATGTAAAAAGATAATTTGGTCTCCCATGGGCCTATATCATCAACTTCTTCAAGGAATTTATCCTCGAGCCAATAGTAGACATGGAATAAATCGAATTCTGACTCTGTCTCGTGGACTTTATAATCTCTGTCTGCCAGGGCTATATGATCTAAGTCTACCTAAGGGTAGACCATAGGGTTGAAAGGCTCCTGGTCTTTCTTAGGAGGCATGATTTGTCTTCTATAGCTTATTTCTCTTTGTGCAATGAAGAATGGGATGAAAGAATAAGGGATCGAAGAAGGGGAATTGCTAGTTCAACACTGGGGAAGGGAGATAATAGGAGGGGATCGCGATCAGAATTGAATAATTTAAAGAAGAATTTTGATCCAATTCACAGAGAGATGATAATTCTTTTGATGAAAAATGGATTCTATTCAATAGTGGTCAATTACGATTTCTCTGCAAATCTCTGCAAATCCAATACCTGCAATTTTTAACAGCATAAGAAAAGTAAACTCTGCTACATGTATGAATTCGGGTTTTAAGTTTTCGTTGGGGACTGTTGAGTTGGTGCGAGTCCATTGGATAACGACCTAACCATTTATGGTGTAATGGGTTGTTGGTGGGAATGGATGTGATAGGGTGGAGTGGAAAAGCAACCATGGATGTGGTGCAACGACATTCACAATGGTCAAAAGGTGTGGCGGTTTGGTTGACGACAGAAACCTCTTTTTGGAGGGGGTTGATGGCGATGAATGGTATTAGAGGGTGGGGGGGGGGGGGGGGTGTGAACTATTCTGGGGGTGACACGTAGCGGAAGTGGTAGTATCATATACCACTCATTTTGGACCCCCCCCCATTGTTAAATTTCAGAGGTTGAGGAGGGGGGGGGGGGGGGTTTGAAAGGAGATGAGGGCCATCGGATGTGGAGAAATATGCAGAGATGATAGAAAGGTGAAAGTTTCTTAGTGCTGATGGGATGTGTGATGTGATGGTGGGGATGAAGGAATAAATGGATAGCGGTGGTAGTGTAGGATAAAGGGAATAATAATATTTTTGGGACTTGGAGTAACATTGAGACATGATATATGCCCAAATGATTTTTGGAATATAATGTAGTTCCCAAAATTTAGAACATAATCTCTTTTCTAACCTTTTGAGTGTAAACATCCTTTGTTTTGACATTCTTCTTCCACCATAGGAAAAATAAAATTTTGATGTTGTACCTTGTAGGATAAATTTCATATTTTCCTTTCATTCTTCATCCTCAACATATCTATCTACCCAAACTACAAATATAACATTTTTCTTCTTTTTGCAGGGTGCTATTGAACTTGCAGACCCTTAATCATTTTTCTTTTTGAATTTCTAACCTATCACCTATCCTTATTTCTGCCATTGACTTAGTTTAAACTGTTGAGTCAATTTTATTTTCTACCTATCTGCTGATATTCCAAGATTAAACAATTTGGCAGATCTTTATTTTCTAACCTATCAACAGAAATTGAAAATTGTCCAATCATGATTAAACTGTATGATTAAACAAACCTATCTAATGAGTAGTGGCATTTGAATTTGCAGAACTTTTATTGTTATTTATTTTTTGGGTTTCTTCATTTTTATTTTCTCTATTTTTATACCCTCTTTTCTTTCTTTTCATATTGTTATTGGAAATCTTTTGAATATTGAAAAAAATTTCAATATGAAATTGTAGAGAAAATGAAATATCCAATCACCTTGAGATCCTATGATTTATAGGATACTAATAGTGGCTCCAGCTGGGGATGGCACTTCTCCCAATGAAGTGTCAAGAACCTAAGACCAGTAGCCTTAAATGCTCCATTTTCTGCAACATCTTCAACTGATTTCTTTTTCTGTTTTTAAATATACTCATCAAACTAGGCTCGGGGTCTTCACTTCGAGCTTCAACCTTGTCTAATGAATTATTGAAAACTGGAATGTGGTATTTAGAATGATGAAAATTCAGCCTGAATTTTAAAAGAAATAATGTTTCAGCATCCTGCCATTGACAGGACCTCCATATACTTCTGTACCATCCAACTCTTTAAGAAAATAAGCATTGTTTCCCCTGAAAGCATCAATGATGTATGGCCCTTGCCAAAGATTATAAAACTTTCCATGCTTGCCTTTATATTCTCTCCCAGAGTCCCATTTAAGAACTTTGTCTCCTAAATTGACATCATTGGCCTTTGTTCTCTTGTCAAATGTATTTTTTATATTCTCTTGAATTACTTGAGTTTCGTTGAAAACTTCCTCTCTGGACTGCTGCAACTAAATGGTGTCATTGGTAATTCTCTCAATATAATGTGGTTCAGCTTTGATTTGATGAATAATATTCATAATAGGAACTCCTAAGGAAGCAGGGAAAACTTCATCCATTACATAAACCGATTGGTATGGAGACATGCCAATTTATTTCTTTGTATTAATCCTATGAGCCCGAAGAGCATTGATCAACTTATTGTGCCATGATTTATTATTATCCTCCAAAAATATTTTTAATGATTTTCACCAGGATTTTGTTTGAAGATTCAGCCAGTCCATTACCATGAGGATAATAGGTTTTTGAACGCCCCAAAGTTATAGATACCTGTTACAGAAATAAATCATATTTTTGGACTTAAAAGCTACATCATTGTCTATAATGATTTTTCTAGGACAACCAAATCTAGAAAGGATATTGATTTCTAGGAATTTTGTTATGAGAGAGTAAGTGGAATTTCTAGAAGGAGTGGCCTCTATCCATTTGGTGAAATAATCTGTGGCAATGAGGATCCATTTATGTTGGGCAGTGGATGGGGTATGAATTTCTCCAATGAAGTCTAGTCCACATTATTGGAAAGGGCTCTCTACATAAATATGTTTCAAGGGTAAGGGCAATAGCTTTCTCTTTCCCTCAAATATTTGACATTTATGACAAGCATTGACCATTTTATGGACCTCAAGAAAAAGGGTAGGCTAATAAAAACTAGCTCTCATGACCTTATTTTCATTGGTTTTCCAATAGAGATGGCCACCACAATCACCTCCATGGAAATCCTCCAATATATCCAAGAAAAATACCTCCAATATCTTTCCAATACAAAACATTATCCAAAATTCAGAATTTAACAACTTTAAGTTTTAGAAATCTAGCATTTTTTTAGACAAACCAGGAGGAGCATTCAAATTTGATAGTACATACAAAATATCAGCATACTAGGGAGAATTCAGGAATGCTTCATCATTCGGCAGAGTCGCTAGTTCCTCTTGATCATCCAAATAATGTACCATGTTGATGTCTAGTGCATGAAAGTTATATTATTCCATCAATTTAGCTAGTCCTTGACGTTTAATCAACTTGGTAGGCTTGATTTCCAAATCATATTCTAATATCATTGCAATCCATTTTCCTCATTTTCCACCAGGACCATTTTGTGTTAATATTTCTTTAACAACTGCATTTTGAACATAAGCAATGATATGTGAATGTATAATGTAGACTCTAAAATATTTCAATGCTTTAACCAAAGAAAAAGCCTATTTTTCCATGATATTATATTTCAATGATGCATCTCTTAATTCCTTGCTGAAAAAACCTATTGGCTACTCATGTCCTTCACTATTTTTCTGCAACAAAATAGCAACAATAGTATGCTCAGAAGAAAAATAAAAAACCATGAAATGTTTTGTGAAATCTGGGCTGATTAGGACTGGGGTTTTTGTCAAAGCTAGCCTGACTAAATCAAAAGACTGTTTTTCTTCTCTGGTCCATTTAATTTCTGAGCCTTTTTTGAGAATATTGGTAAAATTCCTCAAAAGTTCTTCTAGGTTTAGTATAAATCTCCTCAAAAAGTTGATTTTACCAATGAATGATTGGAGTTCTTTAAGATTTATTGGATGACTGATTTTTAGCATTCCTTCAATTCTGATTCCATCTTGAGAAATAATGTGACTTGACAGTTTTCCTTCTTCTAGTCCAAATAATGTTTTCTTAGGATTCAGGGAAATTCCTAATTTTCTGCATTTTTCAAAAACTCTTCTCAAGTGTGCTAAATGTTGTTCATCAGTTTTAGAATACACGGTGATGTCATCCAAATAAATTACAATAAAATTACCAATTTCATCAGCAAATGCAATTTCCATGGCCCTTTGAAAGGTAGCTCCAACATTCATTAATCCAAAGGGCATTTTCATTAATCCAAAGGGCATTTTGATCAACAAGGTGTACTAAAACTTGATTATAACCAGAAAATCCATCTAACAAAGATATCCTACTGGAACCTACTACACTTTGCAACATGTGGTCCATTTTTGGTAAAGGGTAATTATCCTAAAGAGATACTTTGTTAAGATTTCTAAAATCAATATAGAGTCTGATTTCACCTGTTTTATTTCTAGTTGGCACAATATTGGACACCCATTTGGAATATCTGTGTGGTACTATGATTTTTGATTCATACATCTTCTTAATTTCTTTCTCAACCAAAGGCATCAAAACATGATTTATTCTACGCAATTTTTGTTTGAAAGTTTTTTGATCCTCTTAAATTTGAATCTTATGTTTTATGATGCTTGTATCATAAGACTTTAAATCCTCATAGCTCCATGCAAACAAATCGATGAATTATTTGAACATGGCTATATATCTTATTTTTGTAATTTTATGGAGTGATTTTGATAGCTTGATGATTTTGGGGTTCTGTTCAGTGCCTATATTACATTCTTCAATGTTTGTTCCAGTTGGTTCCATTTTGTGTTTCTTGGCCACATCATTAAAGTCAAATAATTCTTCTAAAGGGACCAACCCTCTCAATAGAGTATTGTCTTTGAGTTGGAGTATTTTGAATTCTTCTTTTTCCAGATCTTTTTGATTTTCTATAATATGTACAGTTTTATTAGATGAGATATTTACATCGGTATTTACATCTAAAACAACAGTTTGTTTTTCTTCAGTACTTTTTTCATCAGTAAGACTGTCTTCCTCACAATCCAGGTCTATATTACCGTCTTCAAATTCATCCTTAGTTTGTAGGAAACTTTCAATTTATTTATCACTGCAAAAAAATTTCTAGTACCTCATGTTATCTGGCACAAAAGGATGATGTTTCACCTCTATTTTCATACTATTTTTTTGGTTGAGGCATTTTTCATGTACTTTCTAAAAAATATAGGCCATTTTCTAGGACATTTTGATTTCTGGGAATTACTGCTAAATCATATTCATCAAATGTTCTCAAGAAATCAAGTACAACATTTCTATAATCTCTTAATCTAGAATGTTTTGCTACATACTGCCCTTTTATTTGTTTTATGACCAATTATGAATCACCATGTACATAGATCCTTTTTGCTCCTAATCTTTTCAACATCTGTAATCCCAAATGCAAAGCTTCATATTCTGCAATTTTGTTTGTGCATTGAAAATTTAACTTGTGTGAATGACCATGTGCACTATTATTTCCTGCATTATACACCCAAATACCTACCCCTGAGCTAGCTTTGCCACATGAGCCATCAAAACTCATGGTCCAAAGAGGTCCATTTACAATATCTGGTTGTTCTGTTTATACTTGACTATTATTATTTTCTTTGGAATCATTTTCTATATGGGAAACTTGTGAATCAATGCCTCCATCATTATACAGAATGAAGGAGTCAAGGTCAGTGTGAACAGAGTACAGAGGGTAACTGTGAGGTTTTTCTTGGCTACTTACCATGTACTTTATACAGTCTTCTTGATTTTCCAAACACCGGTATTGTAGCACATGTCATGTCCATGTTCAAGGTACCTTGTAATTTTTCTCCTCCTGAGTGAGATAAAAGCATTCCATACTTAGGGGGTATGTCAGCTATAAATATATCCATCACTAAACTCTTTGCAGGTATCTGAGCTAGAGTGACACAAATATCTTTGATAAGACCTAGACACCTAACTTTAGTAGATTCAAAAGAGTATAAATATTTATAAGGTATAGTGATTTCAAGGCCAAGCTTCTCCATGACAGCTTTTGGCATAAGGATGTGTGATGCACCCGAATCCAACATGGAATTATGGATAATCTTGTCATGAACGTTCAAACTAACATAAAATGGAGGGAAACCTCCTTCCTAGGGTTTTCCATCAACCTCTAACCCAAAAAAAAGTTCAGGCTGATCATCACTTAAATTGAAATTATTAGTGATTTCCCCTATATTTAATACCTTTATATATATTTTTGTTGACCAATTCAATGACAGGGATAGATATCTTCACTTTTGAAATTTCACTCTCAATACTGAATGGTGTTTGAGTTTTCAACAGATGTGACAATTCAATTCTTTCAGCCACCATCTATTGGGTAATTTCAGTTTGTTTGCGTGTACTAGGAATGTCTGTTTGAGCATTTCTGGCAGCGATATATACTGTTTTCTTGGTACTATTTTCTATGTTTTTATTTTCTAAGTTATTTACATTTTTCTTCGAGTTTTCTGTTGTTTTCCTAACTTTAGATTCAGATACTTTCTTGGAATAATTTTCTAAATTCTTTTTATTATAATTATCTAAATTTTTCTTGCTTCTTAAATTGTATTGTATGTGAACCTCCGTAAAGGCATTCTCAAAACCCAGTTTGTAATCATCAAATTCTTCAGATTTTAGCTCTGTTTGGGTTAGTGAAAATAATTCTTGTTCTTCTTCTGTGAGAAAAATAGAATCATCTTCATTAATCCCCATCAAATTAATCTGATTTTCCTCAACTTCCTCCACTATTCCTTCATCTTCATAAGCATATTTTCTTGAAATGGAGGCCCGATTTGTTGATCAGGACCTCTTTGGTCTCTTTTTCTAACCTAAGGATGATTTCTTCTTGGGTTCTGCTTTCCGTTTTGAGTAGCTAGTTTATTTTATCTGGGTATATCTCTTTCATTCAGACTAATTCTCTCCATCATCCTTTCCATAATCCTTACCAAAATTTCAATTTTTGCATCAGATGTAGAGGCTACTGGTTCTTCTCTTATTGTAACTCTCCTCTTAGTCCTCATCCTAGCCCTTTTTTCTAATAAATTAGCTTCTACACTCACAACATCTCTTCTCATTTCCTCTAAAGTTGATGAGTCTCTTTCCCCTAGCTGGTAGGCCATGTATGGGTCAAAAACATCTAGGAATTTAACTAGGACTAACCCTTGGGGTGGTTTCATGTGTGCAGGGAGTGCGTTGTATATGTTGTTAAATCTAGTGTAGTAATATTGTACACTCTCTCCTGGAGACCTCTTAATACTCTCATATTCTGATATAATTTGTAGTTGATTTTTCTTGATTTCCCATCTATTAATAAATGTTTTGTGAAAAGCAGGGAGATCATGAATACTATTACCAGTTGATCCTTTGAACCATTTTCTGACTTCACCTCCTAAGCTCTGAGCAAAAATTCTCAATTTGACACTGTCATCATCAATTTATTGTAGGTCAAAACAATCATTCATTTTATATATATGTTGTTGGGCAGTCACAGGTCCAATCCCATTAAATTGTGGAATATTAGATTGGTAATCCTAGGGCATAGGGGGTAAAGTTGTTGGTAGCGCCAATGGGGGATATCTGGCTGCCATGATTGGTGGAGGTGGTGGAGGGAGGTGAATAGTGGATGAAGTAGGATGGGTAGAGGTAGAAGTTTGTGTAGCAATTTAATTATGGGGATGAGCGAAAGTAGTGGTAGGGATTTTGGAAGCTGTTAGCACCTTGTAATCAGCAAGATTGGAAAAATTCCGACTACAGGGAGAACATCGTTTCAACCACTTTGGGATTCTAGGATCTAGCCCTCCTGAATCCGGAGAGGGATATCTCCAATAAGTGCAAAGATGGATTTGTCTTTGAATTTTTGGGTGATGATATTAAGCTAGTTATGAAGGTCAAGGGTTTTGCTTTTTTTGGATGGCTGAGCATGATTACTGTTTGAGGTGGAAAGTTCTAAATGAAAAGAGTTCCAAAGGTGTGAAGTTGCAAGAAAATAGAATAAGATTTGGCCAGGAAGATAGATAACTGCATGTTTTAGTCCATTGGGCTATGGAGTCATAATAGGGTTTAATTGAAACAGCAAGAGGCAAGAGTGGTCCATGGGGCAAGTCATCTATGTCTAAGGATATCTTTAAAGTTTTATTTATGGAATGAAATGATACAACAAGAAGGGGAAATAAACAGATGAAGAACAAAGAGCAGACTAAGATCTGGTAAGTACTTTTAAACTAGCCAGCTTTTGACATACGCTTAAGAAAGACATGAAAGTAAACTAGGATCTGGTAAGTAATTTTAAACTAGCCAGCCTTTGATACACTCTCAATATAAATAATATAAAAACAGAGGGAAACATTAATGATAACAAAAGATGGTCTAAGATCTGGTAAGTACTTCTAAACTAGTAAGCTTTCAACACATTCCAAGGGAAACATTCAGATAGTCTTTGGGGATAAAACTAAGACCAGGGAACACCATATCTTCCTTAGTTCATCTCTACTTAACTAATACTGAACATAACATTTAAGAATAATATTCAGCTAATACAATAAGACGAGGGAACACCATCATTCCTATGCTTAAACTGAATTGAATCATTCCAAAATAACACAGATTGGAAGAAAACATTCAGATAAAGATTTTCAGTCAGAGAAGGGTACTGGTATACAGTAGGTCCTAAGTCCATGCATGATGTTATTTATAAGAGAAGATGAAACAAAGTGAAAACAGAAACAAAATAACGAGTTACAATGAGAAAAACATCACCGTCAACATAGACCAGGATCCCATAAATCAGCTTGTATTGATGCTCCAAACCAGTTACAGCTTTAAGTCCAATGCTTTAGTTTAGCAGTCATCTACACCTCCCAGACTAACTTATCTATTACAATCAGAGCTCCAAGAGCCAGTGAACACTATTTACAGATAGGAGTCCAAGCTCAATTACATTTCAATGTTCAGTAGCCAAATCAACCAACCCCTCTCTCATCTTTTGCAGTAGTATTTATAGAAGAATGAGGAGGTGAGATCTGATAAAATATCTCTAAAGATAATTAATAAAGACTTAATGGTTTCTTAGGCCTTTGAGGGGCTCGATGAAGAAGCTTACATAGGTGTCCTCTGTATTAAATCATTTACATTAAGATTTAAGCTCAGTGGGAGCTCTTTTTGACTTTTGAGGCTCTGTGTTGTGTAATAGTCACTCTGTTGATATTTTTTACATTAAGTTCTTTGGCAGGATTTACTCTCTGGCTGCGCTTGAGACAAATATCTGATCCTGATCAATAACTTCGGACTCTGATATGAATGCTTTGAGGTACAGGTGGCAACGTGGTAGCTGGGAGGAATCGATTTGCCTCAACTGTGGCGGTGGGGGATTTCTGTCTGATGATCCTTTATGATTTTTCCTTTAACTGTGTTTTAATCGGGGATTAGGATTTTGATAAAAAAATCTTAGATGTAATCCCCGAAGATCTGTCTTCAATATTCTGTTCTGGTGGGTTCCTCTCATCGACCCTGATACTCTCTGATTTTTTCCTGATTCACTGTGTTTGTTGGTGTGCAGGGCTGCACAGGGGTCGTATGGCATCAATGCCTCATGAATTATTTATGGAACGTGGATTTGAACCCTGTGAATGATTCCCTTTTATAAATCTAAGGCGGGAGGATCGTCACCCTCTGCCTTTGAATTTTCTTCAGTCATAGCGGAAAAAACCACTGGAACCCTGCAAAATATGAATAATGTTATAAAATCCTGCATATATAGTTTTACTGCTTCAGAGGAAATGTGGGGAGAGCATGGCCGTTGGATGGCATCATCCAATGGTTGAGATTGATTAGAAGGGGTCAAAGGGAAACAAAGGAGGAATTAAATCGGAGCGGAGGCAAAAATTCAAAGCGAATAAGTCATTTTTTGGAAAAATGGAGGAAGTGGATTAAGACCTTTGTTTCAGATAAACATGGTCACAAAATCAAGTTTGGGGATTGGGACAAACGTGGGTCGTCGGATAAAATCAGCCTACGCGATCACTGGCGGAGAACGGGTGCCAAAAAAACCTTTACAAAATACAACTGGATTTCAAGCCTCTAATAAAATTAGGATGAATAAAAACCCTGGGTCCGCACTTGCTGACTATGCAGGGAAAAAATGAAGACCTGCCCCAATTAAAATTTTCCATGTGGACGCTGATGTGGCATTGGGGACCATCGACTGCCTCTATGGACGAGGGGACCGGGGCGACTTTTTTTGGGTCGTCGATCTGCAGATCAGATTGATGGTGGAGATGCTTTTAATGCCGTGTCGTACCTTAGTCTATCTGTCGGGCTTCTTTTGAGCGCGATCACCGTCCGATGAGATGGCCTTAGATCGGATAGCGCACGCCAATATCGTGTTGGGCCGATATCCGACCTTTAACGCTCGGGGAAAATGGTAACGCCATACCGCCCAAAGCCACGTGTCGGCTGGTGGCGCTGATCGCTGCAAAACGGAAAAAACCACCTCCCTCTCAAAAGCGGTGCGATGAATTCCGCCCGTTTTTCTTTTTAATACAATGATAAAAAATATTAAAAACCCAAAAATCAATTATACACAAAGGTTTGTGTGTCGGGCGGGTTTTATATTTGCAATTTGGCTTGGTGCCCGCCTGCGGGGCCACGGATGTATGGAAGATAATATGACCGGGGGTTTATGCACAGGGCTAATCGGCATCGAGCAATGCGATAAGAACTTGGATGGCTAGCGCTTGGTTCCAGCACCAAGGTGTATGTAGAGGAAATGGTTAAGGACTTAGCCCAAGGGGGCTTAAAACTTAACACAAAAATATGTTTTTTTATGAAGTTTTTGATGTTTTTCAAAGGTTTTGTGGGTTTTGATAAGGAAAAGAAGGGGTCTTAGACCTTACCAAAGGGGTTTCGATGGAGGAAAAAAGGGGGGAAAAGATGAAAATGAAAGATTTCATGGGGGATGAAGGGGTTAAAATGAGGTTAGTTTAGAAAGAGGAAAGGAAAGGGAAATGAGTTTGCAGCAGTATTTTGTCTTGGAAATCAGTAGGATTTCTGAGTGTAAAATGGGCACAACAGTGAAGATTTGGACAGAGGCATGAGGCCTTCAAGAGTATTCAAGAGCCGACATTTTTTGTAATAAAATTTGTTCCTTGAAGGCTCCAAAATGATTTAGCCACCTTTTGGTATAACAAATTTCATAGGTGGCTAACAGAAGCAATAGGACTAACTGACCTAAGATGGACTGTTTGAGATGTAATTGAAGAAGTTGTTATGGTTAAGGTAGTTAACTCTATATATTTCTAGAGGTAGGAATCATCAATAGTGGAAGTAAACTCAGTCACTAGATATTGGAGAGTATCAAAATCCTAGAGAAGTTGGATGTCAGATTGAAGTTGAGAATAGGCTTCCCTCACTGGACTTTGATGTAGGATGGATGGATCAAAAACTGTATGGTTAGTCCAATTCTCGGTTTTGTTTTTGAATAGAACTTGTTCAAAATGAAAATCAAATTGAATGTCTTGCAAAGTGACAAAGTTTTCAAGTAGGGAGTTAGATCTATGAATAAATTTTCTACTAGTTTGAATTTTTGTTCTAGGAGTCTTTCTCAAAATAGTCTCAGGATTGTCCACTATAGGAGGAGGATTGGAATCAGGGTGGGATCTAATGGATATTATTTTGGGAGCTGGAATTTAGATCAAAATCATAGAAAAAAATTATTATTTAAAAACTAAAAAAAAACCAATCTTGAAAATGATTTCTATCTTACAGTGCTTTTTAACTGGGATTTTTTGAATTTGGATGAAAATTGAATTTTTTTAGTTAGTTCCCCAATATGGTCACCACTATGTTATCTCTTTATAATTTATAATATTGGAAAGAATAAATTATAAAAAACAACATCAAAACCACTTGGAGCCTAGGATCTAACCCTCCTAGATTCAGAGAGGGATCTCTCTATAATATTTAGATTTGTTTTAAGTTTTCTAATATTAAGGCTAGTTAAATAAAATGTGAGAGTTTTTTTTTTATTGATTGTTTTTTGTTTGATTTAAGGGATTTGATTAAACTTTTTCCATCGGGCTATGGAGTCAACTCAGGCTGGTTGTGTGCATCAATGGTTTAGAGCTAATGCAATGCAAGCTAGCTGTATATATTGGTGTTTTATAACAAAGTGAAATTATGAAATGGAGAAAACTGATTTCAGTAGTGATTTAAGAGCAATTAAGAATTCTTAAACCAGACATCAGTAGAAAACATTAAAATTGTGAAAAAATTAAGAATTAAGGTACTCTGGGCAGCAAATCTTAATCTAAATTTCTTGTTTTACAATTATAATTTTAAATGATACATATGAAGAGATGACAATGGAAAACATTAAACATGATAAAGGAAAAACATCACCAGGATAATACAGAACATGAATCATGCAAATTGATCTTTTTATTGATGCTCTAACTCCAAAATTACAAATACTCCAATGAAAAATGCTTACAATCTAGGGTCCTACCCCTAATACATAATAAAATGCTATATTTAAACTACTTCCTACTGATTGTCGTATCAAAAGAGGCAATCTACTCATTTATTACAAAATAACTAAATTTTGACATTTGTGACCAATTCATGGACACGTTGTAATGACTTATTTACATATGGTGTAATTCTACATAAATTTGTTATTAATCACTATAGTGGTTTGCTGTGCTGGCGATTTCGATGTTGTTGTGTTGTAATGATATGCTAGATCTGCTAATGTGGATAATTTGTTGAGCTGGTTGTTCTGTCATCATACTGAGCTATCCTTATTCTTTCAATTCACACAATTTCTCCCAATCCTCTGGACTTGAAATTTTGATCCTGATTAATATTCTATATATCTCATAATTTTCTGTGTATTTCATAAATGTTGGCTTCACCTGAAATATGTTCTTGATTTCATGTTGTATGAAGATGTCGTTACTGAGAACTTCATAAAAATCCCTCCCTGTCATTGTGTTCTTCATATTAGCATGTTTGGATGAATCCTTGGATATGTCAGTGAGCTTCTTTACATAATCTGGCTTTGCCATAAGTTTGTCATTAATCACAAATAAAGAAGGCAATCATTTCTTGTTCAAAGGTTCCATCCTGTTGAAAAACATGCTTACTCCAATCTGAAGTTGATTAAACTTCTCTTCAACCTGTGCAACTAAATTCTTCTTGTTCAAAACTTTTTTAAATTCAAGTATAGTTGTTGTCATGTCTTCTACTCCCAGGGGTTCCAATTCATAGCTTCTTTTGGAATTGATAAATTTTATAATGTTATTAGCAGTTGTAGGCTTAACCCCTAATTCCTCATTTGATTTTTCTATTGCAACACTTACCAAATGAATCAAATCCCCCTGCTCAAACATTATCTGAATAAATGTCTAGATCTCATTCATGGAGTCAACTATATTCTGCCAAATAATTTCTTTGAATCTTCTTACATGTTCCCAATTGAGGACTCCTAAAGGGACTTCTGCAAAATTTCTCTCAACTTTTTTCTTATATGAAACTATGTAGCATGGGATGAATCTTTCCTTTTTATCTGATCTTGTAGGTCACTGACTTGACCTTGCAACTTTTTAATTTATGTTGTTTATAAGGACATGTTTTCCATAGCCTTAGTTAACTGATCAGTGCCTTATCCTGGTGTACTTGTAGTTGTAGAAGTTTATGAATGGATAAGATCAAGAGGTACTGCTTGCAGTGGAATCATGGCCTTGGCTACTTCTTTTGCTGCTTCCTTCACTGCATTTATCACTGCTTTCTGTCTTTCTTTTACCATTTTCTCCTTCTCATTCTCCATTTTCTTGATCTTCTCTACTTTTTCAATGATCAGTTGCATCATTTCTTCCTTCTGTGTCTAATTTTCCTCTATCTCCTTAGTTAGAGGATCTTCTGTTGCTGGAATCTTGAGCTGCCTCTTCAAAGCAGCTGTGTCTGCATTCTTCTTCTTCACAAGTGCTTCTGCCACTGCTAGGTTTGATGGATTGTACTCAATTTGCATCACTAAATCCTCCAAGGATTTAATCCTTGAGTATTTTTCCATGGATGAAATATTTTCCATCTTCAACTGTGACTGTGTGTTGGAAAATGTAACCTACAACTTTGAAAGGCTCATGGATGTACTAGTTAAAGTGGAGGAGATCATTTCTCCTATCTACTTATGAATCTCCATTTGGTCTATTGGATGAATATGCTTTACATGAAATTCAAAATAGGTCTTCTTGTAGTCTACTACAGTTTTGGGCTAAGGAATCTGTGCTTCTAAGAAGGTCATCTTCATTCTTCCCTTTTTAGAGTCAAAAGATGACATGAGCTTGCTTTGGGAGCTGCTTGTTTGTTTCCAAAACTGATTATAAGTGTTGGTCTTAAGTATCTCATTCCTTATTTTGATTTATTTAAATGTATTTTATATATAATCCTCCTTTTGGCTTGTAGTGGTAGTAGACGTTGGAGTCTACACATTCTATTGTTGGAAAGGAATTGTGGAAGAATATGTTGAGAAAACTGTTTGGCCACCTACTGGAGAGGATCTTGGTGAATCTATGATTTTGATAACAGTTTGTTGATCATTCTCACTGCCCTGGTAAATGTCCATGTGGACCTTGGCTCTCTTCATGTATTTCATCTTGAAATCCTTGATGGAGGTATCAATGTCATATCAGTTTCGTCATCCCTTGTCCTTTTGCTTCCTATTTCCTTCTCTAGTTTCTTTCTTTTATCATATTTGGATCATGCAACTTTCCTTTCTTGTGGAGGCATTGTTTGAATTCTTGAAGTGGAAATGACCTTCTCTTATTCCTCCTGGAGAGTGTTGGCTGCCCATTCTTCTTTATTCATGTACTTTTCTATCTCCAGTATGTGGTTATGAATGTATGGTGTGGATTTATTCTCCACCCTCTTCTTAGAGATGATTCCCATGGGATCATATGACCAAGGGAAGCTATGAGTGAACTTCATTTCCTTCAATATTTTGTCTTCCTTATGCCTTGTTTCTCTGCTATTGCAAATGAATGGACCAATCTGTGATTTAATCCTGAATTGGGACTTTTTCTTTGCAGCGACAAAATGCACCTCATCTGCATTTATCATTTGTCTTATATATTCAAGTGCAAATATTCTCATAGAGAGGTACCTCGGCAGTTTTTATGGGGCCAATTCTCTGCCATAAAATCTAATTTCTTTGTAGTTTTGGTAGAGGTACCAATCAACTGTTCTAATCTAATCTATCAACTACATCACCTTATTTATTTCCTGACGAATCCTTGGCTTTGTGGCACTGCTGAGTGCACTGATTTTCGGATGTATAAATAATTCCACAAAGCTCTTGTAGGAGTAGTTATTATTCACCTTCATTAATAAATTAGTCCAGGAAATCACTGATTGGGGTTGAGAATCATCGTTTAGCTTCATCATGTAAAACTGAAACCTGCTAGATTAAAAATAAGAAAACATGTACACCAACACAAAGGTGTATTTGAACACTTCTTCTATCTGAAATTTTAGGAACTGGTCATGAACAGCATCAGAAAGAAACTGAGCATAGTTGAACATGATTGTGGGCTCGGCATCTGAAGAAATAATAGACAAGAAAAAAAGAATGCCTTCATCTACCCATTGATCAGTGTGATAACCTAATAAATAATATAAAACAATAACAATGTGCTCGGTCCTATCAAGAAAGATAGATGAAGGGTAGGGTGGATTCTTGGTAGGCATTGGGGAATTAGTTGCCATGAAAATCTCTAAGGTTTTGGCCCTGCTAGAAAAGTATAGCTTCTGATATAATTCTCTAGGGCCTCATAATAAAAAGGGATAGTGTTCTCAACAATGGGAGCTTGAATCATTTTTTGGATAGATTGGGCATCAATAGAAAACAATATTTCTCCTGTTGGATTAACTATGGCTCTCTCATTAATGTTATAATAGGACTGGCATTTTCTGATAAACTCTAGGTAGCTATGGGTTTTTGGAAAGATGTAAAAAGTTAATTTTGCCTCCCACAGGCCTATATCATCAACTTCTTTAAGGAATTTATCCTCGAGCTAGCAGTAGACATCAAATAAATTGAAGTCTGTCTCTATCTCATGGACTTTATAATCTCTGTCTGCCATGGATATATGATATACCATAGGGTTGAAAGGCTCTTGGTATTTCTTAGGAGGCATGATTTTTCTTCTGTAGCTTATTTATCTTTGTGAAATGAAGAATGGGATGAAAGAATAAGGGAGCAGAGAAGGGGAATTGATACAAATCAGCACTGAGGAAGGGATATAATAGGAGGGGATCGCGATCATAATTGAATAGTTTAAAGAAGAACTGTGATCCAATTCACAAAGAGCCGATAATTCTTTTGATGAACAATGGATTCTCTTCAACAGTTGTCAATTGTGATTTCTCTGCAATTCTATGCAAATCTAATACCTGCAATTTTGAACTGCATAAGCAAATTAAATTGTACTTCAGGCATGAATTTGGGTTTCAAGTTATGTTTAGGGACCATTTAGTTGGCACGGGTCCGTTGGATAAGGACCTGACCATTTATGGTGCAACGTGTTGTTGGCAAGAATGGATGTGATATGGTGGTGTGGACAGGTGACCATGGACATGGCGCAACTGAATTTGCAATCGTCAAAAGGTGTGGTGGTTTGGTTGATGACAGAAACTGATTTTCAGAGGCGGTTGACGGTGGTGAATGATATCGGAGGGCGGTGGGTGCGAACTATTTTGGGGGTGACATGTAGCGGAAGTGGCAGTATCAGATACCACCCATTTTGGTCCCATCCCTATTGTTAAAGTTCGGAGGCTGAGGGGGGGCCGAAAGGAAATGGGAGCTGTCAGATGTGGAGTGATGTGTAGAGATGATGGAAAGGTGAAGGTTGATTAGTGTTTATGGGATGTGTGATGTGATGGTGGGGTCGAAGGAATAAATGGATAGCGGGGGTAGTGTAGAACTTAGGATAAAATCAAAATATGAGTGTTTAGGGGGTTGGGATAAAGGGAATAATAATATTTTCGGGACTAAGGGTAACATTGAGACATGATATATGCCCAAATGATTTTTGGAATATAATTTAGTTCCCAAACTTTAGAACATAATCTCGTTTCCAACCTTTTGAGTGTAAACACCCTCTGTTTTGATCTTCTTCTTCCACCATAGGAAAATTTAAATTTTGATGTTGTACCTTGTAGGATAGATTTCATATTTTCTTTTCATTCTTCATCCTCAACATATCTACCTACCGAAACTACAAATCTAACATTTTTTCTTCTTTTTGTAGGGTGCATTTGGGCTTGGAGACCCTCAATCATTTTTCTTTTTTAATTTCTAACCTAACACCTATCCTTATTTTTGCCATTAACTCAATTTAAACTTTTCAGTCAATTTCATTTTCTACCTATCTACTAATATTCCAAGATTAAACAGTTTGGCAGATATTTATTTTGTAATCTATCAACAAAAAATGAAAATTGTCCAATCATGATTAAACTGTATGATTGAACAAGCCTATCTAATGAGTAGTTCCATTTGAATTTGCAGCACTTTTAGTGTTATTTCTTTTTGGGGTTTCTTCATTTTTCTTTTCTCTATTTTTTATACCCTCTTTTCTTTCTTTTCATATTTTTATTGGAAATATTTTGAATATTGAAAAAAATTTCAATATGAAATTGCAGAGAAAATGAAATATCCAATCACCTTGAGATCTTATGATTTATAATATAATAACAAGGGGGGTACCATAATTCATGTAGGATTTCCACGTATGCATCGGTGGGAATGGGAGAACCGCTTTGCGGACCCGCCCCCGTCTATTAACTGTCAACACTGTGTGGTGTCTTGCAATTGATCGAGGGTCATTGATCTAGGCAGGCTTGATCCCATCCATTCAAAACAGATATGATGTTATCGCTTCCCGACAAAACGTATTTTCAATCCTGATTACAAATTTAGTAGTCATTTATTAAAATAAATACAAAGGATTAGGCTAATAAAATAAAATTAATAACTAAAGTGACATTTAGACTTACACGCTAGTACTTGGGATATATTTATTTTTTATTTCACACACACACACACACACACACACATATATATTTAAATCCCTTTTTTATTTCTTTTGATTTTAATATTTTTTCTTATTTTTCTTTTTACTTCTATTTTTTTTTTGAAATAAAAATAAAATTACAAAATCTAAAGGAGAAAAAATAAGTTACAACAATTTCCTTGCTATATTTGGCATGCATGGTCATGCACGTGTGTTCAAGGTTCTCTTGTTGTCATGGGCATGGGTTATTCCAGGTGTGATGATGTTTTTCAACCTAGCCTCTCTATTTCCGGATAGCCATCGTGTGATGGGGTTATCTGCTTTGGTTGAGCTGGATTGCCGGATGGATTCGAAGCCTAGTGAGGTGGATCTCTGAAAGAAAAAAACACATGGCCTAGTGATCCCTGAACCAGACTGTGGATTTCAGTGAAGTCACTGGCCTAGTGACCCATGAACCAAACTGTGGATTGCGATAAAGGTAGGTATTGTGTGCCTCAGAGAGCCTATGAATCCTCAACTGATCAATGGCGGGATATACGGTAAATCCTAGAGGTGGGTGCTCTCCATTGGGCCTAGGAATCTAGGGATGGGATATACAATAAATCCTAGAGGGTGGAGTCTCAATTAGGGCCAATTTATCTAGTGTGGATTGCGGTAAATCCCAGAGGATGGTGTCTTAGTTATGGCCTAGTGATCCCTGGATCATACTGTGGATTGCGATAAATCCCAGAGACTAGTGTCTCGGTTATGGCCTAGTTATCCCTAGATCAGACTATGAATTTTGCTAATGCCTAGAGACTAGGAGAGAATAAAATTCCTCACGGTGTAGGTGGAGAAATCTGGTGACATCCATGCTTGTTTATGGCCTATTGATTAGGTGAGTATTGCGGTAAAGCTTGGTTTTAATGACGAGAGTGAGGTGGATTAACCTCAGGAAGCCCTAGTTGGTTCCTTTATGTTGAGTCCCGCATTCATTCTTGGAATATGGTACGGGGGTGATTGGATGAAGAAATATTTGGATCAACCAATCTATGGTCGGGTGGTACGTGAAAGTCCCAAACCTGGTTGGATTTTTCATTCATTAATAAGAGTTCCTTTCCTTTGTATTTCATGTGTAAATGTACTAGTTCATATGTGGTATTTATGGTTGTTGTATCCTTATTATTTATTTTATCTATATGTTGGTTATGAGTATGTTTTATGGCACTGATGATGTATGTTTCTCATCATGTTTTGATTTATAAATGAATGAAAAATGAATATATGACTTAATAGATGATAATGCAACTAGTGTTATGAGACATCAATGCTTCTTAGAGATTATTAGATAAGTGTGAGACCCCTATGCTCAGCTATGTTGTTTAAACCAATAGAATTCATATTTGTGACATGCTTGATGAAATTCCTGTCATGGCTAGTAGGGGTCTAGTCAAGTCTCTATTAAATAATTGGAATTGGCATCATTTTATCTATGTTTCATTTCATTTATGTATATTTTATGGACTTCTGGGAAGTGACTGGGTCCTATCCATAAAATTTAGCCTTAAATCCTATATTCGCTAGAATAGCACTAGCAGAAAAAGGTTGCAGTTGCACTCATGTAGTCTCATGGGAGCAATTGGAGCTCTTAGTTTCTTGGAGGGCTTGGAAAGGGAAAGACTAGGGGATTAATGCAATTAAACATTATTTTATCTCAGGGGCTAGTCACCTGGAAGGTTTGGATGGCACCTGGGGTTATGTGGCAGATGTATAAGGTCTGTGTTGTTATGTCCTATTGCTTCCACTTCCTTAATTGACACATAGGAAGTTGAATCATATCATAGTAACTCTTCGTCACATGTTTACCCATATTTTCTGATTACTTGGGTAGATGTGGGAGGAGGGTGTTACACAGAGTTGGCATGTGATTTCCCCTGGATTAATGTAATTATGTAATTAAATGTGAATATGTGTGTACCTTGCTAAATGTGTTAGTCTCAAATACATTTGAAAGAATTAATTATCAACAATTTATTACTGATAATAACTCATTATAAATCTATAATTATGATGTTTTATTTTTGTAAATAAAGAAATATGGAAAATTATTTTTGAGTATGGATGACAGAAGGAGATGAGGCTTCAATTATTGTGGAATAATTATGACACATAAATAAGTCATAGGCATCTAATCTGGATGATTATATCTATTGAGGAATTATGATATTGGCCAATTAATTTTTTACTTATTTTGCAAAAATAAGGGAGTTGTCTTTGGGAGTGGGAAACAAAAGCATATTAACGAACTGATAACTACCTGCCACCTGTTGGTGAGGTGAAGGTAGTTACTAACAACCAAAAGAGTAGTATATGGGTAATTGATAAAAAAAATATTTTTTCTACTTGCTTTTGTCTCATTGGGAGAAGAGAGGAGACTGAAGAGAAGCAAGGGAACAAAGACAAAAGAAATAAATGCGTAGGCCTGGTATGCTTAGGCGAGGGGGGGTATACTAGTTTATTTTTAGTGTGAAGGTTGGGAGGATCCAAGTACTTGATTATTAATTTACCATATAATTGTTTCAAGCAGGGACCACTATCTACAACATCTATTTGTTCATCAAAAGAAACAAAACTGGTTATGTTTTATTTCTAGTTTGTATATAGTGAAAAGGGAAAGGAAAAATTGTTATAATTTTATCTATTATGTTTTATTTATGTATTTTTTACAAAGTAAAGCAAGTTGGAAATATGATTGATAAAATGATAATACATTGTTCATATATTTATATGAAAGCCTACACATAAATACAAAAAAGAATGAAAAAATAGCATGTAGAGAAAATCAGTTTTTTTTTGTAAGTCAAGGTTCTATTAATTTATGAAAAACAATACGTAGATACCATCCCAAAATAGGTGCTCTCACCCCGATCGGGTTTGTTGACAAAAAAATTCACCAGATGAAAAAAATACAAAAGTGTCGCTAAGGGAAATCTCAAGAAATGATTGGGACATAGACGCCAGAACACAAATAAAACAAAAAATACACCAGAAATCATACTAATAATGAGATGTAATAAATGCAGGGTTGTCTGGGGCTATTATAGGAGGTGGTGGATGGTAGAAGTTGCATTGGATGTGCCCTTCTGTCCTCTCCATACCACAACCAGACACTCCCTGAGTTTGCTTTGAAAATAATGCAGATGATCCAGTGTGGCCATCTGCATCGCGTGCTCATCTCTCTCGATGCATTCAGAAGCATCCACCCTGTCCATAAAATTGATAATAAGGTCCCGAAAATTCAAAAAGTTGCAGTTCTAGAGACTTTTCCCCCTTAAGCTTCAGGAGAAAGCAGCCCATGCTTCGCTATGTCGCCACGGTTGTTGCCACCCCGACATCTTTGACACTGACCACACACCCCTTATCCATAAATAGCCTCATTATTTCCACCTCTACATGATCCACACCCACGACACACCCCCAACCTACTACCACCTTGGCCTCCTCTCCAACCTGCAGTGCCATGCCATGCACACCCTTTTTTTTTGCCATAGCGGCTAGGCAAGACAACGACCAGAGCCTGAGAAGATTTCCCCTCAGAAGAATGAGGGGAGATAGAGTTCAAATTACTCATGGGTGGCTTCATAGTTTCATAAGAAGGTGGAAAACCATGAACAAACCCTAGACAAAGATCCCTCCCTTGTACTGAGAACTCCCTCCAAATTAAAATTTCAAGAAACACAACACAACTAATTCCATTACCTTCTAGGAAGCCACTGAGAATGGATCACCCCCCAGAGATATTGTGGTTTTTTCCAACCCGAGACCGGGATGAAGAGGCGCACACCCACAAAATTCAGTGAACAGGAGCCACAAACAAGCCCTCCAGGCTCTCTCCCTCCAGTGCACTATAATATCGCGAAGACGAACATGTTTCCACCACCAAGAGCATAGTAGCTAGTACAACAAGCACCACTACATGAAAAAGCATATGCAGGACAAGTTACAACCATGTGGCATGGTTCTAATCTTTTGCACCAAGACTTGATGAGTGCACCATATAGCCCAATTTCTCAGACAATTGAGCTAGCGATACTTCCGACCCCTGTCAAAATACCCTGCGAGCAACCATAATTCACTTCCCATAAACAACAATTTCACCAGACTCCCTTGCCTTCCCAGTAACCAACCAATCTCTTGTCTCCAGAATCGAGGACAAAGGCATATAAAAATTCTTGGAGTGTATATCGCTATTAGTTTTAAATTTCCACCACCCTTAAACACTAACTTGATGTTAGACCTCACATGCGCCATGTCCATTATGGTAGTACCACTCCCGTCACATATTAATGTGTGAAGGGATCAAAAGGCCCTTCCCCCCCACCGAGACCACCTGTGATCATTCATGTGGATCCTTTGCCACATGTTTCCAACTGCGCACCCCCATCGGGGAATGTAGAGAAAATTAGTTATTTATAGAGTAAGAATTTTATTTCTCATGTTAATTGGAAATGAATTTATCAGACAAGAAGGAAAGTTAAGAAAACATGGATATATATATATATATATATATATATATATATATATATATATATATATATATATATATATATTCATCAAAAAATCCTATGATTAATTAAATAGTATATAAAAGGGTAAATTTATCTTCTATTTCATACTACTAACTGTTATGAAACCAACTCACAAAGTAGAAGAAAAGAGATATCAAAAACTTAGAAATCAGCCTCTTCGAGGGGGGAACCTCCTTTACATTACATAAATGAACAATTCTTGGATGATACAAATGAAAAAACCGCCTTTCTATATATAGGAGTCCATGGGGTCATAATATAATCCTAGTTGACCTAGCAATAATAATGTAAGGTCACAACAATTAAAAATAGTGGGCTTTTATGGGGGCACAATAATAACAGTATGGGGACTACAAGGGTACAAAAATAACAATAAGGGGGCTACTCTAACAACAATAAGGGACTACACTAGTAATATAGGGACCTAACATTCCCCTCTCCTTCAAAAAAGTGTTGTCCTCAATGCTTGAGTAGTTATGGATGCATCTGTATAAAATTCACATCCTCCCATGTGGAATCTTTAGTGGGTAAGTTCTTCCACTTGATTATATACTATGAAATTGATCGATTTCGTAGTTGTTGAGTTCTTGTTTCTGTGACTGCTTCAGGTTCCAATATGATTTTTCCTTCCTCATCAAGTTCTAGAAATATAGTTTGAACTGGAATTTTGTCACCTATAACCTTCTTAAAGCATGAACATGGAAAACTGGGTGCACTCTGGAAGAAGCAGGAAGCTCCAATTTGTATTCCATAGTACCAATATTTTGCAACACCTTGTAAGGACCATAGTACTTTGGCAATAATTTATTATCCTTCTTAGCTTGCTTGAGGGACATTTTTTTGATATGGTTGTAGCTGTAAAAATACCCAGTCTCCTACATACAAACTTCTCTCGCTGTGATGTTGATATGCCTATTGTTTCATTCAATTTTGTGCCAAATTTAGGTTATCCTTTCAGAGTTGTAGAACTTGTTGTTGATGCTCGATGTGATCTTCCACTGCTTGAACCTTAGAATTTTCTGTTAAATATTATGTGATGGATGGTGGATGATATCCAGAAAGTGCGATAAATGGTGCCATTTTTGCTGCAGTATGGAAGGAAGTGTTATACCACCATTCAGCCAAATGTAACCACTTGACCCATTGTGTTTGTTTATCAGATACAAAACAATGAAGATATCCAAACATTTTTTCACTATCTCAATTTTCCCATTATATTTAGGATGATAAGATGATTTATGAGCTAGTTGAGTACCCAAACAAGAAAATAATTCCATCCAAAAATTTCCAGTGAAAATGGGATCTCTGTCACTTACAATAATCTTTGGGTTTGCATGTAGCTTTTGAATTGTTTCCATAAATGCAGTAGCAATTGTACTTGATTTAAATAGATGATATAATGCACAAAAGTGTGCATACTTGGTAAGTCTATCAACTACCACCATGATGACACTCTTTCCTTTGGACTTAGGTAAACCTGTGATAAAATCCATTGAAACCTCCTCCCAACGTTGAATTGGAATGGATAAAGGATGTAGTAGACCCGACGTCTTAATTGTCTCAACTTTATTTTGCTGGAAAACCAAACATTCCACCACAAACTTTTGAATATCAGATTTAAGGCCATCCCAAAAACAAATATTTCTTCACCCTGTGGTAAGTTTTTAAAAATCTTGAGTGTCCTCCTAAGGGAGAGGTGTGCAATTCCAAAATAATCTTTTGTTTTAGTTGGGAATTCTTACAAATATATAAATTTTATTTATACCATAAGGAATCATTTTTCCAACTAAATGTATCAGATGTATTGGGATCTTGTTGCAAATTTTGAATGAGTGTCCACACTTCTTCATCATTCTTCCATTCCTCCCTTGCTTCGGTTATCCAATCTGGTTGGATAATAGAAATGGAAAAAAGAAATTCTTCCACCTCCTCATCCTTTCTTGAGAGTGCATCTACAACAACATTTAGCTTCCCTTTTTTGTAGATTATTTCAAAGTCATAACCCAACATCTTTGTGACCCATTTTTTCTACTCTTCTAAAGATAGTCTTTGTTCCAAAAATTATTTAAGACTATCATGATCAATTTTTACTGTGAAGTGTCTTCCCATTAGGTAAGGTCGCAATTTTTTTAGTGCATGTAGTATTGCCAACATTTCCTTCTCATAAATAGCTTTCCGTAAATACTTTCCTTTGATTGGACAGATTTCAAAAGAAATGGGTCTTCCTCATTGCATTAAAACATCACCAATTCCATTTCCTAAGGCACCACATTCCATAATAAAGGTTTTTGTGAAGTTTGGCGTAGCTAATACTGGTGCTTGGCACATTGCCTCTTTAAGATGTTCAAAGGCATTAGTTGCTTTAGGATTCCATGAAAATGCATCTTTCTTCAATAATGTTGTTAGAGGTGTTGCTATTCTTCCAAATTCTTAACAAAATTGCGATAATACCCTATTAACCCAATAAATCCTCACAATTTATTTATGGTTCTAGGTTTTTTCCATTCCTTAATGGATTTAATTTTGTTAGGGTCTACCTTAACACCCTCCTGAGATAAAATATGACCCATATATTCCACCTCTTGTACTCCAAAAAAACATTTGGAGGTTTTTTCATATAATTGTTTCTCCTCCAATAATTTGAGCACCCTGTCAACATGTTGAACGTGATCCTTCCAAGACCTGCTATAGATTAGTATATCATCAAAAAATACTAACACAAATTTTCTAATGAAGGGTTTGAAAATGGAATTCATCAACCCTTGAAATTTATAAGGTGCATTGGTAAGGCCAAAATGCATGACCAAAAATTCATAATGACCCTCATGAGTTCGAGATGTTGTTTTTGGAATATCTTCAGTCTTCATTCTAATTTGATGATATCCTGAATGGAGATCTAGCTTGGTAAAATAAATTGCTCCATGTAATTCATCCAATAATTCATCAATCACAGGAATGGGAAATTTATCTTTAATAATGAGCTTATTGAGCTCCCTATAATCCAGACACATGCACCATGATCCATCCTTCTTGTGCACCATTACTATTGGAGCAAAGAAAGAACTTTGACTAGGTTTAATTATACTAGCCTCTAACATTTCTGCAATCATACGTTCAATTTCGCTCTTTTGGACATAAGGATATCTGTATCGCCCGATGTTTGGAGGAACACTTCCTGGAATCAAATGAATAGCATGATCATGATCATGAATAGGTGGGAGTCTTTTGGGAGTTTCAAAAACCTTGGAATGATTGTCCAAGACTTTTTGGAGATTCTGAGAAATAGATGATTTTGATGTTGGAACTTCTAGTGAGTATAATTGTGCTATTATTTCTTTAGAAGTTTTTTCATGAAATTAGAGCCTATTATATTTCTCGTATTCCCTGCAATACCTCATAATTAAACTTCCTTTCATTTTGAATTATTTTTCAAGAAAATTTCTTGAAAATTAAAAGCTATTGTCCCCAAATATTGCAACCATTGTACTCCTAGTACAACATAAACACCTCCCATTGGAATGGAAAGCATTGCACTATTCAATACATATGACCCCATGGTTAGCTTGATATTATGGCACTTTCCAAAGAAATTTATAGTTCCTCCATTTTCAACCATCACTTGACACTTTGGTGCTGGGTATAAGAAGCAATTCAATTCCCCTGCTACCTTACAATGAATAAAATATGGGTACTACCTGAATCAATGAAAATTATTATATTTTTCTTCTTGATATGTCCTTATATCTTGAGAGTTTTAGGAGTGGTAATTCTTGCCAATGCATTACCGGATATGATCAGACTCATTTCTTATTTCTCTAGGGTTGGTTCCTGGTGTATATCCTCTTCTTCTGAAGTTTCTTGTTCATTTTCTTCCTCCTCCTCACAAGCTATGTAAAATAATATATTCTTAGCACACTTATGATCTTTGGTGTATTTTCTATCACAACTGTATAAAAGCACTTTTTCTCTTTTTTCTTCCAATTGTTGTGGTGTCAACCTTGTAGGTTGTGGAAGTCTAGGAGTAGCAACACATCCATATTTATAGATGTGAGTGGTAGGCTTCCTTGTTGCCATATATTTACTTTTAATTTTTCTTTCCAACCTAAATTCCTTCTCCAATGAATCAGGTTCCCAATGTCAAACCCCATGTTGGATGTTATCCTTTAAAGTCTCTATGAAGACATCAATCCTGTGTTCCTATGGAATATCAGTTACCCTTATATTCAATTTTTGGAAGTCCTCAATGTGCTCCACCATTGAACCCTTTTGTTTTAGATTTATCAATTGGCTAAATAAGGTGTTTCTCTTTGTATCCTCACAATGTGCTATCGTTTCCTCCGTAAAAATTGACCAAGTGACAATATTTTTACAAGAGAAAATCCATCAATACCATACAAGTGTATTTTGTTCTAAATATAAAGTTGCAATGCATACCTTTTGTGTGTTTTTCACATTATGGAGATAAAAATATTGCTCCATCTGTAGTATCCATGTTACGAGATCCTTTCCATCAAGCTTCCTCATATCGATATTTGGAATATGGTGGGTCTTCAATCCAACATTAGAGTTTAAGAAATCACGATTAACATTTATTTTGTTCTCATCTTGATTTTCCTCTACTACCTTTTCTCTATTATGAATAATTTCTTGTATCAACTTTGTCAAACCTTCCATGTCTGCTTCTATATCATTCTTCATGTCTTCAATGTTGCCTTTCATTTTTTCATCGAGCTTAGCTTCCATATCATCCATCTTAGCTTCCATGACATCCATCTTAGCTTCTATGACATTCTTCAAACCATTCATATTGATCATATTTGGATCAAGGACCTAAGTGATAGCTCAAATTTCAAAGTGTTAGAAAGAGTGTTGAACCTGAGTGATTGGATAGATCTCGTATTCTTGATTCTGGCATTGTAACGGTTTGAAAAACTGACACCATATGAAGAAGTTATCGCAATTCAAAAATTCTGGTAAACTGCAATTTTTGACATTTGACCAAGGTTGACTGGGTTTTTGAAAAGTTAAAAAAAGAATATTCTAGGGAATATTCTTGGAATATCCCTTGGAATATTCCTCGAAATATTCCTCTCAGATGAATTGCAGGCTGACAAGTGGCATGATAATACTAGAGAATTGGTTGACCGTTGTGATTTTTAGCAAATCAGAGACCGCCACATGGCAGGCCCGTATGCCGCCACGTGGCCCAGGATTGGTGTTGCAAAATTTTGATTTGGGACATTGTAGTCGACCTCGTGACCTCCTCGCCAGCACTACCATGCCTTATCATCTAGGCTATTAGTTGTTTCTTAACTCTTAAGGGTGCTAGATCAATTTAAATTTTGGTGATTTCGCATTTGGGGGAGTGGAGGGGCCAACCCCTCCCCATATAGCCGTGACCTCAGACCAAGGGCTTAAGCCCCTAACTACCGACGCGTAAATGTTACCACCAAAATTAAATTGAAGTTATCACATGTTCGCAGTTAAATCTCCAATGGTTTTCATAATGTGGTTTTAACTCCAGTTCAATTAAAACTTACCATGGTCTATGCGCAGTTTCCGTTGGCGGTTACGATTAGAAGACCGCAGGGTTTGGGGCATGTGCCCAACCCTACCCCTAGAATTTAATTTTGTAGTTAGTATTGGTGGGATATTTGGCCAGCGTGCTTTTAATGGCGGTTTTCCCTATTTTGACTGGAGTTTAAATTAGGTCCTCCACATTTAGTGGAGTTGTTTTAGGATTTACTGGGCAAAGTAGTTTTGGTCATAAATCACTCATTATTCAAACATTTTTGGAGTGTGAATAGTCAATTTCAACTTTCTTGTACATTCTAGATTCATTGGTGAGGGTAGTAGATCCATCAAAGGACTTCTGAGTGTGATATTTCTTTAGAGAAGTTCCAAGGGCCACCAGGGGCCAACAACAGAAAGAGGCTTAGCCAGGGAAGCTAGAGGCCTTAATCAGAAAGCCAATAGTAAATTTTGGATGTTTCAGACATTATGGAATGAATGGTGATATTTCCAGAGCTATTAGAGGACTTATGAAGGCCTAGATTCTTCAGATAAGTTCCATGGGCCACTAGGGCCACCAGGTGCCAGTAGGAGAATGAGGCCTATCCAAAGCAGCCAATGACCATTATAAACAAAAAAGTAGTCTATTCTAAATATTTTGAACCTTCTGAATCCAATGGAAATATTTTCAGAATATTTTGAATATTTTTGAAGGCCGAGATGCTTCAGATAATTTTTTAGTGAACCTAGAGCCAGGGGGTGCCACTAGGTGTTGGAGGCGTAACTGGAGTATCCGGAGCCCAATTTCAGCAAGTGAATAGTCTATTCTGACTATTTTTTACATTATGAATCAAATGGAATGATTTTTAGATTCATTTGGAGACTTATGGAGGTCAATAAGCCACATAAAAGTTTCAGGCAGCCCAGGGCCAACAGTGGATGGAGGCTTAGATTGGGGAGCTAGAGCTCATTTTGAGAAAATGATCAATCTATTTTGGATGTACAATATGTTATAGAGACATTAGATGAGGTTTTATGTATAGAAAACAATTTCTTAAGGAGTTAGTGCCACAAAGAAGCTTAGGGAAGCTTAAGGGCATCGACAGAAATGGTAAAGTCTAAGGGAAGCTAGGTTTGTCTTCAGAGAGACTGCAACCATTCCAGGGGTGTGATGGTATTCTAAACCCATTGGTTCAGTTTGGATAACCATTGGAGTTGATTTATTAACTTGTAAAAGAAATTTCCCATCATAATCCCAAAGAGCCAAGTTAGTTGACATAGGCTCAAGGAGACGTAGCCCACGATATTTGGGTGAAATCCTTTATTAAATTTTATGTTATGTGTTGATGCTTATTTTCTACACTTTAAGGTTGTTGTACATGCTTAATATCAGCAAAAAAAAAAATTTAATTCCTCACACTTAAGGATTTAAAACAGTTTAAAGCACATACATCTGAATCAAGAATTAAATTATGCATAGTCAAGTATAAGCTAGATCTTAATTTGTTTAACTAAGTAGGAGGTGCTTGAAAATCATAACAAGTTATCCACCCATTTCATATTTAGATGGTATCGGAGCTAGTTTTCTTGCTTGACAGAGCACTAAGTTTCTTGTTTGACTTGAAAGGTGTTTAATAGTGTAGAGAATTTAACTGTTTGCAAATTGACTGATGCTTACAAGTTTGAGTGTGCTAGAGGTGAAGGAAAGCTACAGTTAGCTAATTCCAGAATAGGAAAAGAAAGAAGAAGGCCTTAAGGCATCTTCCTTACCCAAAGGACCTCAAGGAAACCCTTGAAGCACAATAAATATTGTTTGCAAAAAGAGGCTGCTTGAAGAAGAGATACAAGCTGCAGAAAAGAGCTTGAATCTACAACCATATTGCTAAGAAGCTTTTTCAATTAGTTTTTGAAATATTTGTGAATTTTTTTTTAATTTCCTTAACTAATTTACATAAGGTTGACAACTTCATCAAGTGAGGTTTCAAAATCCTCCTCCTTCACAAGATTCTTTGATGAAGAGATGAAGCGAGACTTCTACATTCTGAAGGATATGGTGCAAATTCTATATGAAGATGGAAGGGAAAGCACTAGACTTCATGAGAAATTTGTTGTTATGAATAAAGAGAAATAAGTACTTCTTCAAAGTATGCATGAGATGGATATGCAGCTCCATCAAGCCCAAGAGGCCTTAACCAAACACATGCTTGAAGCATAGGTAAATCACTCAATTTTTTCTTCAAATTCCTCTTTAGATAGATGTGTAGGTTCATTTGAAAAGAACACTAGAGGTATATGGTCCAAGTTGATGTTAAAAATGGGCTATGAAGGCAAGGGTTTAGGCAAACATGCACAAGGCATGATTGATCCTATTTTGGTTGAGTAAAGGCCTAAGAAGTTTGGTCTAGGCTATGTTCAATCTTATGGAAAAAACTCTACAACCATGAAGGCATTTGAGGCAACTCCAAAAATAACTTTTGTTCCAAGTTCTAAACCACAAACATGTCAAGTTTGTTTTCAAGTTGATTTCCATTGTTTGAAGCCTATGTTGCAACAAGATGTTAATGGACATGCAGCTTATGGCGAGTAAGAGAATTCTGATAGCTATCAAGACATGAACATTGATGTTGGTATTCAAAAGAAAGTTGGAACCTCTTCAAGCTCATCTCCTCAAGAAGGTAAAAAAGATGGACATGCAAAGAAAAATTTGAGGTATAATTCTTCCCATAGTCAAGTTGATTATGTTAAACATGGAAAATCTGCATGCATTAATGGAAGAAAGATTTTTTTTTCCTATTGTGGTATGTGTAACCATGGTGTTTCAAGATGCTAGAAGAGATTGAAGGCTTATAGGAAACAGTTGAAGCGAAGGAAACTTGCACACATTTCCAGAAGAAGGGACATTTTGTTTCCCAATGTTGGACATTACATCCAACTAATCATCCCAAGCATTTGAAGCAAGAGGATAAAAAGATTAGTGAAATTGGAACCAAAGATTCCATCATTGATGTGAGAACAGATGTTTCACATGAAGAAGATTTTCAGCAGCAAAAATTGCCATGGAAGTGGCTTGGTAAGAAGTGGTTTGACTTCTTAACACAGTAAGACATACATTAATTTGTACATATAAAAATTTCAGTTATGTATGAATTTATTTTGGAAAATTATGTTTGTTTGAGCCACCTTTGATCAATGATCAAGGAAATTTTGTTCAGCTACCTTCAATTGAAAATTTCTCGCTAGAAATTTCTGGATGAGTTCAAGGAATATACAATTCTTGATAGGAGGACAAGAGCATCCAAGAAGGGAAGTGTTGACTACCTTCAAGTTTGGGGTTCAAGGGAACTAAGCCAAGTAAGGCAAAGTGTAAGGAGGCTGGAAATGTGAGGGTGGTGTACTCTCATTTACTAAACAGGTAATCAGTCTTTTTGGGTCCAAAAGGTTCCTAATGGGGAGGAGTGATTAGATTTGGATCAAGGACCTAAGTGATAGCTAAAATTTAAAAGTGTTCGAAAGAGTGTCAAACCTGAGTGACCGGATAGATATCGTCTTCTTGATTCTGACACCGTGAACGGTTCAAAAAACTGACACCATATGAAGAAGTTATCGCCATTTGAAAAGTCCAGTAAACTATAATTTTTGACATTTGACCAAGGTTGACTGGGTTTTTGAAAAGTTAAAAAAAATAATATTCCAAGGAATATTCTTGGAATATTCCTCTCAGATGAATTGCAATATGACAAGTGGCATGATAATAATGGATAATTGGTTAACCATTGTGGTTTTCAGCTAATCAAAGGCCGCCATGTGGCAGGCCCGGAGGCCGCAACGTGGCCTCAGATTTGTGTTGCAAAATTTTGATTTGGGCCACCAGAGTTGACCCCACAACCTCCTCACCAACATACCCACACCTTACCATGTAGGCTATCAGTTGTTTCTTAACATTTAAGGGTGCCAGATCAATTTAAAGTTTTCTGATTTCACATTTGGGGGAGAGGAGGGTGTTGTGGAGGTAAATCCCCTCTGTGGACAGAGGCGATCCCACTAGCCCTAGAGTGGCTCTAGCAACAATAGAAACACGCAAGGCTATTTATTTCTAGTTACAAAAGATAGAATCGCGATAGATTGCTTACCGTGATTTTTTCGCTGCTGTCATTGAAGAAGAAGTGGCGCTTCCATTCCTAGCTAGACAGGTCACGGTCTGTGAGCTTGTCGCACCTAGATACCTGTACACATGCAAAGAAGAGAGACAACATGCAATGCAATATTTCACACTTTATAACTATCAATCAATCAGAGAGGAACGAATGAAATTGCATTATATAATGGACAAACGCAATCATGGAACCAATAACAGAGTCATGTATATTAAGATACAAGAGAACGATTACAACTGGTGCTTTGACGTCGTGATCTTCCTTCAACAGGGTTCCAGCGGGACGTGTCTCACAAAGCTCATCAGGGATTCGACAAAACTCTCTCTCTCATAGGGTTCTCCTTAGCTCTGCTCTTGATCGTCACTCAGCTATAATTTTCTTCCCAAAAGTTCAGCTAGCTAGCAAATGGAGAGGGCATGCTTTTATAGAGGGAGAAGGAGAGGTTAGGCTCCCTATAATCATGGGGGAGAGTCCTATCCCTTAGGAAGGTTCGATGAGAGGTGTAAACCACTTCCTAAACAGGGAGATCCAGAAGTAAACAACCCAACCTCATTTTGATGATCCATTTTGAAGTTTTTAGAATCAAACTTCTGCCTTCTATTGTTAAAAAACATTCCTTAACAGGCTTGGCGTGGGCACAACATAGGGATAGAGTGCCAGTTAGCGCGCCCACTAGTGTGAATTTTCCCCATTAGTGTGAGGGATGAACTGGCTACCCGCGGCAATGCCAAACCATGAGTTTTTAGGGTTTTTCAGAGGAAATGTTCTTGAGGAGAATTCTTATCCTTATGCAGAAGGATGCCATCAAGGTGTTTTTAGGACATTTTGCTGTTCACAGGTCACGGGAATAGTCCTCCAATGTACGTGACAAGGGATTGTAGGGACTGTGACAAAATGATGTGTAACAGATGCCCCCTAAAGAATGAGGTCCGAGAGAGAGGGAGGGGTGAAATTATTTGTGAGAACGCGTTAAACTAAAAACACTGTCATCGGAAGACCTATGAATACAAATACAACTGATATCTCTAATACATGATATGTGGTATGTGCGTAGCCATCCATAAAAAGTACTGACACAATGAGATCCATGGATGGACCCAGGCATCCAGTAAATAAGGATCAAAAAGTAGACTCAGGTATGGTCGTAGCCATCCAATAAAAAAAGTCATGTAATAAATCATAATAATCCACAAAGAACCCGCAACTTGGATGTTTATTAGACAAAATCTAGGGTCCTGCACTCCATCTTGACCTGAACAGAGTACAAGTTCGAGCATGCGAATATGTGAGCTGAAGTTGAGCATGCAAGAAAATCTTCTGATTACCAGCCAATAATGAAAGTCGTTAACAGATGCGAGAGGAACCACCAATAATGACGATGGCTCTCAAGGTACAAGAGGTACAATCCAAGGAATGTGAACAGTGATTTGGCGTCGAACACCTGTAGAATCATCCGATCAAAGGCCAATGATGAAAACCTTGTGTCGAATGCGAAGAACCTGCCATTGAGGCATGCAGGCTCCAAGGTACCTAAAGGGAGTCTCTAGATCAGCTTCCTGGATAACGAGCTGAATTCGACAGGAAGTGAACTTGAGAGAAGGTGGGTCATAATGTTTCCCACATCATCGACACGAGACAGAGGGATGTAATGTTTGTGAATCAAGAACAACAGAGAATCAAAGGGAGGTTGAAAATTGCAGAGGCCAACTTCTCTTGAACATATCAGCGGCACGACATTGGATTTGGCAGTATTTGACATCAAGGGATCTGAGGTCATGGTGACGTGGCAAAGAGTATATGAGCAGTCAAAAGAGATTACCCAAACCCATGAAGGCAAGTAGATAATGAGATGTCCCCAACCCGACACGAATGTAGACAAGTGCCATTTTCAAGAGCGACATACTGCCGACACGACTATAATACTGGTTCCATTTTCCCCCACCATTTCTGGTGAGTACCCCAATTATTTTTGAAAACAAGCTTGAAGGGGATAGCATGTGCTTGCGATATAAGTTTGTCCAACCTAGTACATTTAAAGAGCCCTAGGAAGAAGGAACTCGAGTAACATCATTACGACGGAGTCTGATGTCATCATTTTTTAACAAGTCTGACAAAGGAAGAACTCGATGTATTTTCATGTTTAGAGATTTTTAAAATATAGCGGAAAAGAAAACTCCATCATTCCCTTTTCATAGATAGTCCCACAGATCCGAAAAGGTATAAAACTATGTCTGAGAGAACCTCCTAGTCACGATAGGCTAGGGTATTCCTTTTTCGTAAATAATCTATCCCAGCCCGAAAAAGGGGTAAACGTATACTAGGTAGATATCGTTTCGTAGCCATTTAATGAGTTCAAAATGACAAGAGTCTTGGAAATCTTTTCAATTTTTAAGAGTCAGAAAAGAGCTGAAAGTTGAATCCTCCTGGAGGAACGAGTAGTATAAAGGGTAGCAACTGGTTCCGGTAATGGTCGAACTACTATGAACAAATAAAGGTCAAGAGGCTGGCTAACAAGACCACTCATCGTAGCAGTTCCTTAGGATTGGGTAAACAATCAAGTGAAGGCATATGATTGGCCAAGAAGATGGGGACGATGGAATGAGAGAACCAAGTTTCATCTGGAAAAATAGGCTGATAAAATGGCAATCACGAGAGGTAAAATAAGAATGGTTTCATTTTTACACAAGCTTGAAACAAAGATAAACTGTGCTTGAAGTTGGTTTCATTTTTACACAAGCTTGAAACAAAGATAAACTATGCTTGAAACTGGTTTCATTTTTACACAAGCTTGAAATGGAAACAAACTATGCTTGAAAAAATATTTGCATGCCCCCAGCATGGTGACTCAATTCGAGGTACATGCCCCCCAAGCTTCAATCCATATGAAAGGAAGATGGAGTGAAGGTTCAAATTACAAGATTAAGGGAAAGACTCGACTGGTATTTTACGAGATCTAAATAAAGACTCGAATTGAACGAGAACGTGTTTCATTGTTTTAACGAGGTTGACACATTAAAAGAACTATCTTCATAGGAGCTTGTTTCATTTTTTAAGGAGCTTGACACAAGAAAAAAAACTCTGCTCTGACAGACCTCATCATAATGAATAAGAACTCATAGCTTCCAAGGGTTTCCCGTCCAATGGAAGGAAAACATCTTGGAAGTCTGGACCCAATGCCCCCAGCACACGATGTACAACGACACTATCACTAAATATGGGCACAAGACAGGTAGCCACATAATTGACATGTGGCGGGGATGACACAACCGGTGGATAAAGATCTAGCAAGGATGATGGTGGACTAGCTTCCATATTCAGACCAAAGAATGCAAGTTGATCGATGGTCACGATCTGACCTTGGTGTGGAAAACACATCACACGAAAGAGGGAGGAGACAAGCGCTCCCATGGCATAAGTATAATCACGGCCCAAGAGTAAATTAAAGTCAAAGGGGCCAGGAATAACCATCACATCCATATGGATAGTTTTCCCTCCCAAAGCAACAGGCAACTTTGGGAGGATCCCTAACGGCTGACTAGTTCCTCTGTTAAACGCCAACAGATTCTGCGTAACAGGCACAAGCGGTGGCAAACCAAAAGCTTGCCAAGTAGTTGAGGATAAAATAACAGACGCGCCTTCATCTATAATGGTGTTGGGTACTGTTATCACTCAGATTTTCCTTGAAGTTGTGGAAAAGGAAATTAAATCTAAGGTAACCACAAACCAACCTTCAGATACAGAATCTAGCCAATCTGTATCCAGAGAGGGCTCTCTCTTTAAAATTTAGCTTTGTTCTTAGAAAATATTAGGCTAGTTATAAGTCCAAGAGTTTTGTTTGAATTTAAATGGTGGAATCCACCAACTAAGGTCACGATTGAGTATTTCAGGCCATTGGGCTATGGAGTCGAAAAAATGGCTTTATTGAATTACGTTTCTACACAAAAGATGGCTTTGCAGGGCAAGATAGCCAAACAGAGAACAATTTTGGATATTAAAGTGAATGGAATGGATTTTGAAGGGATGAAAGGCAATTAAGAATCTTCCAACATGTTCAAAGAAAGAAAGTGAATGATTACAAATAAAGAGCAATTAAGAATTCTTTACTATAGTAATCAAAATGTTTAAACGAGCGAAACAAGAGCAATTAAGAATTCATTGTTTATAACCAGTTTAGAAGAAAACATTTAGAATAATTACAATTGAAATCAGAGTACACTTAAGCAAGTTCTGATTTAATCCTTTTTGTTAATTATTCAGAAAAGAAACACAGTGATGTAGTAAACATATATAAAACTTAAGACACAGGATAGAAATGACTTATTGAACTTCAGTCTAACACATGAATCATGCAAAAAGTCTTGAGCTTCAATTCGTCATCCAGCAAGCCATGAAGAAATTAATCCAAAAGCACTTTATTCCAAAAATCAATGTTACAGCAAAGTAGAAGAATCCACCACAAAATACTTCCAAGAGTGGAGTATTTATACAAATTCTAAACTAAAATATCTTGAAAAAAATATCAAAATTGGTTCACAAATCTCTCCAACTATTTTTCATAAATAGAACTTAAGTAAAATACACTCAAACTAATGCATCTATTTGGCACTATTTCTTATGGATAGGTGATGAAAAAGAGGAGAATTCGAATTTGATCCAACTCTTAGTTGATGATGAGGCATCCAAGTCACTAACTGCTTCCTTTCTTTGTGCATTCTGCTCCAACAATTCTGCAAACTTGGGGTCCAATGATATATTTGTATTTCTCAATCCGTAATAGATATGTAAAAATTGAAATATTTTATTGTGTATTAATATGTTGGTAAGATAAACCTCTTTCAGTTTCCAAAATTCCTCTCCAGCTGTGCACAATAGGCTCTGTAAAAATATGTCTAAAACAGAGTTTTACAGAGTCTGAAAAATAGCCTGTAAAGATGTACATGTATCTCTCATTATGAAATCACTGTGCAAAAAGTGAGATAGGTTTTTGTATATGGGTATTGTAGGAACAAAAACCTCCTTCAGTTTTGTAATATGTATTTCTTATTGGCCACAATACTCTTTGCAAAATGATGACTTAACAGGAATTTTCTGCAAAACGTGCTTTCCAACATTGTTTAATATTTCCAAAACCATAATAGTTGTTAGAAAAGTGAGAGAGGTTTTTGTAGATGGTCCTATTAAGAACATAAACCTCCTTCTTTTTTTCAAAATTAATCTTGTATTGATCACAATAGTTTCTGCAAAATAATGACTAAAACATGCAATTTCTGCAAAAATATTCCTTCTTGTTGTGTTTTTCATCTTTTCACTTTTTTGTTCTTTTGACTATTTTACTTTCAGTTTAGACAAAATTCAATGTTGGTGAAAGTATTTTCATTTCCTCTTTTTACCATTTTACTGCCTCTGTAATTAATTTTACTGTTTACCTTTGACTGCTCTGTAACTTCATTTTAACTTTCATTCTGACTTTTACCTGATACACTTTAACCACTGATACTCTTTAGCTGTTATGCTTTCTAACCTCTGTTTGAATATATTTGATAACACTCTTGGAGTAAACAAGTCTTATGACTAGTATTAAGACTGTTTATCCAAGGATGTGGTCTTCTGATCACCTGTAAAATGAAACAAATTGTTAAGAAAGCATTGGTTTGCATGGGAGGTCGAAAAGGTTTCATTTGATTTTGAGAGGTCTATGGAGTGAATCTAGAATGATTTTTGGGAGGTAAACCATGCTCGAATTGGTTAATAGAGGCTTCAGGTAGTGCAGCTAGGTTACAAAGGGTTTTACAGCATGAGAATCTGGTCGTTCACTGTGCACGATATAATAAAAAAACGGAAGTTCTTTTCGTTTTATTTACAAAGTCAATGGGTGGAGGAATTTTTTATTATTTTATTGGATGACGTCAAGATATACGTTGGATATGTCACGAGTCAAAGGTGGTAGCCGTTTCTAGCCGCACCGCTTTGGAGGGAAGGTGCTTAGGCTATGCGCGATGCGATATAACGACTGACACGTAGAACGACACTATTTGAAAACCGCGCGCCATCGCGCGTTATATTTCGTACGCAGATGGCCAACGAAATGGATGAAGGTCGTAGATCTTTGACGGGGCGATCGGAAGGTTGACGAGAAGGGAAGATGGGATGGAATTAACTAAGACGGCCTGAATGTAATTAACTCGTTAAATAAACTCATCGGGATCTTTAGCATGCAGGTTGGATTATTAATTAATCGTGAGGATTAATTAATATTTTTTTTACGACGAAGGTCGGGAATGAAAAATGCACAGGGATGGGTTAATTTTTGGTTTTAATTAAACTTTGAGTTTTATTTTTTGTTTTTAAACATATATAACATATGTTTAAACATTTTTTTCCATATATTTTTATTATATGGTAATTGAACCAACACGATTCGTTTACCATAGGGGGCGGGGATAAGTATATAAAGATATATTTAGCCAAGAGGGATTGTAAAGTGGGTAATTTTTTTAAACACGTGGGATTTTTAACTTTGGCTAAAATTATATAAGTGGGTTTTTGGGTTATTTATAGAAGGGAGTTATATATAATAGGAGCAGGTTATTTCAATAAGGATTTAAATATTAAGTTAGAAATTAATATGACAAAATGAGTCAAAAGCACTAAGTATAAAACATTAGAATAATGTATTTAACTTATTCTTATATGAAATGGGTTTTATGAATTGTTGCATGATTTTCCTAAGTAAAATAGGATTTTACTTAGGAAAATATTTTTATGAGTGAATGAGTATGATGATGAATGTTTTTAAGTACTAATATTTTCTCCAATTATTAGGCCGAGGGTCCGGTCCCTCCAAAAGTCAAGGAAATGCCTTGAGCCCCTTTAATCTTCAAATACCTTAATACTTGGGGAAATTAGTAAAATGTTTAGGGAAAAATGAGAGGGGAGGTTAATAATTTGACTTTGCTTTGCTTTGAAACTCTTCCAGTGGAGTGTCTGCCTTTGCACTTTGTGATGAAAGTAAAATATTTAACACATCTAAAGCCATTGATCATCACATGTAATTCTGCAACATCATCTACCTACCCTACCTAGTTTACTCTACCATTTTGTCTTCTTTATTAGGGTGCACTTAGATTAGCAAACCCTTATCACACTTTTCTTTTACATATAAAAATCTATCTAATTCTAACCTTATTACATCCAAGGGCTCAGATTAAACTGTTGAGCACCTTTTATTAACTCTACCTATCTACTTATCTGCCAAGATTAAACTGTTTGGCCAGATATTTATTCTCTATTCTACAACATGAAATTGAAAAATGAATAAGTCATGAAACGGGTTTTTTGACCATTTTACTTTTTCACCCTTTGATTTTTCTTTTAGGGTATACCCTCTTTACATTTTTAAAAAAATTTTGATTTTTTGATTTTTTAAGAATATGGAATACCTTTGCAACAAGAAAAAGGTTTGAACATATTGCATAGTTCAACAAGTCAATCATGAAAAATGACACCTATTGGTATGTGAGTTCCAACTGTGCACGACTAGATGGGAGGCTCCGTACGGCGTGATCTCATATGTGGCACATAAGCATGAAGCAGATAACTCGCGAATCGACCCCAATCGAAGGAAGCGACCAAACTACTTGGAGGGGCTACCATCAAACCGAGATGGTCTTCCCCTAGTGTTATGGGAGAAGAAGGAGCATCCTCCACTGCCTCCATCATGGAGGCAGAAGGAGTATCCTCCGAGACCTCCATCATGGGAGGCGAAGGAATAGCTTCCTCAGATACAGGGGCAGGAGAATCTTTCTCCAAGTCCGAGGAATCTGAAGAAACAAGAAGAACACGAGGGATGTGAAATCCACTCTCAACAGAAAAGGTGAATGGCATGGAGTCACCAAATTTTTGTGTAGGTAAATCCCCTCTGCAGACAGAGGCGATCCCACTAGCTCTAGAGTGGGTCTAGCAACAATAGAAACACGTAAAGCTATTGATTCCTAGTTACAAAAGATAGAATCGTGATAGATCGCTTACCATGATTACTTTGCTGCTGTTGTCAAAGAAGAAGTGGCACTCCCGTTCCTAGCTGGATAGGTCACGATCCATGAGCTCACTGCATCTAGATACTTGTACACATGCAAATAAGAGAGACAACATGCAACATGATATTTCACACTTTATAACTATCGATCAGTCAGAGAGGAACGAATGAAATTGCATTATATAATGGAAAAATTAAATCATGGAACCAATAGCAGATTCATTTATATTAAGATATGAGAGAATGATTACAACCGATGATCTGATGTCGTGATCTTCCCTCGACAGGGTTCCAGCGGGATGTGTATCACAAGGCTCGTCAGGGATTTGACAAAACTCTCTCTCTCTCTCATATGGTTCTCCTTAGCTCTGCTCTTTATTGTCACTCAGCTATAATTTCCTTCCCAAAAGTTTAGCTAGCTAGCAAATGGAGAGGGCAGGCTTTTATAGAGGGAGAGGAGAGGTTATGCTTCCTATAATCATGGGTGAGAGTCCTATCTTTTAGGAAGGTTCCATGAGAGGTGGAAAACCACTTCCTAATCGGGGAGATCCAGAGCTAAACAACCCAACCCCTTTTTGATGATCTGTTCTGAAGTTGTTAGAATCAAATTTCCACCTTCTATTGTTAAAAAAACACTCAATAGGCTCGAAAGTGCACAACACAAAAAAGGACAGAAAGCCAGCTTGGCGCGCCCACCGGTGTAAATTTTTCCCATCGGGGCGCGAGGGATGAACCGATACCCGCGTCAATGCATAAACATGGGTTTCTTTTTACTTGCTGTGAGAAATGTTCTTGAGGATAATTCTCTTTGTCCTTACATAAGGATGCCATCAAGGTGTTTTTCAAGACATTTTATCGTTCCAGGTCACGGGAATAGTCCTCCAAATGTACGCAGACGAGGGATTGCAGTAGGATAAGAAAATGATGTGCATGATGCACCCTAAAGCATGAGGTCCGAGAGAGAGGGAGGGGTGAAATGCTTTATGAGAACGTGTTCAACTGAAAAAATTGCCGTCAGAATAATGCGAATACAAATACAACTGATATCTTTGATACATGATATGTGGTATGGGCGTAGCCGTCCATAAAAAGTACTGACACAATGAGATCCAAGGTATGGACGCATCCATCCAAAAAATAAGGATCAACAATTAGACTCAGGTATGGTCGTAGCCATATAATCAAAAAATTCATGTAATAAATCATAATAATCCACAAAGAACCCACATCCTAGATGTTCATAAGAAAAAATCCAGGGTCCTGTGCTCCATCTTGACCCAAACAGAGTACAAGTTTGAGCATGCGAACATGTGAGCTGAAGTCGAACATGCCAGAACATTGTTTGATTACCAGCCAATAATGAAAGTCGTTAACAGACGTGAGAGGAACCACTAATAATGACGATGGTCGTTAAGGTACAAGAGGTACAATCCACAGAATGTGAACAGTGAGCTAGTGTCGAACACCTGCAGAATCATCCGATCGAAGGCCAATACTGAAAACCTTGCGTCGAATGCGAAGAACCTACCATTGAGGCATGCATGCTCCAAGGAACTTGAAGGGAGTTTCTAGATCAAATTCTTGGATAATGAGTTGAAGTCGACAGGAAGTGACCTTGATTTAAGGTGGGCCATAATGTTTCCCACATCATCGACACGAGACAAAGGGATATAATGTTTGCGAATCAGGACCAACAGAGAATCAGAGGGAGGTTGAAAATTGCAGAGGCCAACTTCTCTTGAACATATCGGCGACACTACCTTGGATTTGGCAGTATTTGACATCAAGGGATCTAAGGTCATGGTGACATGGAAAAGAGCAGATGAGTGGTCAAAAAATCTTACCCAAACCCACGGAGGCAAGCAGATAACGAGATGAGATATCCCCAACCCGACACGAACGCAGACAAGTGCCATGTTCAAGAGCGACATACTGTCAACATGACTATGATATTGGTTCCATTTCCCCCCACCATTTTTGGCAAGTACCCCAATTATTTTTGAAAACAAGCTTGAAGGGGATAGCATATGCTTGTGATATAAGTTTGTCCTTCGGACAAATCCAACCTAGTATATTTAACGAGCTCTAGGAAGGAGGAACTCAAGTAACGTCATTACGACGGAGTCCGATGTCATCAGTTTTTAACGAGTCTGACAAAGGAAAAACTCGGTGTCTTTTCATGTTTAGAGAGTTTGAAAAGACAACGGAAAAGAAAATTCTAGCAGTCCCTTTTCGTAGATAGTCCCACAGATCCAAAAAGTTAGAAAACTATGTCTGGGAGAACCTCCTAGTCGCGATATGCTAGGGTATTCCTTTTTCGTAAATAATCTATCCCAACCCGAAAAAAGGGTAAACGTATACTGGGTAGTTGCTTCTTCGTAACCATTTAACGAGTTCAAAATGACAAGAGTCTTGGCAATATTTTCAATTTTTAAGAGTTAGAAAAGAGCTGAAAGTTGACTCCTCTTGGAGGAACAAGTGGTATAGAGGGTAGCTACTAGTTCCGGTAATGATGGAATTGCTCAGAACAAATAAAGGTAAAGAGGATGGCTAACAATACCACTCATCACAAAAGTTCCTCAGGAATGGGTGAAACAATCAAGTGAAGGCGTATGATCGGCTAAGCAGATGGGGACGATGGAATGAGAAAACCAAGGCTCATTTGACAAAACAGGCTGATAAAATGGAAATCATGAGAGGTAAAATGGGAAATGTTTCATTTTTACACAAGCTTGAAATCAGGAAACTCTGCTTGAAGTCGGTTTCATTTTTACACAATCTTGAAACAAAGATAAACTATGCTTGAAACTGGTTTCATTTTTACACAAACTTGAAACGGAAACAAAATATGCTTGAAAAGTAAGCATGCCTCCAGCATGGTGACTCAATTCGAGGTACATGCCCCCCAAGCTTCAATCCATATGAAAGGCAGATGGAGTGAAGGTTCAAATTACGAGATTAAGGGAAAGACTCGACTGGGATTTTACGAGATATAAACAAAGACTCGAATTGAACGGGAATGTGTTTCAATGTCTTAACGAGGTTGACACATTAAAAGAACTGTCCTTGGCGCCTTGTTTCATTTTTTAAGGAGCTTGACACAAGAAAATGAACTGTGGTCCGACCGACTTGTTTCATTTTTTAAGGAGCTTGACACAAGAAAAATAACTATGCTCTAAGGACCTTGTTTCATTTTTTAAGGAGCTTGGCACAAGAAAACGAAATGTGCTCCGACAGACCTCATCATAGTGAATAAGAAGCCATAGCTTCCAATGGTTTCCCGTCCGATGGAAGGAAAACATCTTGGAATTCGGGACCTAGTGCCTCCAACACACGATGTACAACGACACTATCACTGAATATGGGCACAGGACAGGTAGCCACATAATTGACATGCGGCGGGGATGACACAACCGACAGAGAAATATCTGGAAGGGATGATGGTGGACTAGCTGCCATATTAGGACCAAATAACGTAAGCTGATCAATGGTCACAATCTGACCTTGGTGCAAAAAACACATCACACGAAAGAGGGAGGAAAAAAGTGCTCCCATGGCATAAGTATAATCGCAGCCCAAGATTAAATTAAATTCCAAGGGGCCAGGAACAACCATCAAATCCATATGGACAGTTTTCCCTCCCAAAGTAATAGGCAACTTCGGAAGGATCCCTAACAGTTGACTAGTTCCTCTGTTAAACGCCAACAGATTCTGTGTAACAGGCACATGTGGTGGTGAACCAAAATCTTTCCAAGTAGTTGAGGATAAAATACTAACAGACGCGGCTTCATCTATAATGGTGCTGGGTACGACCAGATGGGAGGCCTGTACGGTGATCTCAAAGGGCACATAAGAAGGAAGGTGATAACCTGCGAATCGACCCCAATAGAAGGAAGCAACCAAAATACTTGGAGGGGCTACCATCAAACCAAGATGGTCTTCCCTTGGTGTTACAAGAGAAGAAGGAGTGCCCTCTGCCACCTCCATCATGGAGGCAGAATGAGTATCCTCTCGGACCTCCATCATGGGAGGCGGAGGAGTAGCTTCCAAAGGTACAAGGATGGGAGAATATTTCTCCAAGTCCGAGGAATCTGAAGAAACAAGAAGAACATGAGGGAGGTGAGATCCATTCTCAACAGAAAAGACCTAGTGCACCACAGACGGGGCCAGATCAACCGATCCCACTACCAATGGTTGGTTAGGGATGGATTCATTATGGTGAATTTCCGTGGGAGCGGGATCAAGCAAGGATGACTCTTAACTGATCGTTGAATCGACTGGTGAAGGACTCAAAGAAAGCTGTTTGTAACCAGCCGGAAGGCACGGTGCAGAAACAGTCGAGTTGTCTGAAACTCTCTTGGCTTCATCCATATACGGACAAAGGTGAATGGCATGGTGCCCTCCACACAACTTACTGGGATTGGCAGTCTTACCCTGCTTCTTAGGAGCTTTACCAGCACTAGCTGAAGACGTGCCCCCAACCTGACTCCCGGAAGCAAAGGCAACGGCGGACGATCGTTGGACCATACTTCGAGCACCTTTGGAATGCCAGGAAAATCTCAAAGAAGATGGTTTCCTTGGCACAACATGCAAGGGAAATTAGCTTTCTGCAGAGGGTTGGAAGGTTTATCGAGAGCAGGTGTTTTAGAAGCAACAGCTGTATAATTAGCCTCTTTCTTATCTGACTTCTTCTTCTTAGTCTTCTTCTTCTTCTTATTAGCCACCTGGGTACTAGAATCCAAACTTTCACCAGGCGAAGTAGAAGATGAGGACAAAGAAACAGGTGAAGAAGGGGAGAGGTCCACCTTCGAATCAACATGGCGTTGCTCAGGCGGAGGAGTGGATGGTACGGCAGCCAGAACACTTGAGACCATAGAGGTTGAAAACAACCAAATAGGAAACCCAACAATTAACCTAGGGAGGGACAACGTGGCTATATAAGGAGCACCAATATTTACTAAAGTAGGAAAAGAACTGGCTTCAGAGGGGACTCCTTGATTGGAAAACTCCGAAAAAGTTGCCATCGGAAATGACCTCGAAATAAAACACTAAGGACAAAAATTATAACTAGGAATATTTCGTGGGCGATTAATTTTTTAAGACACTAAAACCATACTCTATTGTTTCATATTTTAAGAGTCGAGAAGCAAGAAAAAGGTGACTCTATCGCTTTCAGGTTGGACACGAGCTTGAAAGGACAAGAGCTCGATGATATTTTTAGTTACAAGAGTCAGTAAAGATCAAAGTGACTGCTCTGGTAATCTAGGTCAATGGGTGTACCAGATATCCGTGAACTGCCATATACACCTTGGTAAAAATGAAAAAGAAATCAACCAAGGACTTAACGTACGTGCAGGTAATCTCTCTGAATGTTGTGTCCGGTGTATCACGGGTAAAAGGCGGCAGAATTGGCTTCCTATGGATAAGGATTTGCAACCTAATGGGGTCTCCCTTTATATACGTGACGGTACAGGGAGCACAAGTTTGTACTAGCACTGTCTGTAGCCAGATGGCAAGCGATAGCTACTAGGCTTAAAGACGCCGGAAAAAGTCTCTACCTTAGACTACTAGATGTTCCGTTAAGTTTCAATGCTACCTTAGGTTAATTCAGTAAATTTTAAAGTTTATTTTCAATTTACGTTTCGATTTCAAGGCCCTATTGAATGTTGGATCTCATAAAACCTCTAGATGCAAACTACATGCGACAAAATATCATTTTGTTCAATGAAGAGCTATCTATGGGAGAGTTGAGAGCTTTCAAATGATATTGAAATGAACACTCAAAAACATCCACTACTGATTTCAATGCAAGCTAATGAAACTGGAAAACTTTTCTCTAGAATTATACAACACTAGTAATGTGAAAGAGTTTTCAATTTTCACTATGCCAAAACATGCAAAAGATTTTTTTTTTTTGTATTTTTCAATATATTAGAGAAAATAAACTAAATAAATGAAAAAATAATGAAAACGGTAGAAATTTGAATAACTGATATATTATTCACCGAGATTCTCCTGATCACACACTATTTTAACTTCGTGCACAATACAAAATCTCTTCTACCATTGATCATTAATTGTGGAAATAAAAACAATCGCATGCGCACATTAAAACCATAAACAATCACACATATGAACACAATATTTTATGGGAAAGCTTAAAGCTGAAAACCCCCAACTATCTGTATATTATATTTCATAAATATCATGTAAAAATAATTATACAAAGCTCCTCACAAATCTCTCAGTACAATCTGCAATTGCTACACACTAATCAAGCCCGATCTAGAAAATCACATGCTCCAATCTCTGCCACCTGATAGCCTGCCTCTACTACGCAATCACTACTGAAGAATGGCTCTGAATGAACTCGAATTGGTCCAGCCTTTCTCACGCAATCCTCATTGGCATCTCCAATCACTGGTTGTTGCAAATCATGCAACAGTATAGTCTGTTGATAGTCCACCTTTGCTCTTTCACCTACCTCTTCTTTGGTCTCACGCATGGCTTGTCCATACCTTGTGTTGCGCCAGTGTATTCTTTAGTTGATTAATGATTTAATAATTAGTGAATGAATTAATAATTAATTCACACCACTCTCACTAGTGTATCGATCGGTTAGACTAGATACAGCTAGCTCAACTATGTTTAACTCAGTTAAACTGAACACAACTCCATCAACTAGCTCAATAACTCCACCAAATTCTGTCACATGAGTTCTAACTGAAGTATCCATGCAATAGCTCCACTTAACCCTCAGGAATAGCGTAATTCCTTCTGTCAGCTTCTGTGCCACATCTGTGTGCTTAACTGAAGTGCTCCAAGAGAATAAGATAATGTTTATAGTCCAAATATTATTAAGAGCTAATAATATTCGACATATCTATTTTTAGACTGGAAATCTAAAAATATATTCTGCCTAAAATGTCTAAAAATAGAAGTCCATCTATTTTGTCCAACTTGACCAACCATCCACAAATAGCATCCTGCAACTCATAGAATATGATCGACATGTCTAAAAATAGACTTTGCACCAAAAATATGTTGCGGGCCCACTTAGTGAAGGCGACTTCTTTCCACTAAGCTCATCATCTTGTTGTAATCTCAACACTCCCTCTCAACAAGATAAGGATTATCTTCCACCCCTATCCTACCTTTGTGGTATTTGAATTTGCTCCTGGTGAGTTCCTTCGTCAAGATATCAGCATCCTGATCCTCCGTGGGAATGTATGAAAGTAAAATGATCTTCCGCTGCACACAATCTCTGATATGATGATACTGGATGTCAATGTGTTTAGATCTATCATGAAATACTGGATTAACTGAGAGTTTGATGCAACTCTGATTATCACAATATATCATAGTAGGATCTAAGTGTGGGCAGAAACAGTATTCGGGGATCTTCCTCATCCATATTATAGCCTCGCATGCGACCAAACTCGCTGCCATATACTCGGCCTCTATTGAGCCAGGTACCACGGATCTCTGCTTCCTCTTGTACCAAGAAATTGTTGTCAACGTGTGAAAATCCCTCCGGATGTGCTCTTTACGTAGTGAGATCCTACCCAATCTGCATGCGAAGCCACACAACTCTTCCACATCACGTTGTTTGTACCATAATCCATATCACGATGTGCCTCACGAGATATCTCAATACATGCTTGCACCTTGTAGTAGAGCTTGGTAGGCTTAACCATAGCTTGTGAAAATTGGTTAACAACATAGCATATGTCTGATCGTGTATTGACTAGATACATGAGCGAACCAACCAACTGTCGATAAACAATGGCATCCACTACCTCTGCTGATGTAGCATCCTCTTTCATCCAACCACCAAGAAGAGGAGTGTCGATAGGCTTGCAGTATTGCATGTTGAACTTCTCCAGTATCTCCCGGGCATACTTGCCTTGAGACACAAAAAGTCCACCCTTCCACTGCCAAATTTCCAATCCCAAGAAATAATGAAGGAGGCCCAAGTCCTTCATCTCAAACTCCTTTGCAAGATCTGCCTTGCATGAGTGTATCAACAGTTCATCACCTGTCAGTATCAAATAATATACATAAAGTACAATGATCAGCAACATACCTTCCACCACAATCTGGTATAGGTTCGAATCCGCCTCACTCTTGGTGAATCCAAGTCCGGTGAAATAACTGTCTATCTGTGTGTACCAAGCACGAGGTGCTTGTTTCAACCCATACAATGCTCTCTTGAGCCTGCACACATGCAACTCGCTGCTGAAGATCTCAAAACCTTCGGGTTGCTCTATGTACACCTCCTCCTCAATCACTTCGTTGAGGAACACAGTCTTCACATCCATCTGATGAATGTGCCACCCCATCTGTGATGAGAGAGCAAGAATCATCCATATGGAAGAATACCTTGCGACAGGTGCAAAGGTTTCCTCATAATCGATCCCCTCAATCTGTGAGAAGCCTCAGGCAAAAAATCTTGCCTTGTACTTCTCCACACTCCCGTCAGCTGCTTTCTTCACTTTGTAGATCCATCTCGAATCCACCGCTGATTTCCCTTCCAGCGGTGGGACAATCTCCCATGCATTGTTTCTGACAATCGAATCATACTCTTCCACCATGGAATCTACCCATGCGGGATCCTCCACAGCTTCCTCGAAAGAGGATGGCTCTGTCACGATACACTTGCTCATAAGAGCCATGTATCCAATGTACCGGTCAGGTGACTGTCTCTGTCTGTGCTGTGATGTAGGTGCTCCTACAACCTTCTCTGCATCTTGAGCTAGTCGCTCAGCTTCTGTAGTGCGCTTCCGCCCTTTGATGGTTGGCATTGCATGAGTGGTCTCTTCCACTCCATGAACTTCCTCTTGTGGTTGATCCACATCCTAAAGCTCATTCTTAGGAACTAATAGCTCCTCATCTGCATTCAAGTGTGGCTCCCTCTCAAGCGAACACTTCATGGCTTTCTCCTCATGAAATTTGATATCCCGTCGCACAACAGTCTTGCGAATGTCTGGAAAATACACATGATAGTTGTGGGGTGTATCAGTGTACCCAAAAAATATCCCAACCTCTGCAGTCGGCTCCAACTTCTTCCTGGCATCCTTAGTCACATGAATGTAAACAGGTGAACCAAAAATCCTCAAATGGGAAATATCAGGCTTCTTACCAGAAAACACCTCCTCAGGTGTACTCATGCCAAGTATCGTGTGAGGACAACGGTTAAGTGCACATATACGCACGTTTGCATGCTTAGCCCACAAGTGTATGGGAAGGCCTGATCATGCAATATCGCCCATGCGGCACACGATCGTTTTTTCTTACGCTCCATGTTCTTGTGGGTTATGAGGGTGTTATGAGCTCTCTTTTAAATTCCTTCTGTGACGCAAAAGTACTTGAATTTTCAGTTGAATTCACCACCATTGTCCCTCCTAGAGCCTTCCTGGCTTCCCCGATTCTTTCTCAACTAGTGCCTTGAACTCACAGAACTTTGAGTGTGTATTGCTCTTCTTCGCATGAAGAAGATCCAACACTTAAGAGAAAAATCATCAAAAAAATATCACATAGTACATGTGCTTGCTATCGAAGCTACGGGAAAGGTCCACACACATCTATGTGAATTATCTCAAGTATCGTCGTGGCGCGACTATCCTTCTCATGAAATGTGGCTTTCACAAATTTTCCCAAAGTACATCCCTTGCATTGATTTGACTACGCAAGTGTACCTTTAGGAAGCCCGGTAGAAATCTGCTGCAAAATTTTCAAAGCTCCATGGTGAAGGTGGCCCAATCTCCTATGCCATAGCTCACCATCATCCAAGCTCACCACTCATTATACCTTGCGTGTCATTGTTGCGCAGTGATCTACGCGCAACTGATAAAGGCTCTTAACTCGAACCCCTATCCTCCGGGTTTCACCTGTTGCCTTACTGCGCAGGAAAGCCTTTCCCTCGCTAAAGACAACATCATATCCCTTGTCTTCTAACATCGCCACAGAGATAAGATTCTTCTTCAATTCTGGAACATGCATCACTTCCTTCAATACGAAGGGTTTACCAGACTCCCTCTCAAAGGAAATGGTACCGATACCGGTCGCACTGTATCTACCATCATCGCCCATCTCGATGTGCACTCCAATATCTTTCTCATCCAGATCAGTAAACAAATCTCGATCTCCTGTCATGTGAAAAGACGCACCACTATCCAGAAACCACACTGATCCCGCCACACTTGAGACCAAGCATGCGATTAGTGAAAAATCCAGCTCAAAATGTGAGGCTAAGGCCTCTCCAGCTGCAGATCCAGCAGCCTGCTTATTTTTCTTCTTCTGTGGACAATTTGTGGCATAATGTCCATGTTGGTGACAGTGAAAGCACTTCACCTTGGACATGTCCTGCTTCTTGCCTTTCGCACCGGAATGAGAAGCTTTCTTGCTCTTCCCCTTCTTTGCTTTGGCAGCCAAAGCGCAATTCTCTTCATCAGAGTTCTTTGATGAAGATCTGTCCCTGGTACTCCGCCTTATCTCCTCTTGCACAAGATCCGACCAAAGTCGCTCCCATCCTGGCAATTTCTCCCGACCATTGACAGAGTCCTGATAGGAATGCCAACTCTTAGGAAGCCCAAGGAGAGCCAAGCTCACCAATTCCTCATCATCTACAGTCACCCCCACACTTCCCAGCTCATCCCTGCATTGGATGAACTTTGTGAGGTACTTGGGCATACTGTCGCCTTTCTCCATTTTTATGTTCCTAAGTTTATCCTTGAGCGCCAACTTCCTCTGGTCGCTCTTGCTTTGGAATAAGTCTGTCAACGCTTTCCACATCAAGAATGGAGAAGCCTTACCATGAAGGCTGGACACTATGTGATCCTTTACACCTTCCAATAGAATTCTTCGACACTTTGTTGTCTTCTTTTGCCATGCGTCAAGTGCGGCAGCATCGCTAGAAGCAGGTTTTGGAATTTCTGCATCTATGAACTCCTTCAACCCATTGTCATCCAACACCACCTCCATCCTGTCCTTCCATGCAATATAATTCGAGCTGCCCTCAAGGGCATACTCCAATCGCAATCCGTTGAAAGACATCTCAGCCGACGAGCGGCAAAAGAGAAAACACTGCTACAAATTCGAATTCCACCAGCTCAAAACTCAACCGCTTCAATGTTTTGCAATTGTTTCAATGATCAATATTGCTCTAATATCATGTAGAAATTTGAATAACTGATATATTATTCACCGAGATTCTCCTGATCACACACTATTTTAACTTCATGCACAATACGGAATCTCTTCCACCATTGATCATTAATTGTGGAAATAAAAACAATCACATGCGCACATTAAAACCATAAACAATCACACATATGAACACAAGCGATCACACATATGAACAAGGTGTTTATGGAAGATTAATGAAAACCTTCAACTATATATTATATTTATCATATTATTATCGTAATAAATCATTGTACAAACTCTCCTTTAAACTCTCAGTGTAATCTCAATTTGCTCACCTAATCAGAAGGCCGATCAACTGATCCATTACTCAACCTCTTTTGATAAGCAATCCCACTCTCTTGTTCAAAATCACTTTCAGAGAATGACAAGGAATGAACCTCAAATTGATGCCCATCATGGCTCGCAATCCTCATGTCCTCAATCATATGGTTTTAATGCAAATCATGCCTTAATATAGTCACAATGACGTCCATTGTCTTTTGTCTCCCACTCTTCACTTCGGTCTCCTACAAACTATCCATATGCCTGCCAGTTAGCTTGATATTCTGAACAATTGTGGTTAATAATTAGTGAATTAATTAATAATTAATTCACCCCACTCTCACTAGTGTATCAATCAGTTAGACTAGATACAACTAGCTCAACTATGTTTAACTCAGTTAAACTGAACACAACTCCATCAACTAGCTCAATAACTCCACCAAACTCTGTCACATGAGTTCTAACTGAAGTATCCATGCAATAGCTCCACTTAACCCTCAGGAATAGCGTAATTCCTTCTGTCAGCTCCTGTGCCACATCTGTGCACTTAAGTGAAGTGCTCCAAGAGAATAAGATAATGTTTATAGTCCAAATATTATTAAGAGCTAATAATATTCGACATATCTATTTTTAGACTGGCAATCTAAAAATAGATTCCGCCCAATATGTCTAAAAATAGAAGTTCATCTATTTTTCCAACTTGACCAACCATCCACAAATAGCATCCTACAACTCATAGAATCATGATTGACATGTCTAAAAATAGACATAGTCTAAAAATAGACTTGCGCCAAAAATATCCTACGGGCCCACTTAGTGAAAGCGACTTCTTTCCACTAAGCTCATCATCTTGTTGCAATCTCAACAAAAACATCAATCTGAGAATGATAAAGAGAGAGTTGAAACAAAACAATTTCATTCAACTCAAACACAATCAAGACTCAAACCGATGACGAAATCCCTCAAAGCAAAGAAGAATATCGAAAGAGACTCAAACAAGCTGTGTAATCTAGGCTTGGAGCAACATAAAGCGAAATTGAACGAAATAAAGGACAATCACTCAATAAACGCAATGAATCAATTGGATTCAGCAAGATGAATGAAAAGAAGCAGAAAAAAGTTGACCGGGAAAGAAAAGACCCAAAACTCCCATGGGAGGCTCAGCACACTAAAGCACCTAGAAACCCTAGGGCTAAAATGAAAAACTGACAGAAAAGGGAAAACAACCAGAGGAAAAGGGCTAAAAACAGTAAAAAATGACTTCAAAGCACTCAATAAATTAGAAAAAATGAACCAGGACCATAATTCAAGCTTAGAGAGTCCAAGAACAGGAAAACCCTAAAACCATGCAGGGTTGGCGCGCCTGTCTGGCTATAATCTGCACCAAGCAGGGGATGGCGCAGGTGCCTAACTAGCAACTAGTGCCAGTTGGCGCGACTGTCAAAGGTATAACTGTGCCAATCAAGTTTACCCTAGAAATTTATGAAAATGGACAAACAGAGGCTAGATCTGGTCTTCTGGGGGCTGAACAGGGGTTTAACACCAAGGAAGGTGAACCAGAAAAGCAGACTAATCAAACGAAAAGCCAAAAAAACACCCAATGGAGGAAGGACCAACTCCCACCAATCCCCAGTGGAGTCACCAAATTTTTGTGGAGGTAAATCCCCTTTGCGGACAGAGGCTATCCCACTAGCCCTAGAGTGGGTCTAGCAACAATCGAAACACGTAAAGCTATCGATTCCTAGTTACAAAAGATAGAATCGCAATAGATCACATACCGTGATTCCTTCACTGCTGTTGTTGAAGGAGAAGTGGCGCTTCCGTTCCTAGCTGGACAGGTCACGATCCGTGAGCTTGTTGCATTCAGACACCTGTACACATGCAAAGAAGAGAGACAACATGCAACACAATATTTCACACTTTATAACTATCGATCAGTCAGAGAGGAACGAATGAAATTGCATTATATAATGGACAAACACAATCATGGAACCAATAGTAGAGTCATGTATATTAAGATACGAGAGAATGATTACAACTGATGCTTTGAAGTTGTGATCTTCCTTCGACAGGGCTCCAGCGGGACGTGTCTCACAAAGCTCATCAGGGATTCGACAGAACTCTCTCTCTCATAGGGTTCTCCTTAGCTCTACTCTTGATTGTCACTCAGCTATAATTTCCTTGCCAAAAGTTCAGCTTCCAAGTGTTCAGCTAGCTTGTAAATGGAGAGGGAAGGTTTTTATAGAGGGAGGAAGGGAAGTTGGGATCCCTATAATCATGGGATAGAGTCCTATCTCTTAGGAAGGTTCCATGAGAGGTGGAAAACCACTTTCTAATCAGGGAGATCTGGAGGAAAACAACCCAACCCATTTTTGATGATCCATTTTGAAGTTGTTAGAATCAAACATCCTCCTTCTATTGTTAAAAAGCATTCCTTAATAGGCTTGGCGCGGGCACAACACAGGGACAGAGCGCCAGCTGGCGTGCCCATTAGTGTACATTTTCCCCATTGGCACAAGGGATGAATTGGCTACCTGCGCTAATGCCAAAACATGGGTTTTTAGGGTTTTTTAGAGGAAATGTTCTTGAGGAGAATTCTTGTCCTTATGAAGAAGGATGCCATCAAGGTGTTTTCAAGACATTTTACTGTTCACAGGTCACGGGAATAGTCCTCCAACGTACAGGACGAGGGATTGCAGGGACGGTGACAAAATTATGTGTAACATATGGCATACAAATTGGAGCTTCCTACTTCTTCACGAGTGCATCCAGTTTTCCATGTTTCATGCTTAAAGAAGGTTATAGGTGAAAATATTCCAGTTCAAACAATATTGCCAGAACTTGATGAGGAAGGAAAAATCATATTGGAACCTGAAGCGGTCACGGAAACAAGAACTCGATAGCTACAGAATAGATCAATTTAAGAGTATCTTATCAAGTGGAAGAACTTACCCACTGAAGATTCTACATGGGAGGATGAGAATTTTATACAGAAGCACCCAGAGTTACTCAAGCGTTGAGGACAACACTTTTTTGAAAGAGAGGGGCATGTTAGGTCCCTATATTACTAGTATACTCCCTTATTGTTGTTATTGTAACTCCCTTATTATTATTATTGTACCCCTGTAACCCTAATATTGTTATTATTGTGCCCTTAAATTATTATTGTTAGGTCGGCTAGGATTACATTGTGGCCCCATGGACTCCTATATATAGAAAGGAGGTTTTGTAATTTTTATCATCCAAGAATTGTTCATTCATGTAATTTATTGGAGGTTTCCCCCTCGAAGTGACTTATTTCTAAGGCATTGATATCTCTTTTCTTCTATTTTTGGAGCTGGTTTCACAATACTAAGGATCCACAGGAGGGGGAGTGCCTTTCCATTCTCAGATGTGGGTGAAGGGTTATCCACTGCAATTCCTTGTCGATAGCAGAAGCCAAAAGAACCTCATTTCAGCAGAGGTCGAGAAGCGGCTCGACCCATGTCTAGTCAATTTAGCGTCCTAAATTTCTAACATAAATTATCAACCAGGGCTAGTAAACTGATGAAGTGTGGTGCACTATATGTGCTTAAGTGACATCTTCCTTACTTCGTTGTATGTGTTTTTCTTATTGTTTTTGGGGGTTTTTTATTTTTAGTAATTAGTATGCTACTCTATTTTCAACAGATGAAATCAAATCTATGTCAAAAAGAAAAGAAAAAGAAACCTTAGAATCAAAACAGAGTGTAAATTATATCCCTAATTAGGAAAATAATGAAAAACAGAGCATTCTAATCCATGGATATCCTAGCTTGCAAATGAACATTCATGAAATGAAAAGTAACTCAAAACACTACAACTTAATCTGATTCATTTAGTTAAAGATTTGTTGGAAGATCTTGTGAAAAAAATTAATTTTAATGCAATGAGGATCTCCTAAAACATAAAAGGAAATGCTGAAACAAACAGTAACTTAAAACATTATAGTGAAATCTCATTCATTTTATAAAAGTTTATTGGAAGAGCTTGAGAAAAATATTGCTATAATGTAGTAAGGATCTCCTATGAAATGCTGAAACAACTTATAACATTACAACTAAATCTCATTCATGAGTTAAAGGTTTATTGGAAGAGCTTGTGAAAGAGATTAATCATAATGTGATAAGGATCTTCAATGAAGCAAAACACTCAATAACTCACAATACTACAACTTAGTCCCATTCGTGAATTAGAGGTTTATTGGAAAAGCTTTTGAAAGAGACTAACTACAGTATAATGAAGAATCTGATCTAAAATTGTGTGAACAAAATATTTCTTATACAGAGATTGACAATAGGGGCTTTTACTGGTTATTTCACCTTTACTAGAAAGGATGAAACCAGAAGCTTCTGGCCCTCTTACTGACTCTGCCTAAAGAAATATAATATAAACACTAAATAGATCTGACAAATGAGGATCTTCCTTTTAACTAAATAACAGAAAATGAAATGCTAATAACTCAAAATACCACAATTGAATCCCATTCATTTAATAAAGATGTATTGGAAGAGCTTGAGAAAGAGACTAACTGCAATATCATGAAGATCCTTTATCTAAGCAAATGACATGAAAAATAATGCTAAAAGCTATGATTTCAGAAAGCGATCTAAGTAAGGAAATATGACAAAACATAATTGAAAACAACCTATCTAGAAAACATGCAAATCCTCCTTGAATAGCAAGGGCCCTCTGCTACCAATTTGGTGTAATCCTTCTTCAGCTCCTTAAAATTGTAATCAAAACACCATCAAGGAACTTCTTTATTGAAAAACTCACAAATCTACATCCCTATCCATCTTAAGCTTTGTTACAAAAGACTCTCTATTCCTTTCTCTCCTATTTTTCACTATATTTTCAAAATTTTAAAAATACACATATATATATTTCATTAAACAAAACAATGTATTTGAATATTTTTTTTTATTATTATATTTTTTTTTTATTGAATCAATTGAAATGATGAAGTTTATTTTGTCTCCTTTTTTTTTTCTTTTTTTTACATAACAATTCTTTTTCTGATCCTCCAGATCACACAAAGTTCAGGAGGAGAGCATACTCAAGAATTATTAATTTTTATTTTACATAACAATCCTTTTTATGATCCTCCTGATCACACAAAGTGCAGGAGGAGAGCATACTCAAGAATTATTAATTTTTTTTTAGATGTAAGAAATAAGGTCTCCTAATTACACTTCCCCAGCAACGACGCCAAAATGTCTGGTCAATTTAGCGTCCTAAATTGCTAACATAAATTATCAACCAGGGCTAGTAAACTGATGAAGTGTGGTGCACTATATGTGCTTAAGTGACCTCTTCCTTACTTCGTTGTATGCATTTTTCTTATTGTTTTTGGGGGTTTTGTATTTTTAGTAATTAGTATGCTACTCTATGTTCAACAGATGAAATCAAATCTATGTCAAAAAGAAAAGAAAAAGAAACCTTAGACTCAAAATAGAGTGTAAATTCTATCCCTAATTAGGAAAATGATGAAAAATAGAGCATTCTAATCCATGGATATCCTAGCTTGCAAATGAACATTCATGAAATGAAAAGTAACTCAAAACACTAAAACTTAATCTGATTCATTTAGTTAAAGATTTGTTGGAAGAGCTTGTGAAAAAGATTAATTTTAATGCAATGAGGATCTCCTAAAACATAAAAGGAAATGCTGAAACAAACAGTAACTTAAAACATTATAGTAAAATCTCATTCATTTGATAAAAGTTTATTGGAAGAGCTTGAGAAAAAGATTACTATAATGTAGTAAGGATCTCCTATGAAATGCTGAAACAACTTATAACATTACAACTAAATCTCATTCATGAGTTAAAGGTTTATTGGAAGAGCTTGTGAAAGAGATTAATCATAATGTGATAAAGATCTTCAATGAAGCAAAACACTCGATAACTCACAATACTACAACTTAGTCCCATTCGTGAATTAGAGTTTTATTGGAAAAGCTTTTGAAAGAGACTAACTACAGTATAATGAGGAATCTGATCTAAAATTGTGTGAACAAAATATTTCTTATACAGAGATTGACAGTAGGGGCTTTTACTGGTTATTTCACCTTTACTAGAAAGGATGAAACCAAAAGCTTCTGGCCCTCTTACTGACTCTGCCTAAAGAAATATAATGTAAACACTAAATAGATCTGACAAATGAGGATCTTCCTTTTAACTAAATAACAGAAAACGAAATGCTAATAACTCAAAATATCACAATTGAATCCCATTCATTTAATAAAGATGTATTGGAAGAGCTTGAGAAAGAGACTAACTGAAATATCATGAGGATCCTTTATCTAAGCAAATGATAAGAAAAATAATGTTAAAAGCTATGATTTCATAAAGCAATCTAAGTAAGGAAATATGACAAAACAGAATTGAAAACAACTTATCTAGAAAACATGTAAAACCTCCTTGAATAGCAGGGGCCCTCTGCTACCAATTTGGTGTAATCCTTCTTCAGCTCCTTAAAATTGTAATCAAAACACCATCAAGGAACTTTTTTATTGAAAAACTCAAAAATCTACATCCCATTCCATCTTAATCTTTGTTACAAAAGACTCTCTATTCCTTTCTCTCCTTCTCCTATTTTTCACTATTTTTTCACTACCCATGATAGGAGAAAAATTCTCCTATTTATAAAAAATATGAGGAGTTATCTCATTAATGGGAGTCCATGAATCTCTCCCTCCATCTCTAGAGTTATAATCAAAATAGGAAATGATAAGACACATGTCTTTCTAGAGTTTCAACACAACTAAGAAATGAGACACATATCCTCTTAGAGTTTCAATACAACAAGGAAATGAGACACATATCCTCATGATCCCATGATCTTCTCCAACCAAATTCGAATTTGTCCTTAGAGTGCCACATAAGGGTCTTCTATAAGTATCCTTTTGATCTACACATGTCAACAATCTCAACCCACTTGTTAGGTATAAGCATATGCACATTATTTTCTAATTTTTAACCACAAATTCACTTAAAAAGGCTAAGAATTAATAAAGTTTGGAAAAACATAAATGTGGCCCAATGATAATGAAGTGGGATGAATGTAGTGACATAGTAGTGAAATGGAGGTGATATAATGGACATAATAGTGAAAATGTAATGGAAATGAATGACATTTTCAAGACCCAACAACCTATCGACCAAAACATACCCACAACCATATCCTATCAGGTGGCTTCACCAAGGAAGAGATCTCCGCATCAGCCAACTGTGCCACCTTCTGTACAACATCAATCCCTTCACGTATGAGGTATTATGTGATGTTTCTCCTCTTGACATGTCTGATGTATTATTAGGCCAACCATACTTGTGGAAGCGTCATGTTGTGTATGAGTCTAGGCCTCGTTCTATTATTATTATATTCAGAAATAAGTTGTATAGGATATCGGAGGTAGTACTGCCCTCCACCATCTGTTTGGGTACTGCAAAGAAATGTAGTAAGATTATTTCCCAAACTAGGAAATTTGTTTTCATTATGATTCGCCTACAGGGTAAGAAGAATATTGTGGCCGCAACTTCCAAACAGGGCTCCCCTACATGGGAACAATAGATGGACAAAGTCTTGGAGGAATACAAGGACATATTCTTCTCACCCACAGGGGTTCCTCTACACTATCAAGTGAAGCACTCCATTGATATGACCCTAGGAACGCCACTGCCTAATGGGCTGGTATATCGATGTTTTGTTATGGAGAATGATGAAATCAAGAGGCAGATCCAAGAGCTGTTGCAAAAGGGCACATCAGGCCAAGCTCCTCACATGTACTTTCTAAGTTTGATAAATCAACCATATTTATTTAATGCATCCATCACGTCCACCAGTAGGTCCACAAAATTTTGGAGAAATTCATGCCAAGTGCAATCAGTGACATGATCGACATTGGGTGCCACACAAGTTCCAGGTGGGTGACAAAGTTTGGTTGCATTTGCAAAAGTAACACTTAACTAAAGCTCATCAGAAGTTCATACCACTCCGATATGGGCCTTACACCATTATCAATACTGTGAGAGATAATTCATTTTAGCTCAATATTCCCCCATTCCTTGGCTGACAACCAGTGTTCAATGTGGATTTCCTTTGGCCATACTTTCCACCATTACTGGACACATCCGACATTGTAGATCTCATGGAGGAACTCAACGCAATGGGGACCATTTATTCTTATGGGGGGGAGGAATGATACAGGTGGATATTTGTGGCCACTCGCATATTCCACTTGGACCCCCACCATTAGTTCTTTCATTTTTTTCAATTTCCTTAATTGTAGCACAATTTACTCTTTTTGGAAATTTCTGAGTCTTGAACTTTCGGAGTCGTTTTAAGGCCCTAAATGATGTTTTTTGGGAAAATCACCTGTGAACATTGTGAGTTTTCAACTCAAAATTTTCTATTAGCTATTTTATTCCTTAGATATATCTTTCTAACGAGGTATCATGTGTGTCAAATAAAGATCATATGCCAAAGTTATGACCCCCGGAAATTGATGTACCAATTTACCCAACGGGGCCCATAGTTTGGTGTTTCATCTCCTAGGGTTAGGTTTTTGGATGTTTAGGGTTTTCCATTGTTTCTTAATAATAAATAGGCATTCGAGCCTCATTGTAACATAGTTCAGAGGCATGTAGCCGCCACATCTCTTCTTATATATAAAATACCATCGCCCTAGATAGTTTATGTCCATTCTGTCTGTAAGCATATTTCAGTTATTTAATATTAATGAAATGAAGTTTTATTTCCGCTGCATCCCTACGTTTATGTTTGGTATTGTATTTTATTACGTTCCCGCATGCATATGGATCGGGGAAATAGCTGAGTTGATTCATCTTCCTCGAAATCGTTGATCAAATTTCACAGTGCGTTGCAGAATCATTATGTAGTAGTCAACACTACCAAATCATTCTGTAGCAACTGAAAAATTAACTAGAAACATACACGACCAAATCATTTCGTGGTGACTGATAATTTTTATTTTTTATTTTTGGAGGGTTGTGTTTCGGTTTGAAAACCCGTTTTGGCCTACATGTTGCAATTATATTCTTATTCTTATTCATATTCTTATATTGAATGCATCTGTTAAACGTTTCATGAAATATCCTTGAATTGGATGTAAATAAAAAGCTATGTGTGAAGTAGATTGGTGATGTAGGTGTTGATGTGATTTGGGTGAAATTAAGTGGTATCAAAACCACTTAATGAAGTATAAGAACCATTGGGAGAGGACCTATAGGATTGTAGCATAAGTAGAAAAAACATTGCAGCAGAATTGACTTTTTTAGAAGAATGGTTGGAGAATCTAAGAATAGTGGATTATAGCAACTCAAGTAAGGACGAGATAGGGTTTCCCATGAAAAAAATGCAAAAAAAAATAGACATCAGTGATGGGAAGTTCCAACAAAAAATGCAGAGAGTGGTGAAATTAGTTCCAATGAATTCTTATATTTATGTGTCAATGGAGGACAACAATGAATTTAAACTAGGAAATAATAGTTTGTGCCAACCAAATTATTGGTTGGATGTGGAAATTGAGAAAATAGGGAAATTGATATTGAAGAAGCCTCAATAGAAGAGGTATGCAGGGCAAAGGAGAATAAAGGAAAACATATTGTAGATGGTAGAAAAAAATTTCATCAACAAAGGAGGGAGCCTAGAACGTAAAATATGGAAACCTAGAGGGATGAAGAAGAAAATAGTAGAGAAATTACATGACAAAGAGAAAGACCAACTATAACATAAAGTTTGGGATCGAGGAAGATATACTTTATGAACACATGGTCAAGAGACCATGAATATTTTTCACCTTGGGAGTCTGATGTAGGTGCATAGGCCAAACACAAAATTTGATGAAGACTAGATAAGAGCTTACCAATGTGATGGGATGGTCACATGGTAACGTTGGGAATATATATATATATATATATATTCCCAATGTTACCATGTGACAATCCCATCACACACACACACACACACACACACACATATATATATTAATGTTTTGTTAAGAAATTTTAAATGTTTAATTTAGGAGCAAGTTTTGATTTTTTAGAAATAAGTTGGAGAAGTTATATTCTAATGTAAATATTGTTTTCTCTTTCCCTTATTTTGTGGAGAAACTTAAATAATTCACATTTTTGCGACTCGTAGTTGTCATAGTCAGTTTCTTTTGGGAAAAATAAGAAAATAGTGTTTTGGAAGATTCTGAGGTGAAGAGAAAAAGGGTAGGAGCAGAGAGTAACTCACCATTTCTCTATGTAACTACAAGTTTGAAGTTTTGCAGATGCATGTTCCTTCAAATTTTTGTGAACCAGAAGGTATTTTCATGTGAATAGCGTAATGAACAACAATTGGGTTGTAAGTTGTGTGATTGTTAAACGAATCTAAACCCCGTGGTTACATCGAATCAACTTCTGTTTGTGAACCATTATTATTTGTAGTTTCATTATTACTAATATTGGTCATTTTGAGAGCCTGCAACTTGTTGAATTGATTTACACTAAGAATTTGTACATTGTGGCTTCAATCGCTGTGTGATTTTTCCTTTCGTCTTTTGGGATTCCTGTTGTATCAATATTAAAGTCTGTAGGAGGAATGTGTTTATATGTCTTGGCATAGTGGTTGCGTAGTTTTATTTTAGTGATTGGAGTTTTGTTACAACAATGAGACAAAGTACCCCTATTTTGGAATGTTCCAAAATCCATCTTAGACTAGTTTTCGATTGACAAATTTGTAATAATTTTCAATCCCGATCAATAAAGGAAAAGGAATTTGCTTACTGTGTTAAAGAGTCAGTTAGGGACGCTGAGAGTTGGATTGGGAAAGAACTAAGTCGATTCAACTTCTCCAAAATCGTTGACCGAATTTCAAAGTGCACCGCAAAATCGCTATGTAGCAGACAACACTACCAAATCATTCTCTAGCGAATGTAGAATTAATTAGAAACATACACTACCAAATCATTTTTTAGCAGCTGAACCAAATAGGGGATTTCAAACCGAAAAACAACCTTCCAAAAGGGGATAAGAATATTGGTGCCTATTATAGCATCATTTCTCACATCTATATAGTTGATGCTCTATGTTATGGCCTTGGGCAACCCTTTCCCTTCAGAATTGGTCCTTTACCTAAAAAACATTATTTTGAATTCCATACGCGACTCTGCCCTCTCAAAAGCATGTGCACACGCGGGTCCAGTTATACCCAACCCACGTATATAATTTAAAATATGAAAAAAATATGAAATTCCCTATTTTTTGGGTGGGGTTTATGGTTTACACTAGAAGCCTACCTATAGGAGCACGTGGCCAAATTGTTTCCCAACTGAAAAAATGTTTTGAGGAAGTATAAATACACCTCATGGGAAGGCCTAAAGGGGAGAGAGAGATAGGTATTGATACTATAGACATTTAGTCCCTGATCAATTAAGATTTATCCCTGTGCCTCCTTCACTTCCTAGATTGTGGAAACCCTTGTTTCCCTCATAGAGATGTTCACCCCCCTTATGTGACATCCTTGTGTATGCTTATGGAATGAGATTGTTGAGGCTTGGGCTGAACGGATCCGGAGGACGGTTTCTCTTGGAGCTGTGGCTGAATCAGGTGGTATTCCTCCACACACATTTACATACATCAATAAAGAATCTCTGTCCCATTCCTGATGTTGTGATATTTATGATTTATACATGTTATGATATTGTTATGGTTGATTTCATGTTATTTTGTTTATAAGTTTATATGATCTAGAAAATGCTTTCAATTACTACTAGTATATCTAATTTTCTTAAATGAGTTTCAGGTTTTGAAGCACTTAGAGAAGCAGAGAGTTTGAACCCTACGAGATCGCCTTCAAATGTAGGACCTACAGGTAAGTCCTCTTCTTGTAATTTACTAGTTTAAGCATTAGGACTGTATATTTGCTTGCTTCTTGTTGCCATATGCCTCTTGCTCTGTTAGGGTTCTCAACCCAGACCCTAGGGTAATTAATCCTCTATCAATCTTGGCAACTTCGCTGGGGATTACATCCGTTTAATTCCTATTTTGGGTTGTTTCTCTCTGGATTTGGGTTCTCTATTTGGTTTGATCACTTTTCTAGTTTATTTGGTTCATTATCCATCCAGGCAAAAGTCTTGAGCTTCTGGATCAGGTTTGGATTTTTTATGTTTCTTTACTACCCTTTTTATCCATGCTTTCCAGTTTACATAGTGGATTATATAGTCATTTTGGTCCAAATAAACACGTGCATACGTGGGTTTCCTTGTACACAGTCACATATACACACTGGTTTCTCACTATCAAGCTGCGTATGGCCAATTTTAAATGAAATTTTGATATTTTGAGTCTATTAAAGTCTTTTTTCCTATTCTTGGCCACTGATGTTGAATCTTGGATGTTTATGGAAAGTGTTTCTTTATGTAGTTTATCAATTTCCTCTCTTTCTTGTTGAAAACCTAGTCAACCTAGGGTTTGCCTTGCTTTGTGAAGTTTCAATTTTGGGTTCAGCACCAGGGATTCTTGCTGAAGTTCTTGGTTGTTTGGGACATTGAGTTAGTGTCATTTTTCTCATGCTTAGCCTTCTTATTGCTTCAATTTTTTCTTTTCTTTTGTTGGCTTTCTTGGTTTTTCTTGGTTTTTTGAGAAAGACATTTTTGGCAATCTTGAATAGTCTTCTTGATTTTCTTGAAGTTTCTTTGTTTGCTAGAGTTTTTATACTACTGATTAGGTCATTTTTTTGAGTTAGTTACCTCTTTCCACTTGTTAATTATTTTCATGAAAATGATGTCTATGGCTTAAGGAATTTGAGGTGTCTTTTTTTTCTCAACTTGGCGATTTTGAAGTTTTTGGGTAGTTTTTGCTTTCTCAAATAATTTCTTGCTTCCTTAAAAACAAAAAGACACAAAAAACATCTTTGTTTGCCTTTTCTTTTTCTTTTTCTTTGTTTTAAGGATTTTTCATTGTTTTTTAGAAAGTGAAAAGTTTTTCATTTGGTCAAATTTTAATTAGATTTCATTTAGTTGGAATATTTATTTTTGATTTTGATTAAAAGATAGGTGAATAAGTGGGTGGAGAGACCCATAAATCTCTTTAGTAGGAATAAAACCACTTCTCATGTGAATTTGGATCATTGTATCAGCTAAAATAAAGCACCTTAAGGTGTTAACAATGACTAAAGCATGTGAAAAAGGTCAACGTTGACCAAATAAACAACAATATTATGGAGGTAGTGGAGGATTAATGGAGGACAACGCAGTCATAGAGGAGGAGTGTATGCACGAGAGTAGCTTCTTTAATAAGTGGGACCCAGGGTGGGGAATATCATTAAGCATATAAGGAAGAGGATGGCAACCATAGAGGGCATTCAAAATATTGATATTGTATAGGTATTTTATGACTCTTTGCACGCTTCAACTATTTAGCTAAGTCTGTTGTGTTGTTTAGCACAAGGGTGTTTCTAAGTAGAAATCCCACCATCATCCTCGAGGGACTTAGCGTGCCTACTCACGAGAGGTTCATTGAGCATGATTTCCACTATCTGGCTTTCAGCCAAGTTTCAACCTTCATTCACAGCATAGTCTCCTTCAAGATTGTGTTGTTTTGCAGGGTAGCAACAGTGGAGGGTTGATAGACCTAATTTCTGAGCTTGTTTTCCAGTGGAGGGAGCAACCCTTCATCCGGGAGGCTAGTAAGGACTTTATTGGAGATTTATTCCACCATATGGCATCATTCCAAGCAACAACATTCACCCATAGCGCAGTCTCCTCTCGAAAATGCATTATTTTGCAGTGCAGTTGCAGTGGGAGGTCAAGTACTGAAGTTCTTGACCCTGTTTTCCAGTGAGGGGATCAACCCTTCATTTGGGAAGTTAGTGAGTAGGGATATCAGCCATTAACATATCAGATCAGCCACCTCCCATCAATGTTCAGTTACAGAGCATTATTCATCCCTAGGGCCACATTTTGTATATTCTTCATTTTGAGTATTTATGAAAACCCTTCTGGGGTTGTCTTGGAATAGTGCTAGAAAGCCTAGATCTTTGATAACAACATTTTCTAAGCACCATATCAGCAGATCCATGTGTTTAAATTTATAGAAGCAGTAAACCCCAGCAAAAACTGTGATGTCTTAACCTTCAGAATTCTTGTATAACAATTATTCTTCATGTTTTATGTACTGGGTCTCTAGAGGCTTGTTTCGCCTAACTTGAGTGTCTTTTTCCTCAAGATATTGTACACATTTTCTGCTATATTGTTTAATAAGAAGGCTATATTATATGCTCTCATATTTATGTGTTGATGTATCACTAAATTTTCTAGTTTATGTTCAATATTCCTGTCTTTTCCATTTTGGAATATTACAGTGGTTTCAGAGCATGATCTCTACCGCTCAGCTCGTCGGCAATACATATTATGACACAAGAAAAAGAGATCCATAATGATGGAGGGAATGATTTTTTCCTCATTTCTTTTCAGATATATGCAGGACCTCTCTAAGGAGGTAAAAATAATGAGAAGGGAGAGACACAAGGAGACCTCAAGAAGGTTTCAGGATGAGGAAGGCCCAAGCACTTCCTATCAGCAGCAGAAGAAATCGGTATTGCATAGAGCTCCAAAACAATCTACTATGTCCAATTTCTTGAAAGAGGAAGGTGAATGACATGGAGGCGGAGGAAACTTATATCATGAGACTCTAAGTGATTATCTTGCAGAGTACAAATCTCAATCAAGGGATTTCAAGGAGAATCTAACTCTCCAACAGTTCATTCAGATCGAGGAAGAACGAAGACCCTGCAACAACAACAGAAGAAAAAGACATAATATATTCCTATTGTCTACATTTTATGGGTCATCGAAAATAAAAACAAGGGCTTGGAGGAAAAACTTAGATGCATTCTTCCTGCTACATCCAGTTTCAGAAAGAGAATTTGTTTAGATTGTAGCGCTACACCTAGAGGGTGAAGCAAAGGATTGGTGGTCCATCCATTTGAACATGCAAGAGTGACTTCTCATGCAAATTTTACTCAAAGGCTAATAAATAAGTATGATAGAAGAAAACTGGAGGTAATACCCATTGAGACTTCTCTCGACATTTTTGAGAAAGCACATGAGGAGCCAAGGGAAGTTGTCAGTATTATCACTCTGGAAGAAGAGCAGCTTCCACCACCACTATCTGCAGGGGTACTTGCATAAGGAGAAGGAAAATTTGTATCTTTGAAATATGGTCTTTATCTCTTGTCATTGGGAATCCCATGCATTATTTAGGAGATGCATGAGAAAGAGGAGGCAGATACCAGCACTAGTGCAACAACAGAGGAGCATCCATCACTATCACCAGGAGCTGGAGAAATCATTACACAGGTAGAAGGAACTCTTGTAGATATACAATATGTTCCCAAGTATCAACTTATTCAAGGTATGCAAGAGTTTCCACCCCATATCATTCTAGCACATCAGATGGAGAGTTGTGGGGACATGCCATCATGGAAATTGCATGACCAAGGGTTAAAGAAAATTGCTGATTTGGAGTAGTAGGCTATCACTGCATAGAGGACCCTTGATTGGTTCAAGGAAAAGATGTATAGCCATTCTAGTTTCACATTTTTGAGCTGCACACAACACTTTGGGTTGGAGTGTAGAGTCTTGGAGGATAGGATAAGCATAATCCTAATAAATCTAATACAAAATTGTGTGTTCAACATTGTGTATGACCCTGTGACAGTAGATGCACCATCATGGAGATCAATAGCGTTGTCACTGAGCAGCAGCGATGAGTTGGGGGTCCAACTAATATTGAAGCATTCCAATGACCATTCTTCTTATGTAGCATTGGATAGGCAGATGGTTGATGAAATACATATTATGATGGATAATATCTTCCATTATTATGATATATCCTTCTTGATGAGCACCTCATAGCTCAATGAGAATATTTTTCATACAACATATTTGGAACCTTATGGGTTCTACCATGTCACCGATGAGTGGCATTTATGTAGAGATATCCAGGAGGTTGCACTTCAACATATCATGGAGTGCAAAGATAGTCATCAGATTTGGAAGGATGGTATTCCCCATTGGATGAATACCAAATTGGAGCATGATAAGAGACACCCACAGTTGGATGGATGGGTGAGGTTGATGAGAAAGGGGTTGGTGAGCCACTTGCAGATCTATGACACGGGGTAACAGGAGGCATGGTTGTGCTGGCTACTATTGAGAGAGTTTGGCCATCATGTGACATATCCTATGTTAAAGGGTGTGTTATGGTTTGGGACATTGTATGGAACTCATATGATATGGTAGCAAAGAGTTTGGTTGTATGGGACATTCTAAAATTAAATCATCATGATGTTACTCCATGACTTGTATGATGATGAGATGAGGAGGCAACAAGAGTCATTGTTGCTTTGGCTACTCTAAGGAGATTATGGGTTGAATTTCTCCCATACCTTGCATGATGTCTCAGGAGTAGATGGTGGCACAATCATGGTGCGAAGGGGCTACTCGATAGCCTTTGAGGATCAGAAGATACTTCCACATAGGAAGGAGTCTTCAATATATAACAGAGGGTTGTTGGCATTCTTGCATGCCTTGACCAACTTTGGGAAGTTTGGGATGGGCAAAGGCTTTGACCTCCATAAACTTCAATATTTTTCTAAGCAGACGCAATCGCAAGGGAGGCAGCAACAGTGGAGTGACAATATTCCAGCATGTGGCTTTGGCATTGAGCATGTCAAAGGATGTGTAGTGTGCTTGAAGATTGAGGAGGAAAACAACCATTCTGCAAGGTTGTTATAGTCACTCACTTTTCTGGGATGGGAGAGCTCATATATGGACCTCATCACTAGTTTTACAATAATACATGATAAGAGTTGTGTCTTTGTACTTATTGATCATCTAACAAAGTATTTTCATTATCTTACCATTCATCTACAATGCATTGCTCCACAAGAGGGCAAGCCTCTCTTTGGGCTTCATGGTCTTCTTAAGACCAACATCAGTGATGGAGATAGCCATTTCTTGTATGGATTTGGGCAAGTATTTCTATGTTCTTGGTATGCTTAGTTGACATGCAATGTCATTTACTACTTCCAAGTAGATGAACAAACATGCACAACTAGCAAGTGGTTGGGAGACAACTTGCCACATTATGTTCAAGGGAAGCAAGTAGAAAAATTGCACTATTTCCACTTGGGGAACTATTGTCACCATCCAACATTTCATATGACAGTCAAAATATTTCTCATTTTGATTCCATATTGTGATGATTTTCTATTCACTATATGTGGGATGGCTTGGGCAAGCAAGGTTCATAGAACCAAATAGTGGATCCTTGAGAGTCTAGTTGCCTTTTGGCCTCTTCAGGGCAACATTATTGTAGCCCAAAATCAACAGCAGCTCTATAAATATCATAAATGGAGAGAGAGACAACATGGGATGGAAAATTTGGTCTATCATGTGCAGCCATACAACCCATCTACATTGTAAGAGCAAGATATGGAGGAGTTTTTCTATGAGCTACCATTTTGGAGGGTGATCCATTTTGTTTGGATGATAGCCTGGGGATTGGAGCTTCTCATGAGGGTTGAGGACCCCAACATTTTTCAGATCCCATGCCTCAAGAAGGCATCTAGACATCATGTATTTTCCTCCATGTATATCCCACTTCTTCATGATGAGAGACATTTGGGGTTATCACCAAAGGCTGACTTGTACACTTGGGAGGAGCAACTAAGGGACAGATTGATTGGACAGTATCTTGTTCAGTGGAGGAGCTTATCAGATGAGGATTCTATAGGAGGAGGAGAGGAGGCTTTGTAGTATATATCCTTGCAGTTTCTTGAGGACAAGCAACATTTGGGAGGGGAGGACTATAATGTTCCTAATTAGCTTTCATCTAGTTGGAATATAAATATTTGATTTTGATTAAAAGATAGGTGAATAAGTGGGTAGAAAGACCCATAAATCTCTTTAGTAGGAATAAAACCACTTCTCATGTGAATGTAGATCATTTTATTAGTTGAAATAAAGCACCTTGAAGTGTGAATAGGGGCCAAAGCATGTGGGCAGGGTCAAAGTTTACCAAATCAACAACACTGTTATGGAGGTAGTGGAGGATTAATGAAGGACAATGTGGTCATAGAGGAGGAGTGTATGCACGAGAGTAGCTTCTTTAATGAGTGGGACCAAGGGTGGGGAAGCTCACTAAGCATATAATGAAGAGGATGGAAGCCATAGAGGGCACTCAAAATATTGATATTGTAGTGGTCTTTTATGACTCTTTGCACACTTCAGCTATTTAGCAAAGTCTGTTGTGTTGTTTAGCACAAGGGTGTTTCCGAGCAGAAATCCCACCCTCATCCTCGAGGGACTTCGAGTGCCTACTCAGGAGAGGTTAATTGAGCATAATTTCCACTATCTAGCTTTGGGCCAAGCTTCAACCTTCATTCAAAGCACAGTCTCCTTCAGGATTGTGTTTTTTTGTAGGGTAGCAACAGTGGAGGGTTGATAGACCCAATTTCTGAGCTTGTTTCCAGTGGAGGGAGCAACCCTTCATCCAGAAGGCTCGTAAGGAAGTTCTTAGAGCTTTATTCCACCATTTGGAATTATGCCAAGAAACAAAATTCACCCAAAACACAATCTCCTCCAGAAGCTGCATTATTTTTCATTGCAGTTGCAGTGGGAGGTCAAGTACCCAAGTTCTTGACCCTGTTTTCCAGTGAGGGGATCAACCCTTCATTCGGGAAGTTAGTGAGGAGGGATATCAGCTATTATCATATCAAATCAGCCACCTCCCATCAGTGTTCAAGTTGTATAGCATTATTTAGCCCTAGGGCCACATTTTTTATATTCTGCATTTTGAGTATTTCTGGAAACCCTTCCTGGGTTGTCTTGGAATAGTGCTAGAAAGCCTAGATATTTGATCCTGACATTTTGGAAGCACCATATCAGCCGATCCATGTGTTTACATATACAACATCAATAAACCCCAGTAAAAACTATGTTTTCTTAGCCTCCGGAATTCTTGTATAGAAGTTTTTGTTCATGTTTTATGTACTGGGTCTCTAGAGGCTTGTTTTTCCTAACTTGAGTGTCTTTTTCCTCAAGATCTTGTACACATTTTCTGCTATATTGTTTAATAAGAAGGCTATATGATCTGCTCGCATATTTATGTGTTGATTTATCACTATATTTTCTAGTTTATTTTCAATATTCATGTCTTTTCCATTTTGGAATATTACAGTGGTATCAGAGCATGATCTCTGGCTTAGCTTGTGGGCAATACATCTTATGACACAAGAAAAAGAGATCCATAATGATGGAGGGAATGAGTTTTGCCTCATTTATTTTTAGATCTATGCAGGACCTCTCCAAGGAGGTCAAAATAATGAGAAGGGAGAGTCACAAGGAGACCTCAAGAAGGTTTCAGGATAAGGAAGGCCTAAGCACTTCCTATCAGCAATAGAAGAAACCAGTATTGCATAGAGATCCAAAACAATCTACTATGTCCACTTCCTTGAAAGAGGAAGGTGAATGGCATGGAGGTGGAGGAAAATTAGATCGTGAGACTCTAAGTGATTATATTTTAGAGTACAAATATCAATCAAGGGCTTTCAAGGAGAATCTAACTCTCCAGCAATTCATTCATATCAAGGAATAACGGAGACCCTGCAGCAGCAACAGAATAAAAAGACATAATAGATTCCTATTGTCTACATTTGATGGGTCATCCACAAGCACAACAAGGGATTGGAGGAAAAATTTAGATGCATTCTTCCTGCTACATACAGTAGTAGAAAGAGAAGTTCTTGAGATTACAGTGTTGCACCCTGAGGGTGAAGAAAAGGATTGGTGGTCCAGCCATTTGAAACATGCAAGAGTATCTGATTATGAAGATTTTACTCAAAGGCTGATCAAGAAGTATGATAGAATAAAACCGGAGGTAATACCCATTGAGACTTCTCTCGACATTGTTGAGAAAGAACATGAGGAGCCAAGGGATGTTGTCAGTACTATCACTCCAAAAGAAGAGAAAATTCCACCACCACCAGCTGAAGGGGTACTTGCATAAGGAGAAGGAACATTTTCATCTTTGCAATATGGTATTGATATATTGACATTGGGCGTCCCATGCATTATTCAGGAGATTCATGAGAAAGGGGAGGCAGATATCAGCGCTAGTGCAATAGTAGAGGAGCATCCATCACTATCACCAAGAGTTGGAGAAGTCATTACACTGGTAGAAGGAACTCTTTTAGATATACAAGATGTTCCCAAGTATCAGCTTATCCAAGGTATGCAATAATTTCCACCCCATATTATTCCAACACATCAGATGGAGAGTTGTGGGGACATGCCATCAGGGCAATTTCATGACCAAGGGTTAAAGCACATTGCTGATTTGGAGCAGCAGAATATCACTGTGTAGAGGACCCTTGAATGGTTCAAGGCAGAGATGTATAGCCATCCTAGTTTATCATTGTTTAAATGCACACAACACTTTGGGTTTGAGTGTAGAGTTTTGGAGGATAGGATGAGCATAGTCCTAATCAATCCAATGCAGAAATGTGTGTTCAACATTGTGTATGACATTGAGATCGAAGATGCACCATCATGAAGATCAGCAACGATGTCATTGAGCAACAGTGATGAGTTTGGGGTCCAGCTATTATTGAAGCATTCTGATTACCATTCTACTTATGTAGCATTGGATAGGCAGATGGTTGATTAGAGACATATTATGATGGATAAAATATTCCATTATTATGATAGATCCTTCTTGATGAGCACCTCACAGCTCAATGAGAACCTTTTTCCTACAACATATTTGGAACCTTATGGGTTCTACCAGGTCATTGATGAGTGGTATTTATGTAGATATCTCTAGGATTTTGCACTTTAGCATATCATGGAGTGCAAAGATAGTCATCAGATTCGGAAGGATGTTATTCCCCATTAGATGAATACAAAATTGGAGCATGATAGGAGACACCCATAGTTGGATGGATTGGTGAGGTTGATGATCCACTTATAGATCTATGACACAGGGCAGCCAGAGGTATGGTTGCGTTGGCTACTCTTGAGAGATTTTGGCCATCATGTGACATATCCTATGTTAAAGGGTGTGTTATGGTTTGGGACATTGTATGGCACTCATGTGAGATGGCAACAAAGAGTTTGGTTGTATGGGACATTCTACAAGTCAATCATCATGATGTTACTCCATGACTTGTATGATGATGAGATGAGGAGGCAACGAGAGTCACTGTTGCTTTGACTACTCTCAGGAGAGTATGGGTTGACCTTCTCCCATACCTTGCATGATGTCTCAAGAGTATATGGTGGCACAATCATGGTGCAAAGGGGCTGCTCCATAGCCTTTGAGGATCAGAAGATACTTCCACATAGGAAGGAGTCTTCCATATATAACAGAGGGTTGTTGGAATTCTTGCATGCCTTAACCAAATTTGGGAAGTTTTGGATGGGAAAAGGCTTTGACCTCCATAAAATTCAATCTTTTTCTAAGAAGAAGCCACTGTAAGGGAGGCAACAACAGTGGAGTGACAATATTATAGCATGTGGCTTTGGCATTGAGCTTCGTGGGCTTTCTCCTGTGAGTGTTGAGCCTTCTTCTGGAAGGCGTAGGAGAAAGTCTATTTTTTTATTTCAAATCATTAGTAATGAAAGCATCAGAGAGTGATCCTCCGCTTGGGGCTATAATTTCCAAGGGTGATCCTAGTGTTAGTTGTGATTTAGAGAGGAGTACTCTACTCCTTTCTAGGGTCCTTTTTCTGGCAGAAGAAGTTGAGGTCGAATAAATTCCTAAACCTCCAGTTACTCCTTCCTCCCCTCTTCCTTCTAGTTCCACGGATGTTATATTATACGTTGGGACCCCGGCTCACAGGCTGACAAGCCTTCGTATTTCTCCTTCTTTTCTTTCGATGGCCACTGCTGGGAACACAATTTCGGCTATGAGTACTTCTAGTGTGCATACTCCTCTTTCCGTATAAGGATGAGGTACCATTTCTATATCGACTATCACTCCTAGTACTGCAATTTTTGGCTCTACCTCCATTTCATTTTCAAGTGGGGGTACCCAATTTTTTGTTTTCCACACTGGTTCGCTTACATTTTAGGATGCCTTCTAGTACAATTCCATTAGTTTCTTTCACCACTACATATTTTATCTCCACACCCATGTCTTCTATGGCTAGTGGTTCAACTTCTTTTCAGGGTTTTCCCTTTGTAAGCAGTCATATTCCTCATTCTAAGCCTTATTTTCTTTGAATTTATCCGCGCAAGGTCAAGGTTTCAATACTTTTCAAGGCTGTAAACCTACTTTTATTGGTTTAGGAATTGGGAATCAGTTCATGTTTGGTAAACAGGGAAACATGCCTTTCTCCTTCGTAGTAACCTCTCATGGTTTTTCTCCTTTCACTAATGCATGGAACCCTTACCAAGGGATCTCATCTTATTTTAATACTTTTATTGTGGGAAACAGTCTTGTTTATGGAAACCCTTCGGCAGGAGGAGGTCCTACTCTTAATTTCTCTGGACCACAAGGTTTTTCTTATGGTTCAGTGTCTTCTATGAAAAATCCTTGGCAACCTGGTGCCTAAGAAAATCCAGGTTATTCTTTTCAAAAAATTTGTAATCCTTCTCATGGTGGATTGAATTCTCAAGGTCATCCGCACTTACCATTCCTAGTAACCCTAAATTTGCAAGATATTTTGAAGTTGACTAACGATCCTATCTGATATATCTCGGCTTGGCCTCTAGTTCCTATCGAGCTTCCATCATATATTCCAAAATCCAAAGGGAAGACTAGTGAAGATCTAGCTAACCATGTCACAACTTTCCACTTATGGTGCTCATCTAACTCCCTTATTGATGATTCAATCAGGTTGATATTGTTTTAGCGCACATTGACTGGAAATGCTGCTAAGTGGTAAATATATCTTACTGGGAACACATTTTCTTTGTTTGGCGAATTGGCTACTATGTTCTTGAATCATTTTTAGTTTCCCGTTCGGTATGATGTTGAACTGAGATTTTGGCCAACTTCCAACATGGTAAGGCAACTCACATTTATAACCATATTTAGGAATGGACATGAAGGAAGAGGCTCATTAAAGCCTATATTCCCAATGAATTCCTTTTGGAATGGTTCCTAAAATATTTACAGCCATAAATCTCAAAGGATGTATCTCTTTCTGGGTTATTTACTGAAGAGCATGCTATCTTTAGAGCCGAGCAATTAGAACTTATCTATTCTCAGTCTATGATTCTTAATAAGATTTTTCCAGATGCTCCTCATTCCAAGATATATTTAGACAAGCCGAATCCACGTCCCCATGCTGATGGGCTAGTTGGTTTGATTGATAGTAATACGGCTAATTTTTTGAATCAACTGCAACAATTTTCTTTACAAACTTCTCCTTCTATTCAGGCTACACCAACAGTGTCTATGCCTTCTCAACCTTTGGCAATTAATGTTGTCCAATCCTGTAACCCCAAAGGAAATCAACAATCCGATGGGAAGAAGAAAGGACAAAAATAAGAAAAAAGAGAAGGATGGGAAGGATAATGCAAACACACCCAAAAATAATGTTGGAGAGGGTAAGTGAGAGTCGAAAAAGAAAGTCAATTTTCCTTGCAAATTGTGCACTAGGGACCATCTCACTCATCTTTTCCCTAAGATTCAGGATGTTCAACGCTTCTTGGCTCAGTAGGGTTATTCTAGTTCTCAGGGTGTCCTAACTAACCCTTTTCCCCAAGGGTAGCAAATGGTTGTTGGTGCAAATGAAAATTCTAGATCTCCCACAGGGGGAAACCAGGAGGGGGAAAATGATTCAAATGTATACATGATGAGTGCTCATGTTGATGTCGCTATGAGATCACGTGATTATGGTGAATCTGAAGCTTCTAAGGTGAAGGACGCTCTTGATACTTCCAAGCCACTCCATATTGATAGGCCCATAGTTGAGCCTATAAATCGCATGCCGAAAGGTTCTACCAAACATTCGATGATTAACCTTAATGCCAAGGTAGCTAAAAACTACTCCATTGTAGAAGATCTGGCTCAGAGTCCTTGTGTTATGTCTACGTTGGAGGTACTCCAATCGTGCCCGGAACAAAAGAGTGCGCTTCTCACTATGATCGGGGCAGTAGATCCAAAAACCTCTTTTATGATTACATTCTATATGTCAAATGTTAAGAAGAGGCTTCCTCATCATATTGATTTTCAAATTAAATCTACATATCGAAAGTTAATATTTTTCGAACTGTAGTTGATGAAGGAGCTTCCACATGTGTCATGTTTATCTTATGTTGGAAAGCTATTGGATATCCTCAAGTCGTTAGTTCGCTTACTCTCTTGACTGCATTTGATGGTCATTCTCACAGGCCACATGGCATTGTTCCTGCTTTTCCCATCTATGTTGGGGGAAAGATAGTCAATATCGAAGTACAAATAGTTGATGATAATTTGGGCCATAACCTTCTATTGGGACGAAATTTGATTTATGATATGGATGTCATTGTATCATCATTATTTCACATCCTATGTTTTCCCCATGAAGGGATAATCGTTACTGTTGATCAGATGGATTATTCTACGATATATTCCAGTGCATCCTCTGATTCTATTGTTCCCTTGGTGAAGAATGCATAGCAACTTGTGGAAAATCTAGGAGTCAGTATATATGCCTCATTGATGGGTACAGTTGATCTTCTGCCTCCTATTGTTCATATCAATGATATTTCATCTTCCAAGGTTCCTACTTGAAGAGAGTTATTTCAAACTCACTATTTTTCAGATCCTTGGCCCTTACCCTCTTCTACGACCACATTGGAAGAAGGGAAACTAGGTGGAATGGCATATCCTATTTCTGTAGCTGAAATTTCTTATCAATATATTGTTAACACTGCAGATTCCGATCAGGTTCCTCTTTCACTAGAGGATTTCGATGGCGATATGGCTCCGACAGGGACCCTTAACTCGAATTCTTCTTTGGATTTCCTTGATATTGTTTTACCATCTAAGGAGGAAATCCTAGAAGTAATGACAATTGTGGGAAGACCGCGGGATGATTTGAATCATTGGTCATATTTTCTACCAGATTTGTGTGAAGTTGAGTCAAGTTTGTCTAGCCCTGTGTCAACTGGTCATGTTCACTCAAATCTAAATCCTTTGGCTCCAATTTTTTTTTTTTTTGCCGAAGGTAATATGTCTATCATTTCATAAATGATTCCGGTGAACATTTCTAGGGATCCCAATGTAATATAGAAATTTTTCATCGGAGCTTAGTGTTCCCCTGAAGAGATTCAAATCTATACTAATATTTTTAAAGAATTTCGTGATGTGTTCGCTTGGTCTTTTTAGGAAATGCCTGGAATTGATCCGTCAATTGTCCAACATGAGATCAATATTTATGAGAACGCTAAGCCTATATGCCAAAAGATTTGGCCAGTAAATCCTAAGAAAGCTGTAGCTATCAAGATCGAGTTTGAGAAGTTGCTTAAGGCATGTTTTATATACCCATGTTTTCTATACCTCGTTCCTTTGACTGAATGGGTTTCAAATCTAGTCTTGGTGGACAAGAAACAAGGAAAGATCCATGTGTGCATAGAATTTAGAGATTTGAATAAGGCATGTCCTAAAGATAATCAACCCACACCCTTTATTGATCATATTATCGATGAATGTGCATGGAATGATATTTTATCCTTCATGGCGGGTTTCTCGCGTTACAATCAAATTACTATCCATCCTGAAGATCAAAATAAGACTACTTTTGTTTGCCCCTAGGGTACTTTTGCATAGAAGAAGATGCCTTTTAGTCTTAAAAATGATGGAGAAACTTTCCAACAGGCCATGTCTTATTCTTTCCACAATATCAAGCATATCATCGAAGCTTATTTGGGTGACTTAGTTGCTCGTTCTCGAAAGAGAATTGATTATCCTCATCATCTTCGATTGATTTTCAAAATATGTTGTCATTATAAAATCCGGTTGAATCCTAATAAATTTGTTTTCATAGTCACATTTGGTCGGTTATTGGGGTTCATTGTGTTTACTAAAGGGATTCGTGTAGATCCTTTCAAGGTTGAGGCAAAACTTCAGTTGCCTCCCCCGTCTATCATTCATAAACTTCAGAGTCTCCAAGGAAAATCCGGTTTATTGAGGATATTTATCTTCAACTATGGTGAGATTACAAAAGGATTTATGAGATTGTTGAAAAAAGGAGTTCCATTACTGTGGAACGACTTCACTCAGTGCTCGTTTGATTCTTTGAAAAAGGCATTAAACTCCGCTCCTTTAGTGAGTCCATGTGATTATAGTAGGGATTTCCTCTTATATCTCACCGCGACATAATCAACCATAGGTATGGTTCTGGTTCAGGAAGACGATGCTCTCTGTGAGCATGTGGTTTATTATTTAAGCCGAGGCTTGATAGATCCTAAATTGCGATATTCTCCCATCGATAAGTTAGATTTGGCCGTATTTCATGCTGTCCAATGATTCAGACATTATATTTAGCTTCGCAATTTGTTTATTTTTTTGGCAGTCGTCAATCCATTTCAATTTGTTCTCATTTGGTGAGTGATTGGGGGGAAATATAATAGATGGATTGTTATTTTACAAGAATTCGATCTCTGTTGTGAAACCAACTCCAAAAGTAGAAGAAATGAGATATCAATGCCTTAGAAATGAGCCACTTCAAGGGGGAAACCTCCAATAAATTACATGAATGAACAATTCTTGGATGATACAAATGACCAAAACCTCTTATATATAGGAGTCCATGGGGCCATAATATAATCCTAGTGGGGCCACAATGTAATCCTAGCCGACCTAACAATAATAATGTAAGGGCACAATAATAACAATATGGGGGTTACAAGGGTACAACAATAACAATAAGGGGGGATACACTAACATAATAAGGGACTACACTATTAATATAGGGACTTAACATGCCCCTCTCCTTCAAACAAGTGTTGTCCTCAACGGCAGAAATTTACGATGATTCTGTATAAAATTCTCATCCTCCCATGTGGAATATTCTACAGGAAAGTTCTTCCACTTGCTGAGATACTCTGAAATTGATCGTACTTGTCGAGTTCTTGTTTTTGTGACTGCTTCAGAAATTCTTTCGATGTGATGTTGATATTCCTGTTGTTTCATTAGATTCTGCACCAAAGTTAGGTTATCCTTTGAGAGTTGGAGAACTTGTTGTTGATGCTTTATGTGATCTTCCACTAATTTATCATCCATATAAGCTATTATTTGATCCTTCAAACCATCCAACTTAGCCTTCATTTTTTCTTTTAAACAATCTATGTCATCTTTGGTTGCTCTTCATAAGATCAAAATTTGTTGCACTTGGTACCGTTTTTGATATCTCATACTGCAATTCTTCCTCTTCATGCGTCATAGTATATATTTTTAAGGGCTTAATGGGTATGGAATTATTTTTTGGAGGAATTATAGAACCCAATACTGATAAAAATTCTAAAATATGCCCTTGGAATCACTTCAATCTGCTTTTTCAAACAAACGTTATGCAATTTTAAAAACCAAATACACACTTTTTTCTTGATTTTGAGGAGCTCGATATTGAAACTGAATTACCTTTGTGATTTTAGATATTCAATATCTAAAATTCAGCCCTGTAGTAGCCCTCTGAAGCTTCTTTCAAATTCCATAGGTTTGATCTGATTTGGATTCTTCAATGCAAAGTTATGTCCAATCTCCCACAATGACCCAATTTTGGATTGGTTCAGTATAGCGAACTTGCACGACTTGCCACGTGTCACTATTTCCTCCTTTGGCTCTGAAATTGATAGATTGAAAACTACAGTCCGTGTACTTGCGGCCAATTTTTACATCATTCCAATCCGATGCTTAGAGAGAGAGTTATGAATATTTTCCCAAGATCACCTCTTTCAGATGAAATTCAGAAGCCTCAAAAATCCCTAACTTCCACAGATCATATCTCCGAAAATATTGCGAACCAATATATGAAATTTTGCGACAATTTTCCTTAGGATTGTCGCTTCGTACTCTAAAAATTTCAGCTTCTGAACCTTTGTAGAAAAAACGTTATTACGAAAATACCACGATGACCTGTTTAGGTTAAATTCAGGAGCCTGAAAAATGACCTAACTTGCACAAATAATATCTCCGAAAATATTGCGAACCAAGATCTGAAATTTTGCAACAAAGTTCCTCAGGATTTTGGCTTTGCCGTCTAAAAATTTCAGATTCTGAACCTTTGTAGAAAAAAGTTATAGCGAAAATTCCACGATGACCTGTTTGGAGCAGCGAAACCCTAGAATCTCAAAGCTCTGATACCATATGTTGTGAAACCAGCTCCAAAAAGAGAATAAAAGAGATATCAATGCCTTATAAATAATCCACTTCGAGGGGGAAACCTCCAATACATTACATGGTTGAACAATTCTTGGATGATACAAATGACCAAAACCTCCATCTATATATAGGAGTCCATGGGGCCACAATATAATCCTAATGGGGTCACAATGTAATCCTAACTGACCTAAAAATAATAATGTAAGGGCACAATAATAACAATATGGGGGTTACAAGGGTACAAAAATAACAATAAGGGGGGATACACTAACATAATAAGTGACTACACTATTAATATAGGGACTTAACGAGTTATTGTCTTCTAAATCAAAGAAATCATTGATATTTACAGAATTAAACTCTGAGTTGCCATGTGGAGAAGAAATAGTTTATGAGGAATCAATCCCTAATGAACATCTTTTCCTTATTTCTTCACAAGATATTTGGTATGGTGATATTATTATATATCTTCAGACTTCAAATTTTCCCCTCACTTTTTCAAGGGATATGTGTAGAAAATTGTGTCACTTGACGAAAATATATGTTATCATTGGTGACACTTTATATCGTTGCGGGGTTGATTCAATCTTTAGACGTTGCTTAACTCTAAAAGAAGCTAAGGTTGTGTTGAATGATTTCAACAATGGAGCTTGTGGTGGTCATTTATCTGGACTTGTTACAACCAAAATATTTTGCGTGCCAGATATTTTTGGCCTTCGATTTTCAAAGATTGTGTTAAAGCGATCGAAAAATGTCATCCTTGTCAAGTTTATACTCGGAAAATGCACGCTCATCTAGCTCTGCTCTTTCCTGTTATTACCGTTGGTCCATTCAAAGAGTGGGGGATAGATTTTACAACTTGTAACCCACCTTCTGAAAAGGGTCATAAGTATATCATTGTAGTGGTGGACTACTTCACCAAGAGGGCTGAGGCTATGCCTACTTTCTAGAACGATGGTGAAACAACAACCCTGTTTATTTTTCAACCAAGTCATTTCTTGCTTTGGTATTCCTAAAGAGATTGTCATTGACCATGGAAGTCATTTTCATGACTCCATGATGGCTAAATTGGCTCTCAGGTTAGGTTTCTGGCAAGATCATTCATCTCCTTATTATCCTCAGGCCAATGGGAAAGTCGAAGCCATGAATAAATCATTGAATCTCGCAAAGGACAATCAATAAATCTTGATCCAATTGGAACATTATGTTGTATCCTGCACTTTGGGCATATCGAATGTCAGTTAAGACTGAAAATGGTTTCACTCCTTTTCAACTGGTTTATGGATTGGAATCAATCATCCCTGTGGAATGTGAAATTCCTTCCCTTAAGATAGTTGTTGAAATTATTCCAGACACTACCTGTCTAGAAGAACGCCTTGTTTATTTGGAGCGTCTTGATGAGCAGCGTCAAGAGGCAACCAAAATTAACGAGGCTCATAAGAAAAGGGTGAAGGTTCAGTATGATAAGACTGTGTGACCTAGGTTTTTCTCTGAAGGTGGCCTCATACTGGACTATGATCAAGACAAGGATGCCTTGGGGGTAGGTAAGTTTAAATCCATGTGGTACGGTCCTTTCATTGTTAAAAGAGTCCTAAAAAGGGGATCTTATGAATTGGTTGATTTTAATGGAAACGAGCTGGTGGAGCCCAGAAATGGGCTCTATCTTAAGAAGTATTATGCCTAGGCTTGTGCTTAGCATTTGCTTTGGTTTGTACATATTGTATTTTTTGTGCATATTTGTGTATCAGTTTCGTTGTGACGTTGATATTTTTGATCTGCCTTGGTAGGTATCTATAGATGATATGATCTATTTAGGATTTTCCAATGGTGCTAGTTGACATACCCAGAATTTGGCTTCCCTGGCTTGGGTAATTTACTATACATTCAATCAGTTTTTAGTCTCAAGGGGAATATGTATTGGTCCTTCTTCGAATAATGTTGCAAAATAAACTGCTATGGTCAATCTACTATATAAAGCAATATATCTTGGTGTTGGTTCGTTAGTAGTATACCTGGGCTCACAACTGGTGGTGTCTCAATTGAATAACATCTATCGAGTAAGAGATCCTTATTTATATCGCCTATTTCTGAGAGTGCATTTATTACAGAGATCATTCATTTTCATTATATCCATATCCCACGATTATAAAAGACATTTGATGATTCATTAGATAATCAAGCATTAGATTGGCATATAATTCTTTCATCACATTAAAAAAAATAAAAAATCGTTAATAATCATTGTATATATGAGAGAGTCACATCACGAAATCACTTGTATATAGATAGGAGTCATATGTTCAAAATGTTATACAAAATTGGAAAAAAATTTCTAACAAAATTAGGGCTTATGCCTGATCATGTATATCACAAAAAATCAAGTCATCCTAAAATCTATGTCTGAGGGCCCTGTTTGTGCTCAACTTAGTGTTCCTAAATTGAGTTCATTAATTGTCAACCAGGGCTAGTAAACTGCTAAAGTGTGGTGCACTATATGTTCCTAGGTATTTGTTTCTCACTACGTTGTGTTTAGTGTTTTATGATGTTTTTGGTTTTATGGTTTTATGTTTGAAAAGGGAAAGAACTAAGTGCTGGTGAAAAGAAGCTATTGGTTATATTAAAACAGAACAAAGCCTAAACTATGGATGGCAAACAACAAATGAAAAGCTTGATAATGACTTCATTGCAAGGAAATAAATCACAGCATGAGCTTGAACTTATCCAATTCATTCATTAAAGATGTGTTGGAAGAGCTTGAGAAATGGACAAGTTAAGTGTAAATGAAGTTCTCCTAAATAAACAATCAACTCACAATATTACAAAAAAAATGATTATTTGTAACACAGTAAGGCTTATATTCTAGATTAACCTATGATGCTGAAGTTACCCTATTTTGCAACTTGAATTATCACTACTAGGCCTTATTCAGAAGTTTAGAGATTTTCTAGAATAATGTTTGGGAAAAAGGCCATAGGTGAATTTGTAAAATATTTTCAGAATAATCAAAGCCTTAAACTGATATTACTGACCCCTGTTCATATGATGATGTATCAATATAAATTCAGAACAAAAGTAAGTTGTAAATACTGAAGGTCGAGAGACTAATTTTGACAACTAGTACTACTTGAAATGCAATGGATAACACTAGGCTAGAACGTGGTCTATCAATCTTAAAATACAGTGACTACAACTAAACTAGAATGCCATTAATCTTTTCTTGAAACAAAATGAACTGAGACTGAACTAGAGTGCTACTAATCTACTTGAAGTACAGTGAACAGAGTTAAAATAGAATGCCATTATCAAACTTGAAATGTAGTGACAGAGCTGAACTAAATGCAATCAACCTCCGGAGTGTTATAAATAAATTAACATGCAACTAGTCTATGGAATTCTACAACCCATCTCGTTCAATATGAATGATATTTTGGAAGAGTTTGTAAAAACAATTCTGGCTGTATTATTCAATGCAATTGAACATAAACATAAGATTTTAAAGCAAATACAACTAGGATCTAAGATACCACAGCTGTTTCTTATTCATTGTTAATGATGTTTTGGAAGAGTTTGTAGGAGTAAGACCGGCTATGACAGTTAGTGTAAACAAGCATAAATCATAAAATTCAAAAGGAAATGCAACTAAAATCTACAACACCACACCTATGCCTTATTCATCGTGATGATATTTTGGAAGAGTTTATAAGAGTAAGTCTAGTTGTGATGATTAATGTAAACAAGTATGAAACATAAACTTCAGAAACCTGCTTAAGCTAGAAATGAAAAACGAGACTAAAATACTTATCTAAGCCGTATGAACAAAGATGCTCAGGTAGCAGGGGCCCTCTACCACCGGAGTAGCACGCAAAATCTACTTCAAGATTGACTCAGTGCTTTCAATAAAGTGATGCTTCTTTCATTAAAAGAGAAATTACTTCAAAACAGAGTGTTTTCGGACTTCTGAAATCTAGCAATCAAACACAAAATCTAACCTTGTCCCTCGGTTTCCCGAGCCATATTTATAACAAAATTACATAATTGTCTTGAGATAACCTAGGGATAATTGTCTTTCCAAATTAAAATCAAACTAGAACTCTGATGGTGGTCTTGTAATATGATTAAGGACATCTAGACTGTCCTTGTCCTATTAGGAGTCTATCTCCTAGTTTGAGTTCCCACGTGCATAACCACCTACAGAATTCCATTCAAACTTCGTGGAGAGCAAAAAATGATGAGGGAATGATGTGGAATATGACCATATGTGTTTTTCTCTGAGATGACACCTGGAACCTGCGTAGACATGAAGACAGCTACAGAATCGGCAACTAGCTACTAAATGTCTGCATTCTGTAGCTAGATCTAGTTCAAAAAGTACTACAATGACAAAATCATAAAAACATAGCAAGTTCGTCATGATATACATTCTTAAAGAAATTTTAATTAATTCTATTGATCATTTGAGCCTGTAATTAATAATGGAGAAAGGAAATGGAGTGGAATGTGGTGGAAGAAAGAACATCTTTGGAGCTCAACATACCCCCACTGCTAGGTTCTTGCATGTCCTCATGCAACTATTCCATGAACTCTGAGACCTCTGCAAGGACATCCAACCCTCTTCTTCTGCTTTTCCTGGCAGTCAAAGGCCTTCTGGTCTTCCTTATGACTAACTTGAATCTCAAATTTGTGAGTTCCCTGGTTAACTTTTTATTTTTCTTCTTCAATTTTTCACTAGCCCTGTGCAACTTTTGCATTTGTAGAGACAGAGTTGAATTCATATCAGTTTTCAGTTTAACCTACTCTCTCAGAATTTCATTCTCATTCTTGATATGCCTATTGAGTATTTATAACTCATATTTATCTCTCCTTAGGATATCAACTGCAGATTTTGGTGGACTAGGAGTTCTGTCTCTACTTTCTGAAGCTCTTTTCTCTAATGTCTCAACATAGTTGTAAATTTCTTGTTGTGATAGGTCTATTTCAGGAGCTCCTTCATCAAAATCCTCCTTAGTAGGTGTTTCTTCATCCTCTATGTTTATGTCTCCAGTTTGTTTAACCTTTGTTTTCTTTAGTATCCCTCTAAGTCTGTGGCTCCGTCTTGGTTGAGATGGTCCTTCTCCTTTCTCTCTGGCAAAATTTTTTATTATCCTCTTTTTCTTAAGCTGTTTCCTAATCTGAGACAATTTCTCAGAAATCATTTCTTCACTGCCTTCTTGTATTGTTTTACCAATTTCAGTTTTGGAGGTTTTCCATCTTCTGCTTCTTTTTGTAGGTTAGTCTTCAGGTGGAGGTTCCTTGGGTTCTTCAAAGTGATTTCTCACTAAGAACTCTTCCCAATTATCTCCCATTTTTCTCAAATGATGCTCAATCAAAATTTTGACTAAACCATGGTGGTATAAGGTTGTTTCTAGAAATTGAACTCTCTTTTGAACACTTGAGGCCATTTTCTTTAAACTATGAAGCAAGAAAAAGGGCAAATTGAGTTCTTCTTCTAAGAAATGCATTATCAACCGAATATGATAAACATAGAAGGTACCATATCTTCCTTCATAAGTGATGAATTTTTGCAAGATAAGCAACATGTTCCTCCATTTGTTCTTTAGTGCGGAGCTAGGGATACCCTTTTAAAAAATGGAAACATCCATACCTGGTGACTTGAGTATCTGCTTCCATGCCTCGTTATGAAATTCTCTATTCTTGAACCACCGTTCTCCTTGTCTGGGAAATTCTGTTGCTTCTGCAATGGAGGCTTCTGTAATGGTGAATTTAATATCTCCTATCTCGACCTCAGCTCCATTGAAGGACCGTGCAAATGTTTTAGTCACCTCTTTGTGAAAACCACTGAATTTTTCAAAGAATTGCAACCACCCTGCTTGTTGTAACATTTCTCTGATTTGAGGATAACCTTCCAAGTACTTAGTTCCAACCGGTTCAGTCCTCACTATCAGACCCATAACTTCTCTTTCCAACCTTCAAATTTTTTCTCCTCTATTCACGGTGACAATGGCTGTTACAGAAATGTTTTTTCCCCACAGATGTTTCCTCTGTTTTACAGACTGAAATGGTTAAGAGTTGGCTACGAGAAAGAATGATATGGAGTGATTACGAAATGAATATAATGAGGTGAGGATGATGTATATGAGTTGAAATATATCACGGAAGAAAATACCGCGGAGATATTTTGTAACGAATTCAAAATCATCATTAAATGCTTTGGCCTAGTGACGTGACTAATCCAATCACTTCAGCACTTTAACCGTTTAGATTTTTAAATGATGATCGGATATGGGATTTGAAATGGTGGAATAGAAGGAGTTTTATCCAAAGTTTCTACGGGAGGTTTGTTAGGCATGATCAACAAAATCAATTAAAACAAAATTTTGAATTATTCATAACTTAACTATACTAAATTTTTTCATGATATGTCATTATAATCAAAACTTTTACCTTTTCCTTTCCTCTGATTTTTGTGATGTTTACATGCTTTGTTCTCCCCTGAAAATCATTACTTTTTGAGTCTTCATAACTCCCTTGATTTTGATTTTTGTCATGGATATGTAGGATCATTTTATTGCAGATCAGGTGATTACTGGACAGTGCTTTCAGGATCTCTGGCTGCAGAATGTCTGTCTGGCTGCAGAATGTCTGAATCGCTGCAGAATGTCTAACTGATTGCAGAATGTACCTGTAGAAGAATTGAAACATGAAATGGAATGGTTTGGAGCATGAATGGAATGTTTTATGGAATGAGTGAAGATGGATAATAAAATATGGTGTAATGGAATATGAATGGAGTGAATAATGGAGTGGAATGGATCACAACTTATGAAATGGAGTGAAGTATGAGAAGTGGCCTGCAATTCATGATATGTATTATTCAATTGCAGAAAAACATCAAACTTAAAAATCTAGGATGGAAATGAGGTGGACCATGGGGTGAAATGAATGAAGTGTGGATGAATGAATGAAATGGAGTATGGATGAATGAATGAAATGAAATATGGATGGATGAAATGAGATGGATCATAAGTGAAATGGTCCTGCACTTATGCTTTTGTAACACTTGGTGACTTGCAGAAAAAGAACAAATTTGAAAAGCTAAAGTGTCAGAAAGATTCTGATTTTCACTCTACCTTTTTTGTATAAACATGCTAATCAGTGATTAGTTTTCATGTTTATACTTTATTTATTTATTTATTTATTTTTATTTATTTTTATTTTTATTTTTTCAATAAAGTGACTTCAGAAAATTCAATTAAGTTGATGAAGAAAAAAGATTCTTCTTCATTAACTTCACATCACTGTTTTCCTTGAACTTCTTGACAAATTCTTCTCTTGAAAGTGGCTTATGATACAGCTTCAATCTATGACCATTCACAAGAAACGTGACCTCTTCTTCATCTATTGTCCTGATTTTTATTTCTCCATTGTCAAAAATTTTCACAATTTCAAATGGCCCAAGCCAATGTGTTTGGAATTTACCTTGAAAATCTTTGAACTTTGAATCAAACAAGAGAGCCCAGTCACCTTCTTTGAACTTCTTTTCCTTGATGTACTTATCATGCCATCTAGTCCTTTACTGTTGGACTATACTTTTTTTTTGAACTGCATCTTGTCTGATCTCATCCAATTCATTAATCTGCTCCAATCTGTGCTTTTGTGCCTCTGTTAGATCAAGTCCTAGCTGAACTGCCATTTTGAAAGTTTGAATCTGGAACTCTATGGGAAACAAAACTTGCTTTCCATAAACACGTTCATAAGGAGTATGACCTGTTGTGCTTCTCCATGTAGTTCTATAGGCCCACAAGGCTTCAGGAAGCCTATCTTCCCAATCTCTTCTATGTAAATGAACAGTCTTTGTTAGGATCCCTTCAATGACCTTATTAGTAGATTCCACTTGACCATTTGCTTGTGGATGATAGGGAGTATATTTTTTGTGTCTGATTTTGTACCTCTCCATCATTTGTTCCACTAGCCTTGATGTGAATTGAGCTCCTTGATCTGTAACAATTTCCCTTGGGACACCAAAACAAGTAAAAATATCCTCAAAAAGAAAATTAACTACAGATGCTTCAATAGCAGAAAGTAATGGCTTGGCCTCTACCCATTTAGTAACATAATCAGTGCAAACTAATATATATTTCTTTTGTCTTGATGGAGGACTAATAGGTCCTACAAAATCCAAAGCCCATTTTTCAAAAGGTTCAATATGTACCTGAGGTTGTAATGGCATCTCACCTGAAGGAGAAGGTTTCCCTACCCTTTGGCAACTATCACACCTTTTGACATAATATTTAGCATCTTTAAAAAGGGAGGGCCAATAGTATCCTAAATGAAGGACCTTATAAGTTGTCCTCTTATCAGCAAAGTGTCCGCCATAAGGTTCATCATGACATGCTTTGAGAATCTCAGGCATCTCATCTTCCCGAACACATCTCCTAATGATAAAATCTGGACCTGTCTTGTACAACTCATTAGCAACCCATGAATATTTTGCACTGTCATAAATGATTTTTATTTTGTCTCTTGCATTCATTATTGAAGGAAATTTCCCTGAAACTAAATAATTAGCAATGTCAGCAAACCAAGGAGTCTGAGTAGAAATTGCAAAAAGATATTCATCGGGAAATTGATCTTCAACTGGAGTATCATCTTTGATGTTTTGGAGTCTAGATAGGAAATCAGCTACTGTGTTTTGTTTTCCAGGCCTATCTAGAATGGTAATGTTGAATTCTTGTAAAAGCAATAACCATCTTATGACTCTGCCATTAGTAATTGATTTGTTCATTAGGTATCTAATTGTAGAATGATCTGTGTGAACAAAAGTTTCATAGCCTGTTATATAGTGTCTGAATTTGTTTATGGCATGAACAACAACTAAAAACTCTTTTTCAGTTACAGTATAGTTTAACTCTGAAGGAGTCAAATTTTTATTGGTATAGTAGATGGCATAAGGAATCAGGTCTTTTTGTCCCAATACTACTCCTAGAGTTGTATCTGAGGCATCTGTTGAAATATGAAAAGGTAACTTCCAGTTAGGTCCCCTTAAAATAGGTGCTTCAGAAAGTTTTGTTTTCAGGGTCTCAAAGGCTAACTGGCAATCAGAATTCCATTTTAATTCACAGTCTTTGGTAAGTAATTTGAAGAGTGGAGATGTTATCTTGGTGAATTTTTCTATAAATATTCGATAATATCCTGTAAATCCTAGAAAACTCCTAACATATTTTTGACAACTTGGAATAGATAAGTTAGAGATGACTTCAAATTTTGACTCATCGACTCTAACCCCATCCCCTGAAATGTGATGTCCTAAAACAATTCCTTCAATAAACATCATAAAACACTTCTCATGACTAAGTGAAAGATTTTCTTCTTTACATCTTTTTAAAAAAATTTCCAAGTTTGCTAAGGCTTCTTCAAATGTGTTTCCATAAACTGTGAAATCATCCATATATAACTCTACAAAATCATGTATTAGATCCGAAAAGATTCCTAATACTGCCCTTTGAAATGTTGCAGGTGCATTGCATAATCCAAATGGAAATACTCGGTAAGCATAGGTACCCCAAGGACAGGTAAATGTGGTTTTGTCTTGATCCTCAAGTGCTACTTGAATTTGATTATAACCACTAAACCCATCTAGAAATGAGAAGTACTTTTTGCCAGCTAAGGTATCTAACACCTAATCTATGAAAGGTAGGGGAAAATTATCTTTAAGAGTAGCTTTGTTTAATTCTCGGTAGTCAATACATACCCTCCATTTACCATTTTTCTTTGGCACAATTACCAAAGGAGAAACCCACTGACTATCTGAAATAGGATAGATAAAGTTGACATTCAACAATTTCTACAATTCTTCTTTAACAATCTCCCTAAGATTTGGATTCATCCGTCTTTGAGGTTGTCTGATTGGTTTAAAATTTTCCTCTATGTAGATATGATGAGTGCAAGTCTTGGGGCTTATCCCTTTCATATCAGTGTACTCCCATGCATATGCAGAAGAATGTCTCTGTAAGATCTTGACTAGCTCTTCTTGTTGAGATTTTTCTAGGTTCTTGTTTATGTTTAAAGTTTTGCCTGGAAATATCTCATTTGTAGAGTTGCCAAATTTATCCATAGAATGAAGAGACATTTGTCTTGATGATAAAAACTCAATGTTGGATTCTTCTTGAAATTGTTCATGTTTGTATTCCGAAGAGGATTCAAAGTTTTCTAAAGTATTCAGAATTTGACTATCTTCACTAATTTCTGAAATTGTGAAGAGAGGTTGTAAGTATTCTTCATCCTCTATCCATTGAGTATCATCTAAATCTATAATTGTCCTTGCTGGAGGATACAAAGTGAATTTATTAGTTGAACTACCATCAGAGATGTACATATCACCGGATCTACAACTAATGAAAGCATCAGCTGTAGCTAACCAAGGTCTTCCTAATATAATAGGGTGTCCTCCTAGATTATTCTTAGGAGTTAGGATCATGAAATCCACGGGGTACTCCCAAGAATCTAGGGACACTGGAATGTCTTCTATTACCCCATCAGGTTTAATCACAGATCTGTCTGCTAATTGTAATAATGTGGGTGTAAAGAGAAGATTAGGAAGTTTAAGTTTATCCATGATTTGTCTACTCATGATATTGATTGCTGCTCCTAAATCAATGAGTGTGTTTTAGATCTCAATTCCATTGATGTGAATTTTGACAACTGGATTTCCTGGGTCTAGATACTTTGGAATAACAATCTTACCCATCATGATATCTGCTATTTTTCCTGCCAGTTGAATTTTCTTTGTCTCTCTTATTATTTTTCTTGTTTTCTTCATGCTCAACTCCTTTATTGTCTTTGCTAAAATTGGAATTTCCTTGATAGATTGTAATAATGGAATCTTAATACAGACATTTCTCAGCTCATCTAGGAAATCATAATTAGGCACCATAATTTGTTTTTCTACACCTCTATCAATTTGTAATATTTCTGGAAAGGGAGGTGTAGGAGTGGATGTTGATGGCTGCTCTAATACAGGAGTTGAAATTATTGGTTCTTTTTGTTTTGGTTTTTCAATGCTTGGGTCCTGAAAAGACGTGTCTTCTTCAAGCTTTTATTTTCCCGTAGAGAATCTTCCTCAGAGTTGTCTTGTCCTTGTATGATCACAGAAGGTTTCCTATTTTCAAGTATTCTTCCATACCTAATTTTAACATCACTAAGGTCTAGAGGAGTAATTAAATAAGTTGGAAACTGTTGGCCTTCTATCATGTATGTATTCTGAGGATTTTTATTGTTGGGGTTTGGTATGGGTTGAGCAGGCAACTAATTTTATTTCTGAGGAAATGGTAATGGGAGTGGTTGATTTCGATGTTGTGGGTTCTGAGGATTCTGTTGAGGATTTTGTTGAGGATTTTGAGGAGAAAAATGTGGGTATGGTGGATAGGATGGTGGATATTGATAGTACTGGGAGTATCTTCCATAGGGATTTTGTGCTTCCTGTGCCCAAGCTTGAGATTGATTTTGAAATTGGGGCCAAGGTTGCTGCCAAGAATTCCAATTTAGTGGAGGTTGATTATACAATTGATCATGGAATCCTTGTGTTTGAGGTCCTTGCCAAGGCCTTCTAGAGACAAAATTGAGAGATTCTGTGGAATTTGTAGGAGTTTCCTCTTGAAAGACAGCTTTAAGACTAGGAAGTGAAGGACATCTCTTGGTTTCATGTTTTTCTGAAAAAATTACACGGGTCTCTACAACTTTTGCATCCAAAGGACATTCTCTCAAGGCATGCTTCTTTCTACATTTGGGACAAAAGATTGCTAAGGCATCAGATTCAGCTTTTTGCTTGTTTTGTAACTTAAGGGTGTCTATTTGTTCACTAAGACTCCCTAAGATGTCAGATTTGAATTCATCAAGCATATTCCCTATCTCTGCCCTACTTATTGTCCCAGAAGCAGACTTACTTGCCCTTGCAAAAGCAGGCTCTCTTGGACCTTTTACATTTTTGGATTTCCCTCTTGAAAGGTTGATACATAACTCAGATATTTCAGGTAATGTGAGCTGAGATATATCCCATTTTCCCATCATGTTAAGGATATCCAACCATTCATCCCTAATTGTCTTCAACAAGAGAGATTTTAAGGTGTCTTGATCTAAGTTCTCCATTTTTTCTCTTTTTATGTTGTAATGAAATCTCTCCAACAAATCTTCCAGTTTTTCATCTTCTTTTTGTATCATCTTGAACACTTCCTCCTTATGATTGAATGGCATACAATAATCCAAATACCTCTCTAGAAATTCTTGTTTCATATCTTCCCATGTCCTAATAGAACTGTTGATCAAACTCATAAACCACTTCAATGCTGCTCGTTTCAATGTTTAAGGAAATAGTTTAAGTTTTTGAGAATCTTGTAAGTAGTCATAAGTTCTACATAGGACTTCAAATTCAAATAGGAAGGTTTCAGGATCTTCAGTTTTAAGTCCATAGAAGTTTGGAAGGACAGAGGGTGAAATATTTTTGATAGTTGTATTGGTTTCTTCATCTACTATAGGAAACCCAAAAGAGCTTCCCATTTCTCTACTACCTCTTCCTCTACCTCCTTCTCCTTTTTCACCTCTACCTCCTTCTCCTCTACCTCTACCTCTACCCCCTCCAAATAATGTGTGTTCTCCATTAAAGACTCCTCCTCCCCCTTCTTCTGCCATAGTTCATTCTTCTGTGGAAGTGGAAAAGTTTGTGTCTCTAGCAGGGATCATTGAATCTTCTTCTAAGACAGGTTCGGTGGATGAAGTGGAAGGTATTTCTAATGGAATATCTGATCTTAAGTCTTCTGGAAGTATAGGATCAGTAAAGGATAGAATGTGGGTCTGAGTTGGAGGTGTGTTGGCTCTTGGTCTAGGTGAAACAAGAGGTGTTCTAGGAATCAAGCTTTTGCTTCTGCTTCTTATGAATCTACCCCTTGAGTCTCTCTCTCTACGCATATCATTGTTTTTGGGAGTTAAGAAACAAGGCTACCTAGTTACACTTCCCCGGCAACGACGCCAAAATTTTTGTGCTCAACTTAGTGTTCCTAAATTGAGTTCATTAATTGTCAACCAGGGCTAGTAAACTGCTGAAGTGTGGTGCACTATATGTGCCTAAGTATTTGTTTCTCACTACGTTGTGTTTAGTGTTTTATGATGTTTTGGTTTTATGGTTTTATGTTTGAAAAGGGAAAGAACTAAGCGCTGGTGAAAAGAAGCAATTGGTTATATTAAAACAGAACAAAGCCTGAAATATGGATGGCAAACAACAAATGCAAAACTTGATAATGACTTCATTGCAAGGAAATAAATCACAACATGAGCTTGAACTTATCCAATTCATTCATTAAATATGTGTTGGAAGAGCTTGAGAAATGGACAAGTTAAGTGTAAATGAAGTTCTCCTAAATAAACAATCAACTCACAATATTACAAAAAAAATGATTATTTGTAACACAGTAAGGTTTATATTCTAGATTAACCTATGATGCTGAAGTTACCCTATTTTGCAACTTGACTTATCACTACTAGGCCTTATTCATAAGTTTAGAGATTTTCTAGAATAATGTTTGGGAAAAAGGCTATAGGTGAATTTTTAAAAGATTTGCAGAATAATCAAAGCCTTAAATTGATATTACTGATCCCTGTTCATATGATGATGTATCAATATAAATTCAGAACAAAAGTAAGTTGTAAATAATGAAGGCCGAGAGACTAATTTTGACAACTAGTACTACTTGAAATGCAATGGATAACACTAGGCTAGAACGCGGTCTATCAATCTTAAAATACAGTGACTACAACTAAACTAGAATGCCATTAATATTTTCTTGAAACAAAATGAACTGAGACTGAACTAGAGTGCTACTAATCTACTTGAAGTACAGTGAACGGAGTTAAAATAGAATGCCATTATCAAACTTGAAATGTAGTGACAGATCTGAACTAAATGCAATCAACCTCCATAGTGTTATAACTAAATTAACATGCAACTAGTCTATGGAATTCTACATCCCATCTCGTTCAATATGAATAATATTTTGGAAGAGTTTGTAAAAACAAGTCTAGTTGTATTATTCAATGAAATTGAACATAAACATAAGATTTGAAAGAAAATACAACTAGGATCTAAGATACCACAGCTATTTCTTATTCATTGTTAATGATGTTTTGGAAGAGTTTGTAGGAGTAAGACCGGCTATGACACTTAGTGTAAACAAGCATAAATCATAAAATTCGAAAGGAAATGCAACTAAAATATACAACACCACAGCTATGCCTTATTCATCGTGATGATATTTTGGAAGTGTTTATAAGAGTAAGTCTAGCTGTGATGATTAGTGTAAACAAGTATGAAACATAAACTTCAGAAACTTGCTTAAGCTAGAAATGAAAAACGAGACTAAAATACTTATCTAAAACGTATGAACAAAGCTGCTCAGGTAGCAGGGGCCCTCTACCACCGGAGTAGCACGCAAAATCTACTTCAATATTGACTCAGCGCTTTCAATAAAATGATGCTTCTTTCATTAAAAGAGAAATTACTTCAAAACAGAGTGTTTTCGGACTTCTGAAATCTAGCAATCAAACACAAAATCTAACCTTGTCCCTCGGTTTCCCGAGCCATATTTATAAAAAAATTACATAACTGTCTTGAGATAACCTAGGGATAATTGTATTTCCAAATTAAAATCAAACTAGAACTCTGATGGTGGTCTCGTAATATGATTAAGGACATCTGGACTGTCCTTGTCCTATTAGGAGTCTATCTCCTAGTTTGAGTTCCCACGTGCATAACCACCTATAGAATTCCGTTCAAACTTCGTGGAGAGCAACAAATGATGAGGGAATGATGTGGAATATGACCATATGTGTTTTTCTCTGAGATGACACCTGGAACCTGCATAGACATGAAGACAGCTGCAAAATCGGAAACTAGCTACAGAATGTTTGCATTCTGTAGCTAGATCTAGTTCAAAAATTACTACAATGACAAAATCATAAAAACATAGCAAGTTGGTCATGATATACATTCTTAAAGAAATTTTAATTAATTCTATTGATCATTTGAGCCTGTAATTAATAATGGACCAAGGAAATGGAGTGGAATGTGGTGGAAGAAAGAACATCTTTGGAGCTCAACAGGCCCTACCCTAGATGAGCATCCCGAAAGAAGACTATGGAAGTTGCCACACGTCGGAACAGTTGGACCCAATCCCATTGTACACCAACCACGTGTCTCTGAATATCTTCCAGAAGATACTCCACTGAATCCATAGGCACTTAGCGGGTTAAACCCTCCAGGTTCCTCTGTATGTCATGAAGGACCCTCTCAAGATCACTTGCGACATTTTCTACCTATCTTCCATGGCACATGTGCCTCGACAGACCCTCAGATCTTACTGCTCCTACATATGTGTCATGTTTAATAATTTTGTAAGTATTTTTTCCTATCAAAAATATTTTCATTTCATATCTTTGAAAATCCAAAAAATCAAATAAATCATAAATCATGAAAAGCAGTCTTACCAATTGCTCCCCATGCAACACCGGGTGGAAGTGGCAGATCCAAGTCTGCTCTAAAGTCCATACCTACATAGGGGTAATCCTCAATGGTGATCACTTGTTTTCCCCACAAAAGGAAGGACTCATCATCAAAGGTAGTCCTAGGTATTTCTCCACCCCCTAGTCTCTTCATCATATCAACCCACCTTGCTATGCATGGATCTCTTGGGCTACTAAATGTTGAAATCACTTTGGGTCGAAGCCGAGGTAATCTCTCAAAAAAGAAAGTGAAAAGGATAGTTCCATATCCAAAGTGCTTGGTCTTGCCCTTCTGAATTGAAGCCAATTTCCAAACTCATTGTAGCTCGTGAGGCTTGATGCAATGATGCTAATCCGGCTTCTCAGACAATGGTGAAAAGAAGTATTTTCATGTGTAATCCCTCTACATCTCTGATTGGGATATGAGTCCCATCCTTCTGAGTATGTGCAAAAAAATAGAGTCGGATATAGTGAGTCTACATTCAGTCCTCCTGTGGCCTACCCCTACAATTTTATTGGTTCTCCTCTCTAGGAAAGTCCAGTGATGGAATATATGTCTTCTATCTCAATCTTTAGAGGCATCTGATCAATCATAAATGCATCCTCTTCTGGATCCAAGTAATTCACAAGCATTTCAAGAAATCTTGTGTTTGTCTTCATGTTTGGGATTTTGAAGAATTTTAACAAACCACACCCTCTAAGGACATCTAGTGATAAAGGATCTTCCATCACCTCATTATCAATGGCACTGTGTTCCCTTTTTCTCCAACTGATAGCCATCCTACATCAATCAAGTTTTTCATCCATTAAATATTTGATTCAAAAAATTGCGATACAGATACGCGGGTTTCTTTCATACACAGTCGCATATACATGCGGCTTCAATATGGTCAACCCACATATACGTAGAAGGTTAATCTAAAATTAATATTATTATGGTCAAATCATTTGAAAATATATTGAATTGATTTAGGAATTCACTAGGAATGAGTTTGAGGGGATTACTTGGAAGATTTGCGATGATCTGAATGAGAAATTGGGCGGATTGAAGCTGTTTGTTTTTCTCTCCATAGATTTTTTCTCCAAATGACCAATGCACAAATGAAAAATGTAAGTAAAAAAGGTTTATTTATACCAAAATTTCGAAAAAAATCAAAACCCACTTTTATAATGTTTGTGTCTATTTTTTGAATTTGTTAAACTTTATGACCTTTTGGCTTTCAAGTGTTGGGATAGGTTATTTTCAGAACCAATTGACTATTTTGATACATTTTTTTCCACTTCAATTCCACAACCGTTGATCTGTCATGACAGATATTGTTTTCATCACTAGCATATAGGTTAGGGAAATCCATTTTCTGTTGCATTTTGAATTCTAGCTTCCATACTGTGATATCTTTCCATAGGGTTGACCCCATCATGTTATTATTATTGAAACCATTATCACTCACAGATTTATCAAATAATGATATGATGGTAGAGCCATCCTTTACATAGGCTTCCTAGTGAGATCCTCATTAGCATATGTTTCCCATGCTGCAAATATTGTGTAGGCTCGGGAGTCCTCGTTACTCCCACCATGACCTGTGCGATGAAGCTTCAATATTCTTCTTCTTTGATATCTTTCTGGCTTTATACCTTAGAGGAACCCTCATGTTAAGTTGTTCTGTTGCATTGCATGTTGACTATTTGTATCTTTTGGCCTTAAGTCGGTTTCACTTTCACTCGTGTATAAGGCAGTTTTTTTACCATGTCTTTATGCAAAATTAACCTTGCAATCACTTAGCATCTGCAACTTGACACCATTTTTCCATGGAGAAAACATTCCTATGAGTGTCATTTACCATTTTTTCCACCTTGCATTGAGCATAGGATTGTTCCAAACCCAAGAACTAGAGCATATGTTTCCCAACACTTGTTATTTCCACTGTACTATAGGAATTCTTTTATTACTTTTCATGATTTTAATATGAAAAAGACAAAAAACTAAATATTTAAAAAAGAGCGAGAATGGGACATTACTTCCATGTTTGATGGTAGCTAGAGTCAGTTGTGTCGCCCTTGAACAAAGAACAAAAAGCAAAGTATTTTATCCATTGGGATGGGCTTTAGTTTGACTTAGGAGATCCATAACCTTGTTATTGAGTCAACTCCCCCGATTGGTTATCTCTTCCAATCATATGGAGGGTTTGTTCATGCCTCTTGCATGACAAGCTTATACAAATTTATCATATGCTGCCATATTGTCACATTTGAGTCGTGCTTTTGTTCAAGGGAAGTAAACTTGACTCAGCCTTTCTATAGTGTCTCTTGACTCATTTTTCAGTTGGCCATACCCGGCTTGTCAGAGTTCTGTTCTATCAAATCAGCTATTTGGTCCTTTTCTCGTGCTAGTTAAGAAGGTATCCATTGACTTCTTGCTGGAAGGTTTGCTCGTATCGACTTCAAAACATTTATCTGAGAGTAAACCTAGAGCTGCACCTTGACCCTATATCCATCATTAATAGGTGACCTTGTGCTCAACATTTGATCAACATCATGGATATTTTACTGAGTGGTTTCCCTTGTGTTCGACGCCAAATTTCATTATCACACATGGGATTCGTGCAATACCTTGGTTTCCATTTGACCCTATTGGTGGATTCCTCGCCTTTGTATCAGCTTTCATTATTTTTTGGTTCAGAGGGTTTCTATTGTGCACTAGCTACATTTTTTGTATGTTGGAAATGTGCTTCGAGTTGGTGACTTAATTTTTTTTTCATCCAATTCCTTCCAAATTATTGGCCTGCGGATTACACTCGTGTTGGATTGATGTGGGATTCCTTAATGCCTTCCTTCCAGTAGATATTTTCCCATCGAATCCGACTCATTTCTCTAGGAACAATGCCTATATTCCTTTTTCAGTACCTTAGGGTTTGCAATCATTAGTGGCAAATGCCTTCGCTATCAACAGTGAGAATAAATCAATGTCTCCTGATTGGTAGATTCTATCAATTGTTTGACTTCAACTCATTCATTCACACTTGTTAGATTGTACTTGGGTACCTTGACTCTCATCATCATTATCGGTGAGTTGTCTCGCGTTTGTTAATGGTATGCATCAATGACCGGTAATCAAACGATTTCTCACATGGTCGACTTTAACTCATTTATTCCAATAGTGTAGAAATGTACAATGGTGATTGGTGAAGACCTCAAGTTTGCATCAGCATGCTTTTGTTCATTTGACATCTCTTTCAGTTTTCTGCCATTGACACCATCCACCTTATTTGTTGCAGTTCATCACAACATCATTTTATATTTTGGTACCTAAGTTGCATGCAGTACCATTATTCCACTCTTTATGATTCAGTACTTGGAGATTCAGTTCTGCGACTTCAATGATCAAATATATTTCTCAGCATCATTGATTAGTTCTTCTATATGTGATACTATGACATGACCTTGATATGTCCTTTTTTGAGGCTGTGTTCCAATATGTACTTTTCATTTTATTTTTTTCTTTTATACATATTGGACCCACTCCATACTTGATATGCATACATGCTTTACTTTCACTAAGCATGGGTATGCCCACCTCAGACATGAGCTTGCTTTCTGATCTCTTCTATTGGTTTTTTGATAGGTTGAAATCTAGTGAAGTCCTCTGAAGTCCTCACATGATTCTTCTTATACACTTAATACATTTCAGCCATCATATACCCCTTATGACCTCATATATTAGGGGGCATATTTTATAGTATCATTTCTCACCTCTATATACTTTATGCTCTATGTTATGGCCTTGGACAGCTCTTTCACTTCAGCCTTGGTCCTTTACCTAAAAAACATTATTTTGAATTCAATATACGACTCTGCCCTCTCAAAAGTGCGTGAAAATGCAGGTCAAATTATAACCAACATGCGTATATAATTTAAAATATATAAAAATATAAAATTCCCTATTTTCTGGGCGGGGTTTACAGGTTACACTGGAAGCCTACCTATAGGAGCCTCGTGGCCAAACTGTTTCCCAACTGAAAAAAACTATTTTTAGGAAATATAAATACACCTCATGGAAAGGCCTAAAGGGGAGAGAGAGATAGGTATTGATACTATCGCCATTTAGTCCCTGATCAAGTCTAATTTTTCTCTATGCCTCCTACACTTCCCAGATTGTGTAAACCCTTGTTTCCCTCATAGAGATGTTCGCCCCCCTTATGTGACATCATTGTGTATGCTTATGTAAGGAGATTGTTGAGGTTTGGGATGGATAGATTCGAAGGAAGATTTCGCTTGGAGACGTGGATAAATCAATTGGTAGTCCTCCCCATATCTTTACATACATCAATAAAGAATCTCGGTCTTGTTCCTGATGTCGTGATATTTATGCTTTATATATGTTATGATCTTGTTATGGTTGATTTCATGTTATTTTTTTTATAATATTATATGATCTAATACTGGCATGTATAACTTGCTTTCAATTACTACTAGTCTATGTGCCTTTCTTGAATGATTTGCAGGTTTTGAAGTACTTGGAGAAGCAAAGGGTTTTAACCCTGCGGAATCGCCTTCAAACATAGGACCTATGGGTAAGGCCTCTTCTCCCAATTTTACTAGTTTAAGCATTAGGACTGTATATTTTATTACTTCTTATTGTTGTATGCCTCTTAATTTTTTCGAGTTCTCAACCCATACACTAGGGTAATTCATCCCGAAATAGTCCCTAATGAACAGAAGAGATCCTAGTTCAGAGGGAGAAGGTAAGCCAACAATTTTGAAGGATGCCATGATTGAAGAAAACTATGCCAAGGACTAAAGAGAAGTAAGTGGTGAGTTCCAAGTGGATATACAAGATCAAGCATACAATGGAAGTATAGAGAAGTACAAGTGATATTTATGGCAAGAGAGTTCTCCCATAAAGAGGGAGAGGACTATGAGGAGACATTTTCTCCAGTTTCCAGGTACACTTCTATTAGAATTATTATTTCTATTGTTTCTTTTATGGATTGGAGGCTACATCAGATAGATTTAAAGACCATTTTCCTCATTGGACTGATTGAGGAAGAAGTGTATTTAAAAAACCCTCAGGGATTTGAGGTATACGAGAGAGAGACTCATATTTGCAGACTAAAGAAAGCTTTGTATAGACCTTGGACATGGTATTCTTGGATTGATGGATATTTGTTGAGTCTTGGTTCATCTTTTTGTTATATATTGATGAATTGTTTTTTATGGGAGTGGAAGGATTCAAATGACAGAGAGAGCAGTAGTGACAACAAGATTTGCTTCTGTGATAGAGGGAGTAGTCAAGCTCTTCTTCAGTGTCGGAGAGAGTTGAACTTTGAGTTCAAGATGAAGAATATATATTTGTGCATTAATTCCTTGGTCAAGGAAAATATACTATTGAGATTCTTCAGAGCTTTGGGATGATGGAGTTGCATGCAAGTCCATGGACACTTACATGGTGAAAAATTTGAAGAAGTTGAGGGGCTCTAATTCATATTTGATGGATCCCACAATGAGGCAAAGAGGAAGGACCAAGTTTCCAAGTGGATGTCATGAGATTGTTAGAGACAGGAGGTATTTAAGAGAAGTATGCCTTCTATGAGTGGACAATAATAGACAAAAATATGCTTCAGTGACTAGTGGAAAAGGTAGCAATCAAGATTGCCACAACAAGATCAATTTTAGTGTCAGAGGGAGCACCTAGTTAGGGTGAGCGGAAAATAGTTGTGGTGATGGATCCAAAAAAGGAAGCTGGTTAGTTTATGGTTAAGTTGGGCCATGCGATATGTGTTAAGGTACCAACATGGTACAATTGGATATATTTTGATATATGTCTCAAATGATGAAGTAAAACTACAGGGATATACAGATTCAGATTGGGCAGACAATCATTAGAGGAAATTTCAACCTAAAAGTTCCCATGAAATTTTCATGTGAAAAATATGTAAACCAATCAAACATATTTTAAATTTAAAAGTAGGTACATGCAAATATTTTTTAGGGGAAATAAAACTATTTTTTTTTTTTTAATTATATTTTTGGCTTATATCCCATGGGGCTTTGGTTCGACAATGAATGATGCATTGTTACGACACTCCATAAGATAGGTCACTGGTTCCAATCCCCCCGTGGGTGCTGAATTACCAAAAAAATTATATTTTTGGCTTATTTCTTGATAGGTTTACTCAAATTTCAAGTGTAGACACTCGTTGTATGAGGGATGAGGAATTAAATTCCACGTCCAAGGAGTACCCATCATGCATACTTTTAAGAAGACCCACATTGACAAAAAATGAAGATACATTAAAAAAACGTGTTGAACATGTTTTTTAAGGTATATTTAATTTTTATCAATGTGGGTCTTCTCAAAATTATGCATGATGAGTACTCATTGGATGTGGAATTTAATTCCGCATCTAACGAGTGTCTACACTTGAAATTTGAGTAAACCTCATAGAAAATTTTAGGGGTGAAATTTCACCCATGGGAAAAATTAGGAAGTTATTTATTTTGATTTGGTGATTTTTTTACAAATAGGGGTTTGAATATGCATCACTCAATATTTATTTAAAAAAAAAAGCTGTAAACCATTAGCCTATGGAAATTTGATTGGGAAAGTTTAAAAAATGATTTAAAAAATGATTTCGCCTTGTAAAATTCAAACCACATTCTCCCATTCACCCTTTTTTTATGGTAATGGAAAGCACAAGATATATTTCACCCAATTTTTATGGGAATACCAATTATTTGGATTTTTTTCCCTCGTGGAATATATTTTCACTCTATTATATTTTTCTATTAATCCAAAATTGTTGAAATTTGTTTTTTTTTTCCCAGTAAAATTCAAACTACATTCTCCCATTCTCCCTATTTTTATGGTAATGGAAAGTATCAAGATGTATTTCGCCCAATTTTTATGGGAATATCAATTATTTTGATTTTTTTCTCCTCGTGGAATTTATTTTCACTCTATTATATTTTTCTATTAACCCAAAATTGTTGGAATTTGTTTTTTTTTTTTTCTTTTTTCTTTTCGATTATAATGTATCCCACACTTCATGGAATGTGGAATAATGGTTTTATAGGAATTGGGGTTTTATATGAAAGCCATTCCATCACTATTTAAGCAACCATTGCAATGGAGAGATAAATTTGTCAAATATTTCCTTGTTGATTTGACATCTAGCAACACATTTATTCGATTATCGATGTTTTAATTTTGGTAAGTGTTCACCCATATCTATGTTATTTAAATGTTCAAATGAAGAAACTATTTGACATAAAAATATGAATATGATTTTTAAAATTTTACTTTTTATTTTATTTTTTACCTAGATAAACTATTATAATTTTTTCTTATTATAATAATAGAGACTATCAATAAAGCTCTATATAAATAGTAGAGGATGTACCAAATTTTTATATGTTTATATTTCTAAATTGAAAAGTTGTTTCATCTACTAAATCATTTAACCCTCCATATAAAAGAAAGAGTGAATTTTGTAAACCTAAAGTATTATGGTTGTACGATAGAGTTAATTGTAGACGTCACTGCATTCACCATCAAAGCTGTCAAAATTGTTCAGGAATCAATAAAATAATAGTCCAACGAAAATTGTTGTGGGAGTTCACAAATTCCTTTAACATGGACACTCTAGGACATTTAGTAGGCTTGATCTACCATGTATCATGAAAGGGTGATTATTCTCATAACTATAGAAATCTCTCATTTCTAATTCAATTAGCTATAAATGATGGAAGTGAGGGTGGGAGAGCTATATTCTGATATATATATATATATATATATATATATATATATATATATATATATATATAATACTAACTTGTATTTTATCTCTTTTACTTACCATAAAATTTTTAAAAATGTTACAAGATAATGAGTTTCTACAGAATGAGATTCACATTAACTCATTTTCATGCACCTTTAAAGGTTTGAAATCACCTTCATAAATAATAATCTCTAAATTCCTTTGATTTTACATACACCATTTTGTTTTTATTGAATGTAACAGTTTTATAGGTCTAACTTATTCACGTTTAAGTTATATGCTATAAATCCTAGATCTTAAGAATTTTTGCACAATAGGTTGTGGAAGTTAGTTTTCCTCACTGCTTAGAAACATTATGTTGCTTACATGTAGTTTTTTGGTAAATGTTTGTGTATAGAATTAAAAAATATAATCAACAAACATATATAGATAAAATGAATAATAATTAAATATTTTTTACAAAACATTATAAAAAATACTAAGTTTGTGCATGAAATAAAAAATATAATTACTTGTATAGATAAAAGAGATAGTAAGTTTATGTATGGAATAAAAAAATATAATTACTTATACATATGAAAGAGATACTAAGTTTGTGCATGGAATAAAAAATAAAATTATTTATATAGATGATTTGTTGGTGGAGACGAAATTCCCTTCCTTCCATTTGTAAGGGTAGATTGACTATGTTTTTTGTTCCTTCTATTTGTAAGGGTAGATTGACTATGTTTTTTGGTATAATTTAGATAAATTCATTTTTGAATTCAATGCAAAGTTGTCTCATCTACAATTATATAAATATTTCAAATTCACACACACACACATATATATATAATTTTAAATGGATTTTGATGCAATTTTTTTCAATGGGTTTTGATGCAAAATTCACTTGTTCCATTTCATTTTATTGCATTCTATTTGAAAAAAAAATGTATTTATTGCTCATAGTAATAATATGAGTGATTTATTTTAGTAATTTTGGTATTATTATTATTATTATATACACTACTTTGAGCAAAGAAGCAAGTGTTTCACTAATTTTCTCATTTAAAATTAATAATTTTATAAATTTGAAAAAACCCAGTAAGGTAATTTTTCCTTTTTAAGATATTAATTAAACAATCTCAATTGTTTTAAATGATTTTTCAATTATAAAAAATATTATATCCAAATATGTTTCAATGTGATCTTCTAAATTGACTTGTCTAATTTTCTTTGTATTATATCACAAGTTAAAAAATGTATTTGCATATATTTATTTAATTTTTTTTAATTAAAAGGACAATTGATATAAAAATAAATTCAAAAAACGCTAATAATATAATTTATATTTTGATTAGATTATTATTTATTTATTTATATAATTCACATATATATAATGTCAATAATATGACTTATATTTTGATATTTTTTAATTTTTTTTTATACACGCACTTAAAATTATATGTATATGACTATCACCAATTAAAAAAAAAATATTATCTTTTAGTCAAAGTGAAAGAGATAATATATATGTATTAGAAATTATACAACAAGAATGTATATCTTGGATTCACCCGATCTAACAATGTACTAAAGTTAAATACTGAATCGCTTCTACAAATCTTTTGCGGAATTAAAAACACAATCGCTAATCAAATGAACATGAAGAAGAATCAAATCACACATAACACAGATAATTTCCTGGGGAAAGCTTACAGCTAAAAACCCCACTATCTATTGTATATTAAGCATGGATCATGAAAAAAATACAATGTCTTTCTCTTCTCACTAGAGCCTCCAACATTTAGCTATCTGTCTCACACTGTCCTCATAGAAAACTGACCAATACTTAGTCAATTTACAGCCTCCTTACAACCTGCCTTGCTTGCGCAATCCCTGATGGTCAAGATGATCCCTAAAATATAGGAATTATTTCCTGCCTTGACTGCGCAAGTATCATGGGAACTCCAATGGGTGGTTGGATGCATGTGTGCAAGCCAATAATGTCACAACTGATAGTCAACTTCTCTTTCACCTAGAACTCAACTGGGTATCCACTGGATTTGCCATGCATGCAGCTAATAATAGTAAATTCTTAGTTGCATGTGAGATCACTGCATGTGAATTAATTAATATTTAATTCACTTGATCTTTCACTACTTGTATCTTCAGTTACAACTAGCACAATTGAGTTCAACTCACTTAACTGAGTTAAACTATTTACAACTTGCATTAACTAATGCACCACTGCACTTCAAACTCTGTTACAACTAGAATTACTCTGCATGTCCCACCAACCAACCTCTAACTCGAAATTCACTGGCTAATTGAATGTGCCACTTCAGTTAACTATTTCAAGTCCACACTAAGAATAGATTACATTTTAATGTCCATCTAAATTAAGGGATAATAAAAATAGAAATGCACATAAAAATAGCACTGTGGGCCCCACCCTAGTTTGGGTGCTTAATGCAACCAGATGCTAAATACAACCATGTGCTTAATGCACTAGGCATGGGTGATGAATCTTATTATTGAATCTCAACACTCCCTCTCAACAAGAAAGGGATTATCCTTCACCCCAATCCTGTCCCTATGGTATTTGAATTTTCTCCTGGTGAGTGCCTTCATCAGAATATCTGCATCCTGATCTTCCATGGGAATGTACTGAAGCAGCATGACCCTCTTCTTCACACAATCTCTGAGATGATGGTACCAAATATCTATATTATTGGACCTATCATGAAACACATGCTTAATCGAGAGTTTAATGCAACTCTAATTATCACAATGAATCACTGTCGGATCCATCTGAGAAAAAAACAAACCAAGCAAGATCTTTCTCATCCAGATAGCCTCACATGCAACTTGAATTACTTCCATTTATTCCGCTTTTTCCGAACTGAGTGCCACGGATCATTGCTTCCTGCTGTACCAGGAAACTACTATCGACCCAATGCTAAAGATCCCCCCTGATGTGCTCTTTTTGTCCGATGGATTGCCAGCCCAATCTGCATCCGTGGAGTCATGCAACTTCACTACACCCATCTTTATGTATCATAGACCATACTTTGATGTGCCCCTCAGGTATCTAAGGACACGCTTCCCCGCATTCCCAAAGATCTTGGTAAGCTTACCCATAGCTTGACTCAGCTGGTTAACTGCGTAGTAAATGTCTGGTCTCGTGTTCACTAGACACATTAGTGAACCCACTAATTATCGACAGAAAATAACATCCACTACCTCTCCATAAGTAGCAACCTCTTTCCCCCAATTTCCTGGAAGAGGAGTATCCATGGATTTGCATCTCTCCATGTTAAACTTACCCAATATCTCCTTTGCATACTTTCCTTGAGACACAAAAATTTCACCATCCCACTGCCATATTTCCAATCCAAGGAAATAGTGAAGGAGTCCCATGTCCTTCATTTTGAACTCCCTTGAAAGATCCTCCTTGCATGAGTGTATCAGCTGCTCATCACCAGTCAAAATTAAATCATCAACATAAAGAACAATGATCAATATATTACCCTCAACCACAATATGGTACAAGTTTTCATCTGCTTCACTTTTGGTGAAGCCCAATCCGGTGAAATAGTTGTCTATCTGAGTGTACCAAGCACGGGGCGCTTGCTTCAGTCCATAAAACGCTCTTTTGAGCCTGCACACATGCAAATCGCTGTTGAAGATCTTGAAACCTTCAGGCTACTCTATGTACACCTCTTCCTCAATGATCCCATTGAGAAACATAGTTTTCACATCCATCTGATGAATGTGCCAACCCATCTACACTGAGACTGCAAGGATGGATATTATGGAAGAGTAGCTTACGACAGGTGCAAAGGTTTCATCATAATCTATCCCCTCGATATGTGAGAAACCCCCGACCACAAATCTGGCCTTGTATTTCTCTACACTCCCATCAGCAGCTTGCTTTACCTTGTAGATCCATCTCAAACCTACCACTGATTTGTTGACTAGTCTTGGGAAAATTTCCCATGCATTGTTTTTGACAATGGAGTCATACTCCTCAATCATTGCATTAACCCAAGTAGGATGCTACACTGATTTCTGAAAGGAATATGGTTCAGTCACAATACATTTTCTCATAACAGCCATGTATCCAGTAAATTGGTCAGGAGACGGTCTTTGTCTGTGCTATGAAGTAGGGGCTCCTACATTTTGTGCAACATCAAGTCTCAGCCTATCAACTTCTGTGGTGCACCTTCTGCCATTTCTAATGGATGGCTCTAAATGAGTGATTTCCTCCATTCCATGAACCTCCTCATGTGGCTGATCCACATCTTGAGACTCATCTTTGGGAACCAACATTTCCTCCTCTGCATGCAAGTCCAACTCCCTCTCAAGGGACAACTGCATGGCTTTCCCCTCATAAAATTTTATATCCCGTTGCACAATAGTAATTATGTTATTTGTCAAATACACGTGATAATTATGGGGTGTTTCTGTGTACGCCACAAAAATCCCAACGTCAGCTTTTGGTTCCAGCTTCTTCCTCGCGTCCTTAGTCACATGCACATAAACAGATGAGCCAAAAATCTTAAAGTGTGAAACATCAGGTTTCTTACTAGTGAAATCTTCTTCAGGTGTACTCATGACAAGTACTCTATGAGGACAATGGTTTTGTACATAAACCATAGTGTTGCATGTTTCCACCCACAAATGCATTGGTAGGCCCTGATCATGCAAAATTTCTTGTGTTTCACCCACGATCATTCTGTTCTTCCTCTCCGCAACCCCATTTTGCTGTGGGTTATGAGGCGTTATAAGTTCTCTTCAAATTCCTTCTTTGTTGCAGAAGTTCTTGAATTATTTGGATATGTATTCTCCAGCATTATTACTCCTAAGAGCTTTCACTTGCTTCCTTGACTCTTTTTCCACCAATGCCTTAAACTCACAGAACTTAGAGAATGTTTGATCTTTCTTCTGCATGAAGAAGATCCAACATTTACGAGAAAATTCATCAACATAGATTACATAGTACTTATGTTTTGCTATTGAAGCAACTGAGCATGGTCCACACACATCTGTGTGAACTCTCTCAAGGATCCCTGAAGCTCGGTTCTCCTTCTCATGAAAGGTGGAATTTAAATACTTCCCCATGGTGCAACCCTTGCACTGATCTAACTAAGCAAGTGTTCTCATTGGAAGTCCAGAAGATATTTTCTTCATGACTTTCAAGGCTCCATGATGAAGATGTCCCAATCGCCTGTGCCATAATTTTCCCTCATTGTGACTCACCACTTTTTCCGCCTTGCCCATTATGGCAACAAAACCATCTACCTCTAGCTTATATAGATTCTTAACTCGAATCCATATCCTCTTGGCTTGACCCTTTGTTTTATGTCGCAGGAAAGTTTTTCCATCACTAAAAACAACGTCATAGCCTCTATCTTCTAACATTGCGACTGAGGCCAAATTTTTCTTCAGACCTGGTATATGAATTACATATTTTAATTGAAATGGTTTACCTGACTCCCTCTGAAAGGTAATGGTACCAATCCCGGTAGCAGTGTACCATCCATCTTCGCCCATCTCAATATGCATATGGAGATATTTCTCCTCCAAGTCACTAAAAATTTCCTTATCTCCCATCATGTGAAAGGAAGCGCCACTATCCAAATACCACACAGATCCTAATGCACTTGACACCATGCATGTGATCAATGAGAAGTCAAGATCAAATTTCAAGGCAAGGACCTCACTAGCTACAAATCTATCAACCTTCTTGTTCTTCTTATTTTTTGGACAGTTAGTAGCAAAATGCCCATGTTTGTGACAGTGAAAAACTTCACCTTGGACATGTCCTGCTTCTTACCTTTAGACTCGGATTTAGAATGGAATTTATTCCCCTTCCCCTTCTTCACCTTGGTAGCCAAAGGACAATCCTCTTCATCATCATGCTTAGATGAAGAGCCATATCTAGTGTTCTGTATGAACTCCTCCTCCACCAAATCTAATCACAATCATTCCCAATCTGGAAATTTTTCCTATTCGTTGACAGAGTCTTCATAACTGTGCTAAATTTTAGGAAGTCATAGGAGATCCAAACTCACCAAATCATCATCAGCGACTTTTATTCCCACACTCCCAGTTCATCTCTACATTGGACAAACTTCGTGAGATATTTTGGTATGGTGTCGCCCTTTTCCATCTTGATCTTCTCGAGTTTATCTTTGAGTGCCAATTTCCTATGGTCGCTGCTGCTTTGGAATAGATCTGTCAAAGCCTTCCACATTGCATATGGTGTGGCTTTCCTATGGATGCTTGAGACAATGTGGTCTCGTACTCCCTCCAACAGGATCCTTCTCGCCTTTGCCACTTTCTTTTTCCATGTATCAATATTTGTAGCATCTGCAACATCTAGCTTAGGAACATCTTTTTCAATGAATTCCTTCAAGCCATTGTCTTTAGGTACTGCCTCCATCCTGTCCTTCGAAGAAATGTATTTCGAGCTACCCTCGAGTGCATACCCTAACCTCAAGCCATTGAAAGCCATTTCGATCTTGAATCAGCTATAGCACCAAGAAAGTCTTTCTGCAAATTCAAATTCTATCCAGTCACAAAATCAGCTCCTGCTTCACTTCTGCAATTTCCTGTGCTCTGATACCATGTAGAAATTATACAAAATCATGTCTATCTTGGATTCACTCGATCTAACAATTTAATAAAGTTAAATGCTAAATCACTTCTACAAATATTTTGCGGAATTAAAAACACAATCGCTAATCACATGAACATGAAGAAGAATCAAATCGCACATAACACAGATAATTTGCCGGGGAAATCTTACAGCTAAAAACCCCACTATCTATTGTATATTAAGCATGGATCATGAAACAAATAAAATTTCTTTCTCTTCTCACAAGAGGCTCCAACATTTAGCTATCTGTCTCAGACTGTCCTCACATAAACTGACCAATACTTAGTCAATTTCCAGCCTCCTGACAGCCTACCTTTCTTGCACAATTCCTGATGGTCAAGATCCCTAAAAGATAGGAATTATTGCCTTCCTTGACTATGCAAGTATCATGGGCACTCCAATGGGTGGTTAGCTGCATAAGTGCAAGCCAATAATGTCACAACTAATAGTCAACTTCCATTTCACCTAGAACTCAACTGGGTCTCCACTGGATCTGACATGCATGCAGCTAATAATAGTAAATCCTCAGTTGCATGTGAGATCACCGCATGTGAATTAATTAATATTTAATTTGCTTGATCTCTCACTACTTGTATATTCAGTTACAACTAGCACAATTGTGTTTAAATCACTTAACTGAGTTAAACTATTTACGACTTGCGTTAACTAATGCACTATTGCACTTCGAACTCTGTTACAACTAGAATTACTCTGCATGTCCCACCAACCAACCTCCAACTCGAAATTCACTAGCTAATTGAATTTTCCACTTCAGTTAACTATTTCAAGTCCACATTGAGAATAGATTACAGTTGAATGTCCATCTAAATTAAGGGAGAATAAAAATAGACATGCACCCAAAAATAACATTGAGGGCCCCACCCTAGTTTGGGTGCTTAATGAAACCAGATGCTAGATGAAACCAGGTGCTTAATGAACTAGGCATGGGTGCTGAATCTCAACATATATATATATATATATATATATATATATATGTATATGTATATGTATATGTATATGTATATGTATATGTATATGTATATGTATATGTATATGTATATGTATATGTATATGTATATGTATATGTATATGTATATGTATATATGTATATATGTATATATGTATATATGTATATGTATATGTATATATATATATATTAGTTATTGGTTTTAAAAAAACCTATCTATGTATATTTTCCTCTAACAAAAATTTCCATAAAATTTGTAAATGACTCAAGTTCATATACACATATAATGCTTAAAAACTATTGGATGTAGAAATACAATGAAACTATTTCGTTATGAAAAAAGAATTAATGTAATATATAATATTTAAATTTATTGTATTTAAATTTTTACCTAAATACACGAAGTATTATTATAATGAGTATATTTATATACCTCAAAATATTATTTTGATATTCTAACCATATTGTTTTTATAACTCAATATAAAATAGAATATAAATAAAAACTAACCATATTCTTTATATAACTCAATATAAAATAGAACATAAATAAAAACATTTAAAATAAAAGTAATACTTTATATAATTAATCAAAAAATATTATATAATTATAATTATAATTATTAAAATTTAATTAAAAATATTTATATAAGAAAGATTATTTATTTTAATTTATGTTTTAATATAAAAATTATATACATCATATAACATTCTATATATTGTTGCAAATATTAAAAAATAATAAATACAAAATAGTAAATGTATTTTGTTATTATATATTATTATTTAAATAATAATAGTAATAGATATTTGTAATATTATTTATTATTTATTATTTTTACAGATGTATTTTTTAGAATAGGGTTTTTAACATTTTAATTTAATTATCAGTAGTTATTTGGTCAATCAATTTGTCTTACACCAATTTTTAGTACTAGTCACAATAAGGGTTTTATATTTATAAAATAAAAATAACTCCTAACCCTACTACAACTCACCAAGTAGAGAAAATGCTCCTAAAAATGACCAAACCCAAAACTTGAAACATGTGGGTAGGGAAACAATGTCATATAGATTAATGGTCCTTTGAACTTTTCCAAGATGTTGCATTGATCTCACCGAGTGCCAAAATATAACTTGTGAAGGTGTTGAACACTTTGAACATAGCATCATCAACCTAGCCACCAAAACACTATATTGAGAAGTAACACTATTTGTAATGACTTTACAATGTTTTATAATTTAGTCAAAAATCGCCAATATTTAACAAAAATATATTATTCAATAAAATATTCACCAAAAAATTATATATACATATTATATAATTGAAAAAATAACATGTACACTTGTATATGTACCATGGGAATTCACCCATTTATTATACATATAATTTCAAAGTTGTGAGAAGGGGGGGGGGTTCGTAAATTTTTCCCAGGTAAACCTATAAGGAGATAAGCCAAAAATACAATAAAAAATTGTAGTTTCTTCTTTTCCCACCAAAATCCACAACTCGTATTTTATTATTTTAACTATTATTTTATTATTTTTCCTTAAGAGGCCACTTTTAGGCTGAAATTTCCTTTACTGGTAGAAGATAGGAAGAACACATTCACACTCAAAACTACATAGGATGAGTATGATTGCAACTGGTTTGGTGAGTTAAGAAGCAATTTAGCTTCAAACACTGCTCGTAGCATTGTTTGACCAAATACTAGAGACAATCATGATGAAAGCTCGAAGCACTTTGAGATCAAGTACTGAGACATGGTACACAAGGGAAAAATGCTCCAGTACGTTTCTATGGATGAGAAGGTTGTTGGTATTCTCATAAAACCTCTATTCCAAATGAAGTTTGTTTACTTTAGGGACAAGCTTGGAGTGGTTGAGAATGCCTCCCTCGAAGAGAGGGAGTGTTTATTTTGTAGCATCAAGGGTAGATATTCTCCTTAGGTCAATGGTATTGACCAAGTGCCATGTAATGTGGTTAGGGAGATTGGCCCAGAGAGCATTAGGGCCTAGAGTGCTCCCTTAGTCAGAAGGTTCTAACCATATTTCCAAGAGGTACTTGGCTAGTGGGTAGAGTGAGTGCCTTTAGCATTATGCAAGTGTTTTACCATTCAATTGGCATGAAAAAATGGTAAATGGCCCATGGTTTCACCATTTTTTTTTCAAATGTACTGACCTTGCTCCAAGTGAAGACTTGTTGAGCTGGTGACCTAGGACTAGTCTTGTTGACCCTAGTTAGAAGACTCTAACCATATCACCAATTTTTTTTAGCTAGTGGGTGACTATATCCATTTGCAAAGGGGATTTGAATAGTAGGTGACTAAATCTTTTGCATGATGCTAATGTAGGATGTTTTCCACATGGTTCTAGATTATAACATGGAGTGGATGGATACATTAACATAGCTAGCTCATTTAATATTTTCTTTGGATGAAGAAATTTTTCAACAAAGATGAAATCTAAGAAAGTCAAAGTTGAATACTTCCCTAGCTAAGAGGGAGTGTTGATTTTTGGTAGCAACGGTCGGTATTCAAATCAACCCTTTAAAAGAAATTAAAATTATTATTTTTGAGCTCATGTAGGCTCTAAAGAGACAGGTTGACCCCACTAGTTGAATGGGTGTGACCCTTGGTCAAAACCCACTTTATTTTAACAATATAAATACACATTCAACCTCCCTCATTTGGAAGCCAATTAAGATCATCAAATACACATCTATTTTTTTTCACACGTGTGAAGGAGAAAGAGAGGAAGATCGAAGTTTGACCGAGAACATTTTAGAGTCTAATGACCAACAATGACTTGATTTTTTTGATCAAATTCTAAGGTAGTTGACTAAAGCTTTCTAAGGCATAGTTTGTTCGAATTCCGAGGCAGTTGACTGAAGTTTTCTGAGGCACTATTTGACCAAAATTTGAGGTAGTTGATCGAAGTTTTTTGAGGCATAATTTGACCAAATTCTAAGGCTTTGACTGAGTCTACTAAGGTCAGTTTCACTTGTGTTGACCGAAATTTATGAGGTCAATTTTACATGTGTTTGACTGAGATTATTTGAGGCAGTTTGACCACAATTTGACTGAACTTTTGGGCAAGAGGAGGAGGATGAAATTCCACATGTTTGAATAGAATTTCAAGAGGCAAAATTTAGGCCAGTTTGACCAGGTTTGAAATGCAATGGATTCTTTAAACAACAAATTGTACTTTTTCTAAATTGAACAATTTCTCCTAGAGAAGATTACTGGGGTTTCTCCTGAGTTTCGGTTTCCTAGGTGAAAATTTTTGGTGTCTACTATCCATTTTATTTCTACTGTGATATTTACTACTTCTATTGCATTTATTGTTGATTTTTCTAAGTATTAATTACTTAATGATGTCCTGAAATATGCTAAAGTAAAACTGTATATCATTGGAAGTAATAATCAGTGGAAAAAAATCATGCTTGTCTAAATTAGCACTAAAAAATTAACAATATAGCCTCCAAGTCTTGTTAGGGAAACCCCCATCATGGGGATAATATATGTCCACAAAACAATAGGGGAGAAGCCATTAAGGTGTTAGTGGTGGTGGATCCCATTGTTGCATCGAGACCTAGATTTCCTAGTGAGGCTTTCCACTAGGTTGCTATTTATTGTGGTAACAAGAGGAATTAGTGGATGTTTAACTAACTAATTGCACACATTTCAAGATCACACTCCCCTTCAAAGGAGTTTATTAATATTTTATACAATTTGATTTGGCCAAAGGTATTTCTTTTAGAGTGCCCAAGTTTCTAATGAGGACACATGGCAACAATGTGTAATTCCAAGAAGGGATAATGCCATATCTTAAGGATAAACTAACTTTATTTTGAGCTCCATTTCTATTCTTAGGAGAATATTGAAGAGCACTACAAGGAAAAGAGGAAAAGTGGCACACAAAATCCCAATACATGACCAAACATTCATAATCTATGGGGTATTTTTTATGTGAAAGTGACACGTGGAAGCCTGGGAAATTTTGATGTTTTTTTTACGTAATTTCAAAATTATTGGGGGACACCCAATTTTGAGGAGGTTTTGTAAAAGAAAATGATGTATTTAGGAGGAATTTATTCATATTTTACTGTAAGAGAGGTTGAACTAGAACTCTATATAAAGAGAAGTCTTTTCATTGTTAAGTATTGTTGGATTTCTAAGGTCTATTTGAAAATTCGTCGAGAGGAAGAAGTTAATGGGCTTATTCAAAGTGAGGTTCATTGTTTGTCATCTCATTTCTCATCTCACAATGCTGAATTTGATTATTGAAATTTCTCTTTAAGGGACTTTGTTGAAGGGTAGTTGTGATCCAAAATAAGGGGTAAGGTCAAGGTTAAACACTCCTTATATCTTGTTGTTATTCCATTTGTCAATTCATAAGTTTTTGTTGTTTCCATTTCAATATTTGGGGTGTTGATATTGCCTTTGTTTTTCATAACTAAGCACACTTTTGCACTGTATTTTTCTAGTTGTATAAATACACCTTAAGGGATTTCATTGTAACTTCTACACTTTAAAACAATTCACATGGTTGATATTATTATAATAATAAAATAATAATAATAATAATATATTTTTAAGGTCATGGCCAAGCCAAACACCTAATTTGTGTATGATACCCCCTTGTTTGTGGGATAAGGGACCCACTTTTGCATAACAATTTGACTACTAAAGTCTATGGAGGTGTACATATTCTACCCTCTTCTAGATTTGAACTTGTGACCTCTTAGGAGGAAACACATACTCTTAACCAATAGGCCCACACAATAGCTTAGTCATGCCTCATTTCATTTATATTTAAAACCCTCTTGAGTGTAGACTATTGATCATCAATAAATGAAACTCCATTCTCTTTTAGTAGAGATCATTCAAGTGTTAAGCCATGGATCAAGTGTTGTTATTATTGAGGAGAATATTTATGGTTGGATCATTTTATGTTTAGAACATAATCATGATTGTTGGATTGGATAATTACGAAATAAAACTTAAGAACACCCTTTACCTAAAGACAGATTTGACCAAATTGAACTTAACTAAGTGTCAAAATATAATAATCCCCCCCTTTAAGAACAATTTGGGCTAGCAATGAATAATTTACAAAGGTGACACAACATGAGAAGTAAGGATGCATTAGAGTCTATCCACCCATAATGAAAAATACTTGAATCACTAACATAGAAGTCTATAAAACTTCACCTATGTAAGGGGTTTTGTGAAAGGTTTTCAATTTCATCATCAATACAAAAATAGAGAAATTTCAAGAACATGATATTGAATAATATTTTTAATGAACAACATGTGGAAATTATGAAATCAACCAATAAGAGAGTCTCCCCCAAACTGTAATGTATCCCAAACTAAAATATACCTCAGATATATCGAAGTATCCTGTCCATTGATTTACAGTGCCTCTTATGGGGTGTTTTCATATATCAAGCAATAAAACAAAAAACAAAGGATATATTAGGATGGATATGAGTCAAATATAAAAGGATACCAACTAATTGATGATTCAAAATGTCATCCACTTCGAGTGTAGTATAGGTGGCAACAAGTTTGAAACTATATTGGAAGATAGATGAGATTGGTTTACAATCATTCCATGTGAAAGTGATGCGGATGGTCACATGAATACTTAGAAAAGGAAAAGGAAATTCCTTTGCTCGATTGTAAAAATTGGAGGTTAAGAAAATATTGCACCTATTTTAACTCTATTATTTCAAATTTTATTTTCAAGCTAGATTTCACATGGGTTAAAAGTTTGGAGTCACTAATAGTGAGGATAAGGCTGTCAACATAAATAAAAAGTATGTTGAGAAGGATACACTCATTTTTGGTATAGGCATTATGGTCAAAATAACATCTAGAAAAAGTGGTTTCACGAAGAAAGATATCTATTTTAGCATATCATGTTCGAAGAGCTTGCATAAGGCCATGTAAATATTTATTAAGATGGAAAACAAGGATAGAATCATTCTGGACATAGCCAAGGGGTTTTTCCATATAAATTTATTCTTGCAAATGGTCGTGCAATAAGGTATATTTAACACCCATTTGATATTACTCCCATTTATACGAAGCTGCAAGATGTAGAATAGGGTGGATGGAATTCATTTTGGATATAGGGGAGAGGGTTTTAATATAGTCATTTCTCTCTATGTGAGAAAATAATTTGGAAAATAATAAAGTCTTATATCCATCAACACTTTTTGTATTATTCATACTTAGTTCTATACACCAATTTACATCTAATATGTTTTATTTATTTAGGAAGAGGTAGAAGATACCTAGTATCATTCACCATTAAGGAAAAATATTCTTCTGCCATTGTTATGTCTTAGTCTAGTTGGATAGAATATTTTGAAAATATTTTTTGAATAGGAGTCTCTAAAACTTGAGCCAAAAGAGAGGAGGCTTGTTGTAAATATGAATATGTATGAAGTTTATATGAAGTATCACTAGAAATATTACTAATTTATTCTTATCTTGTATGGACACATCTGAGAATTCTTGCTTGTGTAGGTTCATGTTTGGTGGACTTAATTGGAGAAAGGTGAGAAAGAAATGGTGGATTTTCATTCTCACTCTCATCATCTAAAGAAGAAACCATAATAGGAGAACTAGTATAAAATTTGGAAATATGAGATGGCACATTCATCAAAGATCACTCATAGGTCTAAGATGGCACAAGTTCTAATCTAGGCATGCAAGCCAAGAGATCTTCATCAAACTTGACATACATCTTAATAGCAATTTTATTTGAATGAGGTTAAGGAATTTATAAACTTTTACATCTTTAGAATATCTAAAGAAAATTCACTTCTCAATCTGAGGCTATAATGCTTTCCTTTCCTCGTTAAGAATGCGAGCCCATGATTCACTACCAAACATATGAAAGTGGTTCATGTCTAAGTTATTGTTAGTGCATGCTTCTTTTCATGTTATATATTTTAAATCCTTTGAGGGGTTGCAATGAACTATTTAATTTTCACATTTAATTAATTTTATGCAAAAATGTGGATATAATCCCTTACATTGGACCATATAATTTTCCATTTCTTTTAATGTGTGAACTTTCTCTTAACAACAATATATTGTTGTAGTGTATATGGAAGGATTTGTTGCATCTAGATGCCCTATATAGTATAAAAAGTTGTAATTTTTTTATGAACATCTTCTATTCTCTTTTCTTAACTTCTAAAGTTGATGTCCACATTATTTTGAAGGCCTTGTGGGTTTATAACATGTCAAAATATTTGTTATTTTTTCTTAGGGCTATATGTTCTTTTCTTTGATAATTGAATTTCATTATTTACATTTTGAATTCACCCCAAAAAATTTAAACATCATTAGCAACATATGAAATTATATAAAAAGAACAATATCATCATCACTGAAACGAAACATAGAGGAACAATAGAATAAAAGCATTCACACATAGAGACAGTATGATTGGTTAAAGACCAGGGGAAAACCCCACAAGGGTATAAACACTTTCAAATTCTTCTTCTTATTATATTGTCATAAAAAATTCAGCAAAGATAGAGTACAATAATCCATTTCTTCATTCACAAGATTATCCAACAAAATTAACCAAATCATATCCCATAGATGAACCCAATAATAATACTAATCAAAACCATTATTCAGAAGCTTGCGGTCAATTATAAACATTTCCGGTCAATTGTTGAAATCTGTGGTCAACTGTCAAATGAAACCCTAGGTCCCAACCACATAGAGAGAGAGAGAGATGCATGTGGCTGAAAATTTCTGGCCGCACATAGAGGTTTGTGTGCGTGTAGTTGTAGTTGAAATTTTCTTGTGGAAAACCTGTGATTGCGAACTAAAAACCATAATCCATACATGCGAGCTTATACCCTGCAATTTCAGACCTGTGCGAACCAAATTCTCGCGAACCAACTTTAGATTTATGCGATCCAAACCAAAGAAAGAAGAATGATTGATGATCTCTAAATGAGGGTCACTTGAATTGTATTTATAGCCATAAAAGGGTGTCTAATTTCTCTTTTGGGATGACCTATCCTTTTGTGCACATGTGGGTTTCCATAATAAAATATATTTTTCTTTAACCAAATTGAATTCTTCCAAAGGCTAGAAGGGGTCTTACTTGATGAGGAAGATTGTCCAATGGAGGGAATTTTTCCATGAGCTTCCAAATTAACTCTCCCTCTCATCTATGGAGGAATTATCGACTGCAAGACATGTCCCATAACAAGTGTCTTGACATCATCAAATTTCCTCCTTGGTCATCTATCCTCATCTCTGCTCATATCTTCTCATCCCTACTTATCTCTGCTTGTTTTTTTCTTTTTTTTTTGCTCATATGGTGAACACAACTAAAAAATAATTTGACATCATAGGGGAGCTTAAGCTACCCCCCTCAATTCACATCAATAGCATCAAATATATTATATCAATCTATAAAAACATCAAGGAACCCTGCTCAACCTGAAACCACATCAGGGAGCCCAACTCAACCCAGAATCCACTGACAATGAGGAAGATTATATGGGACACTCTCACCTCATGTCTATGATAATGGGGTGGGACACTTTAACCCCAAGTCTTCTCATATGGGAGCATACATTTTCCACCTTATGTCAAGCAATATGCAAGATGTAATATCTCATTCATCCTATTGCTGATTGATATTCCCAACAATGACCCTCAATAGTCATGCGATAGAATACCTGAATCATAATCTAGCTTGGGTGAGACACCCAAATTACCAAAGGTAAGGATCGTACACCTCAAAGCCTCCTCAACCCATTTACCAGATGTGGAGGGAAAACCCCAACAAGCCCAAATTGTGGGTATGATGCCAACTAAAGTGTTATTTTTTGGAAACTAGAGTTAAATTATAGATTGGATAACTCATATGGTTAATATTATAATTTCATTAGATTCTTATTTTTGAGAGGACCAAAATCGACCTATAGATTGCCCCAATCGGTTAAGCAGAAGTTAAGTTATGAATTATTTTATTATTTTATGGTTAGCCTAAACACATGTGGATTTTGTCAAAGCCCCAAGCGGTCCCTCACAAAGTTATAAATAGAAGCAACCCCAAGTTCATTTGCACACATTCACTCATGATATCGTCTTCATGCTCTCTTGGTATTAGTTCATATTTTCTATTTTTGGCTCGCACATGTACGTCAGGAGAAGCTCACACTAAGGATTAGGATGACACACATGGTCTCGCATCCGATTTGGGTGTTCTGGACCATAACCGCGAGAAAGCCTTGCCAAGGCCATGGTTGAGCTGGTAAATCCATGAAAAGACATTATTGAGGGTGTGGCTAGGGTTCTAGGCTGATTAGACCCTCAATTGCGGGCACATAATTCTTAGGTTGCGGTTAAGGGTGTTTCAGCCACAAGCAGACCGTATTAAGGCCATAGTAAAGATATTTACTAGGAAAACATGATTTGGATCACAGTTAGTTTCTTGCGGAGTGTCATCATTCATCCATCCCGCAGTCACAGTCATTGAAAACAGTCTGGATCTAGATCTAGAACCGGGTAGCTAAGATCACTTGGTTTTTGTGATTCATCATATCCATGCTTTTTATATTGTATATTTGCAGATCTATAGATATGATATGTTTATTTACACTACATATATGTATTGGAATCATTGTACTCTCTGCTGAAAACATTTTATGATGATCTATTGAAGAAGAAGATTTGAAAGTGTTTCCCCCATAGTGGGGTTTTTCCCTGGTCTTGGACCAATTTGCTGTCTCTTATGGTTGTGCTATTGCCTTCTTTGTCACTGCATGCATTGTTCTATCTTCAGTTACTGTTTATGATTATTTGCACTGCTATTATTTGGATGCAGTGTTATTAAAAATTAATATGGGCTAAAGTAATTGATTCAACATAGAATAATATTGAAAAATTAACATGGTATCAGAATTAAGGTGAAGGACTAGCCCAAGAGAAGACAAGCAGTGAAGCCCTCATTATTAGAAAGTAGATCTACAAGCCAAGGTAAATATGTCTTCCTCATCTTCAAGGAGCACGATAAATTGGGTGATGCATCTAACTTCTCTGCGTGGAAAGTCATATTGGAGATCATTGCTGAAAAAAACGATGTGATAGAATACATTAAAAGAAGGATGCTTGAACCTTTCGAAGATACCTCCATTTCCGTCAAGAAAAAATATAAGAAAGGTGAGTCCAAAGAAAAAAAAAATCATAGCTGATGGTTTACAAAATCATTTACTTACATATGTTGGGAATTTAAGAAAATATAAAGACATGTATGACAAGATATATGACATGTATGAAGTGAACAATATAAATGAGATAATCACCTTGAAATATCAACTCAAGGAAGTGAAGATGAAAAAAGGTGAAACTGTTCAGTCTTGCAGTATGAGGATCTCTCATCTTAGAGATCAACTGCAAAGGTTTGGAGAGAATTTCGCTAACATAATACTGGTTGTCGTGACTCTTAGAGGTATTCCTTTTGTTTGGGAAACATTCATCACTACTATCAGTAAAAACAATGTTCTTCTGTAATTTTATGAGATAGTTGGAAAGCTAACTCGAGAAGAATTGAGAATGATAGTAGGAGGGAGGATTCAAAAGCATGAAGAAGGAGAGCCTGTATCATATGTTTCTCATAACAAAAGAAAGAGATAAAAAGGAGGCCCTTCAAGAATACATTCTCCTCAAATCTCAAAAGGAAGGAATGACAAGTTACTAGCTCATATTGAATGCTACAACTGGCATAAGAAAGGTCACTATGAACGTGACTGTCCCAATAAGAGAAAGATACCAAGATACAACTCTATAAGCAACTTCAATGATAAAAGAAGAAGAGACAATCAAAGGAAAAACTAAGATGAAAAATATGAAAGGATAAGAGATTCTTAAAGTGATCGTGAAGACAAACATCACTCTCATAAGAAGTCAAGGGCTCCCGGGTATGAAATAAATTCTATGAATAAAACTGAATATATTCTGATTTATACACTTACTAGTTATTCTCCACTAGATTCATGGGATATTTGGTTGGTTTATAGTGGGTCCACTCATCACTTATCTGGATACAAAGAATTCCTCTCTAATCTGGTAGAGAGGGATACAAAGTTGAAAATTATTCTTGGAGATAACTCCACTCATCATGTAAAAGTATTTAGATCTATCAAGTTTCAGTTGAACTCTGAGGAATCAATATTGTTGCATGATGTTATCTATGTGCCATGAATTATGATGAATTTGATTTCTATATCTACATTAGAAGATAAAGGGACAATGGTTTCCTTCATAAATGGAAAGGTCTTATCTTGGCCTGCTGATTCACATATGAAAGATACATTCACATTAGGACTAAGATTTGAGGAACTCTACAAAGTCACAAGAAGGCCACTTCTAGCATTGGTTCACAATACCAATCATCTCGGTGAATTATGGAATCACAGGATCGCTCATCTACACTATGATTCTCTTCTGAAATTGAAGAGACTGGTATTAGGTATTCTCGATGTTCAAGCTCATCATGATGGGGTTTGTCAAGGTTGCGCAAGTGGAGAGAAAACAAGGGGACCATTCCCCTCTAGTAAGAACAAAAAAACTAACATCCTGTAGCTCATTCATTCAGATATATGTGGTCTGATGCCTGTACACTCAGTTGGTGGTCATCTATATTACATCACCTTCATTGAAAATTTCTCAAGAAAGAGATTGTTGTACTGCCTCAACCACAAGGATGAAGCCTTTGAAATATTCTAGGAATTCAACGCTTTGGTCGAAAATATGTCTAGGAAAAGAATCAAAGTTTTCGAGCCTGAAAACATAGGGGGATTCATTTCAAAATAATTCATAGCATTCTGCAAGAAGAAAGGGATCAAGAAAGAAACTATTGTGCCTTATAAACTTGAACATAATGGCTTAGCTGAAAGGAAGAACTAGACGATAATGGAAGTTGCTCGTGCCATGCTTCATGATCAGAAGGTACCAAAGTTTTTTTGGGCTGAAGCCACACATGCTACCGTGTATGTTCAAAACCAGGTGCCTCATCAAGCATTGAGAAACAAGACTCCAAAAGAATTGTTTACAGGTAACAAACTCGATGTCAGTCATCTTCGCATATTTGGAAATCCTATATTCTTTCATGTGCAGAAAGACAAAATAAATAAGCTAGAAGATATAGGTATAAAATTTATTTTATGGGTTACTGTGAAAACTCTGAGGCTCATAAAATATACATTCCCGATCAAAGGAATGTTGAAATCAGCAGGGATGTAACCTTTAATGAAAATATTACACTTAGTAAAGCTAGAGATATTCCTCAACCTCCCAAGGAAGATGATAATGACAAGGACATTCTAGATTGTCCTTATATGCTAGTTAGATGATATTGATACTACCATGGAGCCTATGGATCCTCTAGATCCACCTCCCAATGATCCTCCTACAAGGAAAAGAACAATGTGGCTTCGCGACACTTTACAGGACAGTGAAAGAAGTATTACCATTCACCAATCATTTATATAAAGGAAGGAATCTTGCAAGTAATAGGGATATGTAGCTGATATGAGCACTATGATTCAAGCTAAACCATCCTCTTTAGAAGAGGCAACAAAATATCAAGTTTGGAAGGATGCTATGGCCTAGGAATAAAAATCTATTGTGAAAAATGATGTACGGGATTTTATGCTGAGACCACATAGGAAGTCTATTGTGAATTCGAAATGGTTATTTAAGATCAAGCATGGAATCAATGGAAGCATTGATAAATATAAATTGAGGTTCGTAGCTCGAGTTTTCTCCCAAAAAGAGGGATAATATTATGATGACATATTTCCTCCTATAGCTCGATACACAACTATCCGTTCGATAGTTTCCCTTGCTGCTAGTCAAGGATGGACCCTTCATCATATGGATGTAAAGACCTCCTTCCTCCATGGTATGTTACGGGAAGAAGTGTATGTGGAACAAAGACGGGGATTTGATGTGGAAGATCACTAAACACATGTTTGTAGGTTGAAGAAAGGATTGTACGGATTAAATAAAACTCCCTAAGATGGGTATGCTCGTATTGACAACTATCTAATGAAACTGGGTTTCACAAGAAGCAATGCTGATCCCAACCTATATTTTAAGGTTGTCCAAGGTTTTCCTCTAATATTGGTTCTATTTTTTGATGATATATTATTAACAGGAAGTGAACTACTGATGATCGAATGTAAGAGGAAGTTAGCCTCTAAATTTGAGATGAAAGACCTCGGTCTAGTGCACTACTTTTTGGGCATTGAGTTGTGGCAAAGACTTGGTGATATATTTCTCTCACAGGGAAAGCATGTAGTGAATCTACTGGAAAGGTTTGGTATGACTGAGTGAAAATTGATGAATACTCTGATGGAGATGAACTTCAATAATTTGTGTGGAAAAGTATTTGGACATGATATGGAAAATCCATTCGAGTATAAACAACAAATTGGAGCTTTGATGTTCCTCTTGAGCACTCATCTAGATATATGTTATGCAATCAAAAAATTGATTCAGTTTATGGCGGAGCCCCTTCATGCACATTGGATTGTGGCCAAACATGTATTGAGATACTTATAGGGTTTGATCACACTTGGTATGAGATATTCTATTGGAAATATCCAACTTCATGGATACACTGATGGTGACTCGATAGGTAATGTCACCAACATGAAAAGTACATATGGATGATGTTTTAGTCATCGATCTTCCATGATATCCTGGATGATCAGGAAGAAAAATTTGGTAGCTTTGAGCAGCACAGAAGCAAAATACATTGGTACTAGCACAACTAGTTGTGAAGTAGTGTGGTTAAGGAAGCTCTTAGGTGAGCTCTTTGGTCAAGTATCAGATACCATAGTGATATGCTGTGATAACAAGAGCGTGATCTGTTTGGGAGAGAATTTGTATTTCATGACAAGTCCAAGCATAACGAGATCTGATATCACTTCATCTGTGGCATGGTGTAGAGAGGAGCTATTAGACTCCACCACACATCGACTGACGAACATATAACAAATATTCTCAGCAAATCACTTATGAAATGAAATTTCTTGGTCTTCAGAGAAAAACTTGGATTGATGGATGTAGCCCCTCTGGATAAGGGGAAACATTGATCGAGGACACTGAGCAAGCTCTTCCTACCTCACTTGAGCTCTCGAGGTGAGGAATTGAGATGAAGGGCTCCTAGGGTTGAGGGATATTTGGACAATATGGCATTTTCCTATCTGTTACCCAAGTTTGATATGCCTCTCACCTATCTTCATAGGGTCAGAGATGCTTCTCCCTTATTTGGTCTATGCAAAGTATACCCCAGTTGGCATCATACCCTCAAGCAAGGCTTGATGGGAATACCATCCTCTTTTTTCCAATGAGATGAGAGTGTACTTGGGGTGTACAACCAAATTTGATTAAGATTCAGGTGTTCTACCACTTGAATGATGAGATCCATTGATGGGAATATTGATAGGAAATAAGATTGGGTTGAGATGTTTCTCCCCTTTCATGATTCCAATTCAAGACTGAGCTCCCCGATGAGGACCCATGGTCGGAGATGTGCTCCCCTATGTGTTGGATTATCTTATTGCTAGGTATGGGTGGAAGATATTTCATCCTACCATCAGTGATGGAGTTGAGCCGTGATGACACTTTGATGTTCTTAGTGTCAGTATTTTCATCTTGCCATTAGTGATCAATATCATTTTTTCATATCATTTTAGGAGTCCCACTTAGAATTTTTTTATCATTCCACTAGGTCATGCAAAAAATTAGTCACTGATGGTAGTCCGAGTCCAAAAACATCACTCATCCTCAACATTTGGTTACTTGCTGACATAATTTCATACCATGCTAACTGTACATAATCCATAAATTCTATTTTATTATACCATTTGTATCAGTCATGAGGTCATCATGCCATCTTGAAAATTCAATCCTTCAAGGTCTCATTACATCTTTTATGATTTTTCAAGGTCCCATTAGGTCCATTAGGGTTTCCAAGGTCTCAATAAAAACTCAATTCCATTGCATAAGGTCATCAAGTGAAAGAGTGAAAAAAATAAACATCTCTTTATTATGTAAAGAGATGATTTGCAAAGATGTAATTATCATTTCAAAGTTGAGATTTTTATCCTGAATTGTAATTATCATTCCAAAAAGATGTATTTTTTAATTTTAATTTTTTAATTTTATATCATTTATATGTAATAAATAAAAAGTTCCCAAGCGGCTAAAATAGTGTTCCAAGCATGCCAAAGCACCAAAAAATCAAATCCTAGAGTTCTCAAAGCACATCAAATGATCAATTTTTCAAAAAGAAAGAGTCAAGTGAAAGGACAATGTTTCATAAGATTAATTGAGTGATAGAGGAAGAAAGTGGGTCCCAAGGAACAAATCATCAATGCACCAAATATAAATTCCCTCAAGATATCAATTTCATCTTCATTTCTCCCCTGCAGCATTGAGTCACCACCTCCACAACACGAAATTCTAGTTTGAAGGGCAAAAATTTGATTTTTTTGTGTGGCGCTGCGCACCTGGACATCAGGAGGGCGCACCTATAGCTCACGCTGCACACCTGGACATCAGGAGGGCGCACCTGTAGCTCATGCTATGCACTGGCTTTAGGCACTGTGAACTTGGAAAAGGGAGGGCGCACCTGTAGCAGGTGCAACACACCTGCCCAAAAACGCTCAGTGAGCCTCCAAATAGATTTCATTTCTCTCAAAATTCAAAAAATAATTTCCCACACTCTCTAGCAAGCAATTAATCCACAGGTACACCATTCCTTTTCTCCTCAAATCAATCTATGTGGTGTTTGATATTTTATGAAAGATTTGATGTTTTCTTGAGCTTAAAACCCTAGTATCACTGTCAAATCCCAAATTTATATTCCCTACCACCTCACATTCCTTTCCTACATTGGAATTGACCCTATCCCTGTCCCCTATATCACTATCTCCATTTCCCAAAGCCCCTTTTCCCAAAATTATAAGACCTAGGTGCGTCAATTCCCTAGGCTACCAAAATACCAAACTTGTAATTAAATTCCCATTCAAAATTCCCTTATCATTTCTACTCCCTGTCACCTCCCCCATTTCATAAACCCCTTCCCCCATCTCCATAATTTTTTCCATCCCATTCCCCACTCCCTAAAACTACGTTTCACTCCCATCATCTCCCTAGGGTTTCTAGCCAAGACACTATGGAAGAGGAAAACAGAGAAATTAGTTAGGAAGAAGAAAGGGAAGAGAGGAGGACACACAAAGGAGTGAGGATCCTCAGAATTGAACCTCCAAACACTAAAGAACTCATGGCATCTCCCATGACTGTGACATGTTTCAAGCATGTAGGATGCTTTGACTACTGTGAAAAAATGCAAAGGGTTCAATATCACCCTATTTTGACCAGGCTGTTCATTTATAATATTCATGGAAACTAAGTAGCCCTTACTGGTGTCACATTCACAATATATACAACCATGATAGAATTTTCCACTAGAATTCTGAATGTTGGCGAAAAATGGTACAAACAAAAATACTTAGAGGATCATTACTATGATCCCGACATTAAGCCAAGGTAAAAAAATGAAGGAAAGAAGGTCTTTCATTTCTCTTACCTCCTAGATAGGTATGCCTCCATGATGAAAATAATCATGAAGTACTTTACTTGTGAAGGAAGGTTCTCGATACTCTAAAACTATCATGTCCGGTTATTAATGAACTTCACAAGGGTAAAAATGCTCAACATACCTTAATTTATCTTCAGGAGCATTGACAAAATGTCTTACCTTGTTCAAAAGAGAGATTATGACCACCAGATGAAAATTATTTTTCACCACTACCTCATCAAGATCGTAGTCCTCCATCACCTTTATAAATTGAACATCTCATGGAGTAATTTCATAGAAAATGACATCTTCACTGCTCCACCAGTTCAACATTATCAAGTTGTGCCTCCACCATCTCATCCCATAGTACCTACTTCATCATCAACTCAAACTACTCCACCCATTTCACCGCCACCATCACCATTTCATGTGCACATTGGGTCACCAAGTAGAGTTGAGATTATCAAGCCTACGAGGGCTGATTTGAGCATATTGGAAAAAACATACCAGAGAGGTCATAGGAAAGTGTTTTCCCCATAGATTGTGGGAAGGGCATTACCTTCTTCATCGGAAAAGTAGCTACACAAAGGAAAAAAAAAGGTGACATAGGCATATATTCAAGAAGAGATCAAGCATGAGAAGGAAAATATCCATGAGACAGACATGGACTTTGACCTTGTTGATTTGAGTCAGCAACATGATTTTTAGATCAATAGCACAACCATCAAAGAAAAAGAAGCCAAGATTAGAGAACTACAAACTAATCTTGAGAGAGTTAAATTTGTCGTTACCTTTCTTGAGCAGGAGAACCAAACATCTCATTGATGAAGTGAAATTCATCAGAGCTCAAAGAGAGACAGAAAAAACTAAAGTATTTCTTGAAGAGAAATTATAAACATATGGTGAAACCAATGAGGCAGAAGAACAAGTGCCAAGGAGAAGGCCTAGGACTAGAGGGCTGAAAAGAGCTCTAGAATTACAGAGACAAAAGGAAGTTGAGCTTGCTAATCAACTCACTTTGAATGAAAAATTTGTAGTGGTAATCAATGAAAATCGGGAGCAATGGCTTGACAGGGCTAACCAACACCTATAGAAGCTTCTGGAGAAGGAAAACATGGATACTGATACATTGAGAAAGAGGGCCAAGCACTATGCCAAGAAAAAAAAAATTGCAAGGTAAAAACTTAAACAAACCATTACAAAAATTGAAGCCTTGAGCTTGAAAGAAGAGAAAATAAGGCTTGATATCCTTTTTGAAGCCTCACTCCATGCATAAACTTCATTATCAGTCATCATTCAAAAAATTTTGACAGGTTTTGGGACATTTTTGTAAAATTTAAAAATTATGTCTATTTCAAGACAGTTTTGTGACAGCTACAAAGGCATATTTTAGCCAAAAGAAGACCACCATTAGATTCATAATGATTAATAAATGCAATAAAAAAAAATTATAAGATTTTTTTGGACAACTGGTAGGTGAAAAAGTGAAAAATAAATCCTAATAACCACAGTTTTGCCTCATTTTTCACCTTGGCGCTGCGCATTGAGCAGTCTTGGGATAATGAAGTTTTTAGGGGTTAAATCAAGTCCATTATGCAAACCAAGCATACATCTATAAATTATACTGGATAAGCTTTCCAATGAGCTATCCTGAGCTCAATTTGGACACCAGGAACCCATCCAAAACTAAACTGCAAGTTGGAGGGCACACCTGGCACTCGGAGGGCGCACTTGGCATTTTGAGGGCGCACCTGACTTTTTCTGATTTTTCTCTGTTTTTTTTCTGCAAATTTGATTTTAATCTTGGGAAATCAAGTTTTTACTTATGTAATTGATGGAAATAAATGTAATTATCATGTTCTTACTATTACCTAGGTTAAATACATTAGATGAAAACTCATGATGAGGTGTAATGAATCAGTTTGCAAAAAGTGAGGGATGAGTCAGTTTGACCACCCTACACTCTAGGTATTCAACTTAGTTTTTGGTGGAACTGCTCCTTCTCTCATGGATTCGACCCTGAGGCTGGGAGGAGTTTGTTTGAGGCCTATATCATGTAATTTTTCAGTAATTTCATAGGTTGGGAATCAGTTGGATGTTGTCATATTGATCAAAGACTCTATTGTAATCATTTTGGCAGGAGCCTAATAAAAGTGTTGCAAGCTATTTCTTTGGGATACCTGTGGTATGGTTGTCTAGCATTGTTTTTTATTTTGTTGTATTTGTATGAATGTATTTTTGGTCCATTTTACATTTCATTTCTATTGTATGATCACTTTTAAATTATAGAAACATAATTCATCTCACATGCTCTGTTTTGGGAAAGTTTTTATAGTCTGTTCATTTTTCTTTTATTTTAGGAAGAATTCATTTTTCATGCTCTTCCTAGCTCCTCACATTTCTGAATCATTCCATCCCAAGAACCCTAATGTGCTATCCTTCCTACCTACCTTGCCCCATTGAATGGACTATAACCCTAATCTTATTTTCCCTGACCTAGCCTCTTTGACCTAATATCCTCATCCAACAACCCAATAAAATCAAATAAAACCCCCTGAATTCATACCTAGCCTAAAACCATAATTTATCTAGCCCTCTTGGCTGTAACATTGTGGAGAGAGCCCTCTCTGGTTTGGTAGGGCTAGATACCAAGCCAAAATATTGGTTTTTGGTTACCTCTGTTGGGATTTCTTCTTCAGCCTTAGAGATATGGTGGAGTGATAACATACTAGGGCCATTGTCAGGGAGGCAAAAAGATAAATATTCCTTGAGAAAGAATGACAAATATCAGATCTGATTGTTGATGGTGAACAACGATCAGGCATAAGAAGGTTGTGCATCATTCACCTGGCGACTCCAATGTCGAAAAATCCCAAGGTTTAGAATTTTTATGGCGACTCCACTTTTAAAGAACTGGTAGTTTGGAGATATTATTGGTGAACTCACTATTGTCAAAATGGATTCGATTGCTCAAAGGTATGCTCCTATGAATCGAGCTCATATTCTTGGTTTTCTGAACCGTATTCCTTGTATAGATTGGCAATAAGTACTATCAAAGTTTAAGGGCTAGGACGGTGAATTTGCTAGTCTGCATTTGGTCAAATTTTGTTTTCATATTCACAAACTAAAGATTGACTTTCCTAAATATTGTCTAATGAAGATTTTTATGGCTACCTTGGAGGGAAAAGCGAGATCATGGTATGAGAGCCTACCATCTGCTATTTTATATTCTCTAAAGGAATTTCATTAAGTTTTCTTTCAAAATTATCAAAGCTCTAATTCTTCCTTGTCGACGATTGATAGTTATTGTGAAATATCTGATAATTTCATTGAGTTTCTTGAAAATTTGTGTGGGGATGAAGGGTTTCTAGATGATGAGATCATAGAAGCCCTATATGATTTTTCCTCCAACAAGAATCACTATTTTCTTCCTTGGATGAAAAAGACCAGGACCTAGAAAGAGAAATGCCTATTCCTGATCTTGAGAATGAGAATCATCAAGCCAATGTTAACTGCTATAAAACTCAAGTTTCTCCTCTATTTGAAGATGAGATAGACCAGTTCCTAAATAGTCATATTACAGCCCAAGCTAATGCAAGTTTGCAGTGTTCACATAGTCAAGAATGTGTTAGTGAAATTTCTTCCATTATTGAAAATGAAAATATGAGTTTAAATGATGATAGTCATGAAATTGATGAAACTATACACAATGTCGTGTTTAACAAACTTGAAGAATGTTTTCTGTTCAGGGATAATTTAGAATATGAATGGAAGGAGAATGAGTCTGAGAGAGACAATATTCCAAATATAGAATCAGAGTTGCCCATGCTTAAGGAATTTACAACCAATAATCAGACAACAGAAATTCATACTTCCCTATCCTCTCCTATGGATCAACAACCAAATGTTCTTTCAGATCAGAATGAAGAGTGTGCTTGTGTTTTTGCTGAATCTCAAGACAAGGTAAAATTTCATGTTTTTGAATATCCTTTTACTAATTTGCTATAGTTAGCACAGAAGATGTATTTTCTTATTTTCATGGACCAGAAGCGCATGTTCAGTGGACACTTGGAGTGGCCTAGTTTTCATTTTTTCTGCCTGCTCGAGGAAAATGACAGAAAATTTTTAGTAAGTAGCCATCTACTAGATTGGTTACACTGGAAGGATCACTTCACATGATTGTACAGATGTCTTTAGCACATAGGTGGTTGTCATCAAGATTTGAAGCCTTCAAGTCACGGTGATATACTTTCATCAATAAGTTTAGTAAGTTTTTATTCCAATCAGTCCAGTTTTGAGTCTATTTTTTTGAGTTATAATTTTTTAGTCATGTTATTAGTTTGATTTTTTTAATGTATCGGCCCAATGGATAAGGCATTGATCTGCAAAATCCAAATTTTTGTGGTTCTTGACACCTCTTTCAGAGCTATCATCCCCAATAAGGGCAATGTTAGTGTCAATATTTGCATCCTGCCATCAATGATCAAAATCCTCTTTTCATATCATTTTAGGAGTCCCACTTAGAATTTTTTTATCATTCCACTAGGTCATGCAAAAAAATAGTCACTAATGGTAGTCCTAGTCCAAAAAAATCACTCTTCCTCAAAATTTGGTTACTTGCTGACATACTTCATAACCTGTTGATTGTACATAATCCATAAAGTAAATTTTAGCATACCATTTGTATCAGTGATGAGGTCATCATGCCATCTTAAAAATTCAGTCCTTTAAGGTCTCATTAGGTCTTTTAGGGTTTTTCAAGGTCCCATTAGGTCTATTAGGGTTTCCAAGGTCTCAATAAAAACTCCATTCCATTGCATAAGGTCATCAAGTGAAAGAGTGAACAAAATAAACATCTCTTTACTATGTAAAGAGATGATTTACAAAGATCTAATTATCATTGCAAAGATGTGATTTTTATCCTGAATTGTAATTCTTATTCCAAAAAGATGTAATTTTTAATTTTCATTTTGTAATTTTATGTCATTTATATGTAATAAATAGAAAGTTCCCAAGCTGCTAACACAATGTTCCAAGCATGCCAAAGCACCAAGAAATCAAATCCTAGAGTTCTTAAAGCACATAAAATGATCATTTTTTCAAAAAGAAAGAGTCAAGTGAAAGGATAGTGTTTCAAAAGATCAAGTGAGTGATAGAGGAAGAAAGTGGGTCCCAAGGCCCAAATCATCAATGCACCAAGTATAAAGGCCCTCAAGACATCAAATTAATCTTCATTTATCCCTTGAAGCATTGATTCACCACCTTCATATCAAGAAATTCTAGTTTGAAGGGTGAAATTTTTAGCTTTTTGTGTGGCATTGTGCACCTGGACATCAGGAGGGCACACTTGTAGCTCGTGCTATGCACTGCCTTCAGGCGCTTCGCACCTAGAAAAGGGAGGGTGCACTTATAGCAAGTGTTGCACACCTGCCTAAAAATGCTCTGTGAGCCTCCAAATCAATTGCATTTCTCTCAAAATTCAAAAAATCATTTCCCACGCTCTCCATCAAGAAATTAAGCCATAGTTACACCATTCCTCTTCTCCTCAAATAAATTTGTGTGGTGTTGGATATTGTATGCAAGATTTGATGTTTTCCTGAGTTTAAAATGCTAGTATCATTGTCAAATCTCTAATTTCCATTCCCTACCACCTCACATTCCTTTCCTACATTTAAATTGACCCTATCCCTGCCCCCTATATCACTATCTCCATTTCCCAAAGAAATTTTTCCCAAAACACTAAGAACTAGGTGCTTCAATTACCTAGGCTCCCAAAATTCCTAAACCTGTAATTAAATTCTCATTCACAATTCCCTTATTATTTATACTCCCATTCACCTCCCTCATTTCATAAAACCCTTCCCCCATCTCCCTAATTTTTTCCATCCCATTCCCCACTCCCTAAACCTACATTTCACTCCCATCATCTCCCTTGGGTTTCTAGCCAAGACACTATGGAAGAGGAAAATAGAGAAATCAGTGAGTAAGAAGAAAGGGAAGAGAGGAGGCCACACAAAGGAGGGAGGATCCTCAGAATTGAACCTCCAAACACCAGAGAACTCATGGCCTCTCCCATGACTGTGACATGTTTCAATCATGTAGGATGCTTTGAATAATGTGAAAAAATACGAAGGGTCCAATATCACCCTGTTTTGACCAGGTTGTTCATTTATAATCTTCATGGAAACCAAGTAACCCTTGATTGTGTCACATTCATAGTATCTACAGCCATGATTTCAGCTTCCACTGGAATTTCGAATGTTGGTGAAAAATGGTACACACAAAAAGACTTGGAGGATCACTACTATGAGCCCTATATTAACCCAAGGTACAAAAGTGAAGGAAAGAGGGTCTTTCATTTATCTTACGTCCTGGAAAGGTATGCCCCCATGATGAAAATCATCATGAATTACTTTACTTGTGAAGGAAGGTTCTCGAGACTCTACACCTATTATGTCTGGTTATTAATGTACTTCACAAGGGTAAAAATGCTCAACATACCTTATTTTCTCTTTAGGAGCATTGACAAAATGTCTTACCTTGTTCAAAAGAGAGATTATGACCACCAGATGAAAATTATTTTTCATCACTCCCTCATCAAGATCATAGTCCTCCATCACCTTGATCAATTGAACATCTCATGGAGTATTGTCATAGAAAATGACATCTTCACTGCTCCGCTAGTTCACCATGCTCAAGCTGTGCCTCCACCATCTCATCCCATAGTACCTACTTCATCATAAAATGAAACTACTCCACCCATTTCACCACCACCATCACCATTTCATGTGCACATTGGGTCACCAAGAAGAGTTGAGATTAGCAAGCCTAAGAGGGCTGATTTGAGCATATTGGAAAAAACACACCAGAGAGGTTATATGCAAGTGTTTGCCCCATATATTGTGGGAGGGACCTTGCCTTCTTCATCATCAAAGTAGGTAGACAAAGGAAAACAAAAGGTGAGAGAGCCAAATATTCAAGAAGCGATCAAGCATGAGAAGGAAAATCTTCATGAGATATACATGGACTTTGACCTTGTCGATTTGAGTCAACAAGATTATTTTGAGATCACTAGCACAACCATCAAAGAAAAATAATCCATTATTAGAGAACTTCAAACTAATCTTGAGAGAGCTAAATTTTTCATTACCTTTCTTGAGTAGGAGAACCAACAACTAAAGACCAAACATCTCATTGATGAAGTGAAATTCATCGAAGCTCAAAGAGAGGCAGAAAAATTTGAAGTCTTTCTTGAAGTGACATTATAAACATATGGTGAAACCAATGAGGCAAAAGAACAAGGCCTAGGACTAGAGGGCTGAAAAGAGCTCTAGAACTTGAGAGGCAAAAGGAGGTTGAGCTTGCTAGTCATGAACAATTTGCAGTGGTAATCAATGAGAACCACGAGCAATAGCTTGACAGGGCTAACCAGTACCTAGAGAAGCTTCTAGAGAAGGAAAACAGGGATAATGATATATTGAGAAAGAGGGCCAAGCACTATGCCAAGAAAAACAAAATTGCAAGGTCAAAACTTAAATAAGCCAATGCAAAAATTGAAGCCTTAACCTTGCAAGAAGAGAAAAGAAGGCTTGATATCCTTGCTGAAGCCTCACTCCATGCATAACCTTCATAATCAGTTATCATTCAACAAATTTTGACAAGTTTTGGGAAATTTTTGCAAATTTTGAAAATTTTGTGCATTTCAAGACAGTTTTGTGACAGCTGCAAAGCTAGGTGCGCAACAACCTAGGCGTTGTGATTTTGTTTGAGGCATATTTTGGCTAAAATTAGACCACCATTATACTCATAATGATGAATAAATGCAAGAAAACATCTTTTCTAAGCTTTTTTTGGACAACTGACAGGTGAAAAAGTGAAAAAACACCCTAAAAAACACAGTTCTTCCTCATTTTTCACCTAGGCGTTGTGCACTAAGTAGTCTTGGGATAATGAAGTTTTTAGGGGTCAAATCAAGTCCATTCTTCAAACCAAGCATATATATGGAAGGTAGACAACTTAAGATTTTCAATGAGCTATCTTGAGCTCAATTTGGACACCGGGAACCCATCCAAAACTCAGCTACAAGTTGGAGGGCACACTTGGCATTGGGAAGGCGCACCTGGCATTCTGAGGGCACACTTGAATTTTTCTAATTTTCTCTATTTTTTTCTGCAAATTTGATTTTCATCTTGGTAAATCAAGTTTTTACTTATGTAATTGATGTAATTAAATGTAATTATCATGTTTTTATTGTTACCTAGGGCAAATATATTATATGAAAACTCATGATGAGGTGTAATGAATCAATTTTCAAAAATTGAGGGATGAGTAAGTTTGACCACCCTACACTCTAGGTATTCAACTCAGTTTTTGGTGGAACTGCTCCTTCTCTCATGTATTCGACCCCTGAGGCTGGGAGGAGTTTATTCGAGTCCCATATCATGTAAATTTTCATTCATTTCATAGGTTGGAAATTAGTTGGGTGTTGGAATATTGATCAAAGACTCTATTGTAATCATTTTGGCAGGAGCTTAATAAAAGTGTTGCAGCTATTTCTTTGGGATACCTTTGGTATGGTTGTCTAGCAGTGTTTCTTCTCTTGTCTCATTTGTATGAATGTATTGTTGGTACATTTTCCATTTCATGTATACTGTATGATCACTTTCATGTTAGAGAAACAAAATTCATCTCACATGCTCTGTTTTGGGAAAGTTTTCATAGTCTGTTCATTTTTTTATCAGTTTAGGAAGATTTCATCTTTCATGCTCTTCCTAGCTCCTCACCTATCTGAACCATTCCATCCCAAGAACCCTAATGTGCTACCCTTCCTACCTACCTTGCCCCATTGAATGGACTATAACCCTAATCTTATTTTCCCTAACCTAGCCTCTTTTACCTAATATCATCATCCAACGACCCAATCAAATCAAATCAAAACCCCTGAATTCATACCTAGAATAAAACCCTAATTTATCCAGCCCTCTTGGCTGTAACCTTGTGGAGAGAGCCGTCTCCGGTTTGGTAGGGCTAGATACCAAGACAAAATATTGTTATGTGGTTACCTCTCTTGGGATTTCTTCTCCAGCCTCAGAGATCTAGCAGAGTGATAATAGATGTAAAGATCTACAAGTAGAGATTAGCAAGTGAAATTATTCCTAGTTGAGAGGGAGTGTTAATTTTTGGAAACTATAGTCAAATTCCACATTGGAAAACTCATATGGTTAAGATTATAATTTCATTAGATTCCTCTTTTCGATAGGACCAAAATCAACCTATACATCGCCCCAATCGGTTAAGAAGAAGTTAAATTATGAATTATTTTATTATATTATGGGTTGACCTAAGTTCATCTAGATTCGGTCAAAGCCCCAAACGATCCCTCTCAAAGTTATAAATAGAAGCGACCCCAAGTTCATTTGCACACATTTTCTCATGAGATCATCTTCATGATCTCTTGGTATTAGTTCATATTTTTTATTTTTGGCTCGCACAGGTACGTAAGAGAAGCTCGTGCTAAGGATCATGATCACAGGCATGGTCTCGCATCTGATCTAGGTGTTCTAGGCCATAACCTAGGGTAGGCCACGGGCAGGTAGCGGTTGATATTAGCCAAAATTGCGAGCAAGCCATGTCAAGACCGTAGTTGAGCTGGTAAAGGTGCGAGTAGACAATATTTAGGGCACGGCTAGGGTCCCAGGCTGATCAGACCCTCAACCGCAGGCACATAAAGCTCAGGTTGCAGTTATGGGTGCTTCAGCCGCAGGAAAATTGTCTTGAGGATGCAGTTAAGATATTTATTGGGAAATCTGATTTGGATCACATTCAGTTTCTTGCGCAACATCATCATTCATCCATCACGCAGTCACAGTCGCTTCGAAACAATCATTGCCGGCAGTCTAGATCTAGCTCTAGAACTGGGCATATGAGATCACTTGGTTTTGGTGATTCACGATATTTGTGATTTGATATTGTAGATCTAATCTGTTTATTTCAGCTACATATATGTATTGGACTCATTGTATTCTCTGCTGAAAACTTTTTATGACGATTTATTGAAGAAGAATATTTGAAAGGGTTTCCCCCACAATGGGATTTTTACCTAGTCTTGGACCAATCTGCTGTCTCTTATGGTTGTGCTATTGTCTTCTTGTCACTGCATGCATTGTTCTATCTTCAGTTACTGTTTATGTTTTTTTACACTGCTATTATTTGGATGCATGAAGAGTAATTTGGGATAAAGTAATCAATTCAACATAGAACAATATTGAAAAATTAACTTGGGGCATGCTCTACTAGACCAAGATAGGGGAACATACATCTTCCCCCCTATGGGTGATAGATATGGGTGATACCCTATTTTCCAGAGATGAATCAACCCTAGGAGTCGTCAATGCTCAATTCCCTCCTTGGGGAGCTCAACCAAGGGAGAAGATTTATGCTCACTGTTCTCGATCAGTCCAGACCCTTTCCGAGGAGGGTCACATCCATCAATACATGCCACTCTCTGTATATTATAAACATACCAACATGCTCATATTTGGTATTGACTCAAATAATTTAAAGAAGTGTTCAATTATATTTCTTTATTCAGTTATTTCGAGCAACAATCCTCTATTGTCCTATTCATACAAAGCATCAAATCAAATTTTATGTTAGAGAAAATACATGTCATAAAAGGATACCTTACTCATCTTTACTCTCATGGAGGAAGAAACCACAAGCCAAACCTTGTCTCATACAACAACATTGTCTCAATCTATGAAGATATCTGTATCCCATCCATGTACACTATTATATGCAAATCGGATCCCAGTCTTATTGTCACAATATATCACTTCATATCCAAAGGCTGCTCAAAAAAATCTCCAAAGAGCTTCCTTAACTGAACTATCTAGTAGATAGCCATGCTAGAAATAATGTACTCAACTTCGTCCATGATTGAAGCTAGAGACTTATATTTCCCGCTCATCCAAGATAACATGGAAGATACCAAGTTAATGTAACACCCAGATGTTCTCTTCTTATCAATAACATTTCCAACCCAGTCATCACCATTCAATCCATGCAATTGTACATCTCCTGTAGTATATCTAGACCAAGATTTATTGTCCCATGCATATTATTTCAAAATGTACGACAAAGCATATGTCCAGATGGGTGTTTTCAAGAAACATTAATGCCTCAATCAACTGTCGGTACTTAGAGGATTATTCCAAGTTACATCAAACAATATCTATGCATAATTCAATTCCATCAGGGTGTCCAAGGATTTGCATTTTGTATTTCCAAATCTTTCTACTAGCTTCATGTCACATTTTCATTTTCCAAACTTCTAATCCTAGAAAATAATCCATCATAGTCATAACTAATCATCATCAGCTACTTCATTATAAAAAATGAACATATCATCAAATATTCATCAAAGGATAGTTTCATATAAGTGTATCTTCATACTTCAAGGATCATAATCACAACATCACTTCTTTACATTGCTTCACCCATCAAGTCAGGGCATCCAATTTTATCAATTTCCAGATTTATGAAGCTTAAAAAAACCTAACCAAGATCAACAAGAGTAACAATCTTATTGTCACACTTTTATCATTAGAGTTATCATTCTTATCACAAGAATGAATAATAATATAAAGTCATCAAAATCAATGTTTCTATCCAACTTTATAAAATCAGGAAATTCACCATGTCTTGTCAAATATTAAGAGCACCAATATATCACATGTACTAGAAATCAAACTTACTTTCATATGCATGCATGATACATCATGAAGGTGATATTCAACATACTTTAGGACTTAATTTTACATCCAATCTTGCACCTAAATCATAACTCTAAAAAAATATACTACACATACCTTATAGTATTCATATACATTTGCAACTTGTAACACTTATCTGGAAACTATAGTACTTGCATATTTTAATTTCCGAATGCTACTTTGAAAACTTTCAAAAAATTTCCTCACGTACTTCTTTCCTTTTTACAACACCAACTCTTCTATTCCTGTACTAGCTATCTTTTCCTGCATATTAGATGATCCTCAAGAAGTATATGTTTATCACATCTCATATATAGGTTATAAGTATTCACATACTAAAACATTCACGCAGGAAGTATAAAATATAGTCAAAACAATAAATCTAGTATGACAAATAAATAACATAAATCTAAAAGGTAATTATCTTTAACAAAAAGTGATCATCTTCCCCTCGAACCAACCTACAAGATTTGGTATTGTCCATTATCCATGTAACAATGTTGTCTTCAATATTTCCACTGACTTCATCAACAACTAGGCCTAATTGAGGCTATCCCATCTAGGGTTACACTAAACTTGTCACAAGTGCTAAAAAACCTTCTCATTGACCATGATAGGGTTTTAAGATTGCAAAACTTGAGCCTTTTTCATATTCCAGGGCTTCTTTTAAACTCTAACCTTATGTAATCCCTCAAACCATAATAACTGGCTTGCCTAGGATTCCCTTGAAACCCTATAATTATTTTAGGTTTCCTCCATATTCTCTTGCTTCCATCAAAGGTTTCTTTTCACGGGTGATATCAATGAATTTATTTCAGCCCAAATCTGATACCATGCTATTTTTTCTTAGGGATATATTGATCTTTGCTTTGATTTGCATTTAATTATTTACATATTGAATTAACCTTAGAACATCTAAACATCATTAACAACATATGCAATTATAGACAAAGGAAAATATCATCATCATTGCATTGGAATATAAAGGAACAATAAAATAAAATAATTCACACATAGAGACACTAGGATTGGTCACATACTAGGGAAAAACCCCACAAGGGGGAAAACCATTTCAAATTCTTCTTCTTATTAGATTGTCATAAAATGTTCAACAAAGAGATTAGAATAATTCATTTCTTCATTATCAAGAATATAACATAGAAAAATTAACCAAATAATATCCCAAATACGAAATCAAAACCATGATTCAAAAGAATGCAATCAATTGTCAACATCCGTAGTCAACTGTCAAATGAAACCCTAGGTCCCAACCGCAAAAAGAGAGATATGTGTGCAACTAAAACTTTCTAGCTGCAAGAAGAGCCTTGCATGCATACAGTTACAATGAAAATTTTCCCGTGTCAACCTTATGGTTGCGAACAAAAAACCCTAATCTACACATATGAGATCAAACCCTGCAATTTCAGACTTGTGCGAACCAATTTTCCACAAACCAACTTCAGACCTATGCGAGTCAAACCAATAAAAGAAGAATGATTGATGATATCCAAATGGGGGTCACTTGAACTATATTTATAGCCATCCAACGGTGTCCAATTTCTCTTTTGGGCTGAACTGTATTTTTGTGCACATGTGGGTTTCCATATTAAAATATAATTTTATTTAACCAAATTAAATTCTTCTAAGGGATAGAAGGGGTCTTCCTTGATGATGAATACTATCCAATGGAGGGAATTTGTCCCTGAGCTACCAAATTAACAATTTTCACTATCAAATTTTAAGAAATGAAGCAAAGTGTGTCTACAAAAGACATTAATGAGAGTTAAGAATTATTTGAAGTCAAATAAAGAAGAAAAATAAATCACATGGCTCAAATAACTATGAACAAGTTTAAAGTGGGTAGAGGTGTGATTTGAGGCACTTTTTTCAACATTGTATTGATGCCATTTCTGAGGAATACAATTGAAATGAAGACCGTCTTTGCAAGAAATGAGAGGAAGCCCATTCAACATATTCTGTTTATAGTTGTTGAAATGAGTGATAGTTTATACAACTAAATCATTCATGCAAAATTATGTTTATGTCATTTCCATCTAAAATAAAAAGTGATGGAAAATATGATGACCTAAAGTTGTCAAATTTATACACGTGAATAACATAATTTATCATTCCACTTTCTAAGAGATGCTTAGGATCTTTTAAATCCTTGATTACAAGTTGGTGACTTGGGTGAATATTCTACCATTTTATCTTTGAATTGATTCAGTGGTTTGATACACTGATAAAAGGTTTCCATAAATACTTGGAATACTTAACACATCACTAAAATGATGATCATCTAACTAAATTGTTCTGGGCCCTATAAAAATAGTATATCAATAATCACTAACAAAATTTTGTTTGGTGTTGAATTAATTAAGAGTAGAAAATATGGTATGATAATATTCTCTATAATTCATTGTATATATTGTATTGAAAGATAAAATTTAGATAGAAAGTGCATGTCCATGATAAAGAGAGTTAGTAGGGGGAGGTTCAAGATTGGTGTTTTTCTTCTTCGTTGACGCTTCTAAGGCCTCTATCTTGAAAAAATTGAACTCTAGATGACCATATTACCACACAAATTAAAATGGTTTCATTTTTTTCCTTTTGATTTAGTTCATTTATCAACATTGGAAGTAGGAGACAACTAGATTATTATTGTTGTAAAAATGTTGTTTTTTTTTAATGCTCGGAGCATTGCTTTTGTTGTGATACTTGTTGGAAATTGTAACTAGTTTTGGTATTCATAAATTCTATTGTACTCATAAGAATTTAACAAGCAACATAAGAAAGAAAAATTATTGTTTTAGAGCACGGGTTTCATGCTTCTTGTTGATGGTCTTCTAGGTAAAAGCATGTTCTTCATGCTTCTATGGTTTTTTAGGTCATAAGATTTATTTTCATGAGTTAAAATATTCAATGTCATGATTATAAGACCTATCTGGGCAAGATTTACCTTGTAAAGGAATTTATTTTGAGTCAAAAAAGTCAAATAAGCCTCCTAGCACAAGTCCACCCTGCCAGAGAATAGTCAGCCTAGAGAGGGATATTCGGCCCACATGGATGAGTATAAATAGAAGTTGTTCAACCTAAATTTCTCACCAATTCAATTTGAAATCAATAATTTTTATCTAAGGTGCTAAATCCAAGGAGGACAAAAAAAAAGGATAAGAAGATTTGTACCTAGAAGGAATAAACATCGATGTTTTGGTCAAGTTTTTCGCTATTTTTCTTTCACATGTGTGAATATTTTGAGATGTTGTAGGGGAAAAATTTCCATACCTACTGCAGGTCTGAAATTTGGAAGCTGGGGGCTGAAATTTTGAGTTTGGTGTAGTTTTGAAAGGGTTTGCCTATTGTTGACTTGGATGAACTTTTACCTAATTGGAAGGGATTCTTGGAGGGATAACTTGGTGTAAGAGGAGGCTTTGGTATTGAGGTTTTGGTCTTGGTTTTATGATTTGAAATAGATTCTATAATAAGAGAATAGATTTTATGGGTTTTCCTTTTGGAGGGGTTTTTCCCTGGCTTTGAGCCTAATTTCTATTTCCATTGTCTTTACTATTTTTTCAATTGATAATTGTTTAATGAAGAAGATATAATAAAGGAACACAAGAAGATAAATAAAGTTAACAAGAAATTATTAAGAGTAAGGAGAAATTGAATTAATAACTGCCATATTATATTCTCCAACATGGAATCAGAGCAAAGGTGAACAAGAGAAGGTAGCTGGAAGGACACAAAGAAGGGTTTTCTTTTCAAGGAGAATAATTTGTAGAAGGACACAAGGAAATAAGAATAAGACCTATTGATTTAAAAGAAGGGTTTCCACATTAAGTTTTTGTTGAATAAGACCTCATCATGAAGGTATCATTAAAGGAAGTAATGACAACTATATTTTAAATATTCTCTAGTGCATCATCTTGAATAAGAGGGAGCACCAAGGGTTCTTGATATCATCATTCAATCTTTGAATTTGTTTAAAAACATCATTGTTGAAGGTATCCTAGAAGATATCAATCTAGGGAATATTTGAAGCCTCCTTGAAGGTATTAAAAACTTCAATATAGTTAGAGACATCATCAAGTAGGAGGAATATTTGTTAAAAAAGTAAGCAGTATATTGTCTTCTATGTCTAAATCTATAGATAACATGGATACATTTTGAAAAGAGAGAAACAAGCTTGTTGGATCAACAAACTTCCTACCATGGAACAAAATGATTGACTTGGCACTCACAAAGAATGAAGTAGTGGAGTATATCCTATTGAAAAGTGTAACTAGGTTTAGTATTCATAATTTCATGTAACTATGTAATGAAGAGACAAATAAATAAAATGTAAAACTATGTTGCTTGCATCATGGGTTTCATGAGCAATAATATTTTATTATAGGTCAAAGACTTCTTCTTGATGTCTTTAGGCTTTTTTCATCTTGTCATAAAGATAATTAGAGTCATGTAAATGATGTCATGTTACACTTATGAAAGGACAAATTTTTGATGTAAAAATTATACTCCAAGACCTTGTCACTAGGCCTCTCCAAAGTAAGATTAAGTATGAAAGAAATCCTCCTTGAAGAATTCGTCCTATCCTCCTAGATCATGTCAGAATAGGGTAGAGAGAAAGTAACTATATAAGAGGGACTGCGGCCTCATTGTAGCAATAATATTTTAGACAAGCATCTCAGACAATTCTGTGATAGGAGTGCGAAGTTTGGGTCTGCATTGATGCATAAATAGGAGGCTAATTTGCGAAGGAGAGAGGGGTATAATTACCTTTTCTTTTGGGTCAAAATTACCTCACTCATTTTAGACAGGTGAAATGCTATCACAACGAAGAATAAGTCTACCTTATAGTGTATAATATGGTGCTAGAAGAGAAGGAGATATAACGAAAAAGAGGATTGATGTCAGATCAATAAAGGAGGTATACTATCTATGTTTTGGGGACAACAACTACAGTGTAAAGGAAGGTCACTACATCATGTAAGATATCTCCATCTTGGGAATAAAGGGTGAAAAAGAAAGGACGAGGAGGAGTCTCTAGGAGACCGAGGCTAGATCGAAAGGATTCAAGAAAGAATCACATTGTTTAGGGCTTCTAGACTAGGGACCAAGCTTCCCTAGTAGAAGTGCAATGCAATACAGAAAAGAGGATCTTCATAAGGATCCAATAAGAGCAGTAAGGATAGTGACAAGGGTTTTGGAGGAATGCTTGTTGTCAAGGGTCTTTTTCATGTTCTTGGTACTCATCAATTGAAGGTCTATAAGAAGAATTTTGATCAGCATTTCCTCTCAAAGTGATCAGAGGCTCAGTATTTTAGATCAAAAATGAAAGTGCTCAGAATTGAATGAAACTAGAATGACAAAGACCTATCCTTCACAAGGAATCCAACGCAACTCGTTTCATTGAAAACCGAGTTCGGATGAAGGAGTTACGGTGTGCTGATTTCCGTTCAGAACTGACAAATTTTTATTAAAAAATTGCAGAACAGGGACATGCTGATGACATGGAAACCCAGTGAACATTCATGGAATCTTCATCAGTTTTAGTCCAATGGGATTGTGACAAGTGTCACTCTGTGATTCACCAATTTGGTTTGTGAAGGAGAAAATTGCTCAATGACCTCCTAAGGTTGAAGTTTGGGTTCATGATATTATGTGCTGGAAATGAATTTCTTTTTAATGAATTAATTAATGCTGAATTTAATATATATATGTTTAATATTTATTATGGTTTTTAATCATATTATATATTATATCTAATATTATTTTCAAATTTTAATTAATTTTTAAACAATCTGCATATATATAAATCATTTCTAAACCTAAGTCCGCATACAAACCAACATTATAGCCATTGGAATTTCATTATATTACCGTTGGAAACATTACAATGGTGGGTACGCGATATGGTACCACATTATATTAGTGCGTTGGCAATATATAATTTTGGTGGCCTAAGTCCGATGCTAAAGTTTGAATTAGCATATTAAAGTTTGTGGAAATTATCAACGAAGCAGATGACATACTATTCCGTGGCATATCTTAACATTTCGACAACGCAAAACACATACAGGTTCAAGGTCCGGGATTGAACACATATCTCCCCCACAAGAACTTCGCGTCTTAACCGTTGGGCCAAGGCCCATTCCATTGAAATTTGTAGCCGTGAACATATAGTTAAAGCTTATAAGTGCCGGAGTTGGGGTCTAGAGGGGGCCATCCTTGCAGGCCAGCGTCCAAGCGCCATGACCATGGACCAGGAGCCATTCATTAGCGAGAGTTTAAAGTTGTTAAACGTGTTTATGTTCCACTAATCTGTGGTTAAGCCACATTAATCCGAAGGTTAGCATTAAAAGCGCTTAGTGCTAAACGAGCCCTTAACCACACTTTAATACTTGCTTATATTAACTTAAGTGTGCGCTTATCTTAGCGGGGGTTTCGGTGGACCTGCTAAATGTGGGGAATCTCCACTTTTAGTGGAGTTAACTGACGGACTTCCAGAATTAGTGGAGAAAATGCAAGAGAATTTATTTTTGCCATAACTGAGGCAATTTTCCACCAAATTGGGTGCAGGAAGAGTCATTTTTAGCAGATTTTGATGTTTTGGAGCCATTGGAAAATGGTGCAGAGGCAGAAGAGGTAATCTACACAAGTTTTTGTTGACTTGAATATTTTTGAAGCCTAGGGCCACTAGGAGGGAAGGCCATGCCCAGAGCATCTGGTAACCAAATTGAGTAAAAAAATAATCATTTATGATACATTTCAACATTTTAAACTCATTCGAACAGGTTCCAAGAGAATTTGATGCATGTAAACAACACTTTGAGAAAATTTGAGCTAATACAGAGGCTTAAGCTATGAAGCTAGACTAAGGAGATGTAGCCTAGGAGGGATGAACTCCTTCTTCAAAACTTTGTTTTAATGGATCATTTTTTCATGCTTTGCTGTTGTTTATATTTTCGTTGTTTAACCATTTAAATTCACGCTTTATGTTTTCAAAAACTCTCATATAATTCAGTTTTAATTACCTCTTTAACACACGTAAGCAACAAGGGAACCTGCACATCAAGCATAAGACCAGCGAATACGTTTTATATCTGAAAATGAAATTAGCACAACAATAAAAAAACATTCAAATTTAGATCAAGTTGGTATCGGAGCTTGGTTTAAAGGCAAGGTTATTTGCTTGATAGTTTCTTGAAGTTTTGTGCAAGTTTAATGGTTGCAATTTTGTGATGCTGACAAGGTTAAAGTTGCAAAACTTAGAAGTTAGGGGTTAATGGGGTTAAATGGGTTAGGTTTTTAGGGGTTTAGGGTGTTGAATTGGTTAGGGGTTGGGAATTAGGGTTTAAGGGGTTAGGGGTTCAGGGTTTAGAGGTTTAGGGTTTAGGGGGTTAAATGGGTTACAGGTTTAGAGGCTTAGGGGTTAGGGGATTTAGCAGTGAAGGATTTTAGGGGTTAGGGGATTTAGCAGTGAAGGATTTTAGGGGTTAGGGGTTAGGGTTTTGGGGGTTAAATGGAATCCACACTTAAATGGGTTAGGATTTTAGGGGTTTAGGGTGTTAAATTAGTTAGGGGTTTGGAATTAGGGTTTAAGGGGTTAGGGGTTAAGGGTTTAGGGTTTAGGGGGTTAAATGGGTTACAGGTTTAGAGGCTTAGAGGGTTAGGGGATTTAACAGTGAAGGATTTTATGGGTTAGGGTTTAGGGTTTTGGGGGTTAAATGGAATCCACAATTAAATGGGTTAGGGTTTGAGGGGTTTAGGGTGTTGAATTGGTTAGGGGTTGGGAATTAGGGTTTAAGTAGTTAGGGGTTAAGGGTTTAGGGGATAGGAATTAGGGTTTAAGGGGTTAGGGGTTTTGGGGTTTATGGGCTTAAATTGGTTAGGGGTAGGGGTTAAGGGTTTAGGGTTTAAATGGGTTAGGGGTTTAGAGGTTTAGTAGGGGTAAATGGGTTAGGGGTTAAGGGTTTAGAGGTTTGGGGTTTAGGGGGTTAAGGGTTTGGGGATTAGGAATTAGGGTTTAAGGGGTCAAGGGTTATGGGTTGGGAATCCACACTTAAATGAGTTAGGTTTTTAGGGGTTTAGGGTGTTGAATTGGTTAGGGGTTTTGGGGTTTAGGGGCTTAAATGGGTTACAGGTTTAGAGGTTTAGGGGGTTAGGGGATTTAGCAGTGAAGGATTTTAGGGGTTAGGGGTTAGGGTTTTGGAGGTTAAATGGAATCCACAATTAAATGGGTTAGGTTTTTAGGGGTTTAGGGTGTTGAATTGGTTAGGGGTTTTGGGGTTTAGGGGCTTAAATGGGTTAGGGGTTAACGGGTTAGGGGTAGGGGTTAAGGGTTTGAGGTTTAGGTTTAAGGGTTAAATGGTTAGGGCTTAGAGGTTTAGTAAGCAGTCAAGCTGTGGGTTAAGGGTTTAGAGGCTTAGGGTTTAGGGGGTTAAGGGTTTAGGGTTGGGGAATTATGGTTTGGTAGGTGTCAAGGGTTAGGGGTTGGGAATTAGGGTTTAAAGGGTTAGGGGTTAAGGGTTTAGAGGTTTAGGGTTTATGGGGTTAAATGGGTTACATGTTTAGAGGTTTAGGGGGTTAGAGGATTTAGCAGTGAAGGATTTTAGGGGTTAGGGGTTTTGGTTTTGGGGGTTAAATGGAATCCACACTTAAAAGGGTTAGGTTCTTAGGGGTTTAGGGTGTTGAATTGGTTAGGGGTTTGGAATTAGGGGCTTAAATGGGTTAGTGTGGGTTAACAGTTAGGTATAAGGTTCATAGGTTTAGGGTTTAGGGGTTAAATGGGTTAGGGGTTTAGAGGTTTATGGGGTAAAATGGGTTAGGGTTAAGGGTTTAGAGGTTTAGGTTTTGGAGGTTAAATGGGTTAAGGGGTTAGAGGTTTAGGTGTTTAAGGGGTTGAATGGGTTATGGGTTGGGAATTAGGGTTTAAGGGGTTATAGGTTTAGGGTTTAGGGGGTTAAATTGGTTAGGGTTGGTTTTGAGGTTTAGGTGGTTAGGGGATTTAGCAGTTAAGGATTTTAGGGGTTAGAAGTTAGGGGTTAACAGGTTAGGGGTAGGGGTTAAGGGTTTGGAGGTTTAAGGTTTAGGGCATTAAATGGGTTAGGGTTAGGAATTAGTATTTAAGGGGTCATGGGGTTAGGGGGGTTATGTGGGTTAGAGGTTTAGGCAGGTTAAGGGGTTAGAGGTTTAGGTGTTTAAGGGGTTGAATGGGTTATGGGTTGGGAATTAGGGTTTAAGGGGTTAGGGGATTTAGCAGTTAAGGATTTTAGAGGTTAGAAGTTAGGGGTTAATGGAGTTAAATGGGTTAGGTTTTTAGGGGTTTAGGGTGTTGAATTGGTTAGGGGTTCAGAATTAGGGTTTTAGGGGTTAAGGGTTTAAAGGTTTAGGGTTTAGGGGGTTAAATGGGTTACAGGTTTAGAGGTTTAGGGTTTAGGGGATTTAGCAGTGAAGGATTTTAGGGGTTAGGGGTTAGGGTTTTGGGGTTTAAATGGAATCCACAGTTAAACGGGTTAGATTTTTAAGGGTTTAGGGTGTTGAATTGGTTAGGGGTTTTGGGGTTTAGGGGCTTAAATGGGTTAGGGGTAGGGGTTAAGGGTTTAGATGTTTAGGGTTTAAGGGTTAAATGGGTTAAGGGTTTAGAGGTTTAGTGGGGGTAAATGGGTTAGGGGTTAAGGGTTTAGAGGTTTAGGGTTTAGGGGGTTATATGGGTTACAGGTTTAGAGGTTTAGGGGGTTCGGGGATTTAGCAGTGAAGGATTTTAGGGGTTGGGGGTTATGGTTTTGGGGGTTAAATGGAGCCACTCTTAAATGGGTTAGGTTTTTATGGGTTTAGGGTGTTGAAGTGGTTAGGGGTTTTAGGGTTTACGCTGTTAAATGGGTTCGGGGTATGGGTTAAGGGTTTAGAGGTTTAGGTTTTAGGGGTTAAATGGGTTAGGAGTTTAGAGGTTTAGTGGGGGTAAGTGGGTTAGGGGTTAAAGGATTAGAGGTTTAGAGTTTAGGGGGTTAAATGGGTTAGCCCAGTTAGGAATTAAGGTTTAAGGGGTCAAGGGTTAAGGGGTTAGAGGTTTAGGTGTTTAAGGGGTTGAATGGGTTATGGGTTGGGAATTAGGGTTTAAGGGGTTATAGGTTTTGGGTTTAGGGGTTTAAATGGGTTAGGGTTGGTTTAAAGGTTTAGGGGGTTAGGGGATTTAACAATTAAGGATTTTAGGGGTTAGAATTTAGTGGTTAATGGGGTTAAATGGGTTAGGTTTTTAGGGGTTTAGGGTGTCTAATTGGTTAGGCAATGGGAATTAGGGTTTTAGGGGTTAGGGGTTAACGATTTAGAGATTTAGGGTTTAAGGGGTTAAATGGGTTACAGGTTTAGAGGTTTAGGGGGTTAGGGGATTTAGCAGTGAAGGATTTTAAGGGTTAGGGGTTAGGGTTTTGGGGGTTAAATGGAATCCACACTTAAATGGGTTAGGTTTTTAGGTTTATGGTGTTGGGACTGTTAGGGGTTAAGGGTTTAGGGGTTAGGAATTAGGGTTTAAGGGGTCAAGGGTTATGGGTTGTGAATTAGGGTTTAAGGGGTTAGGGGTTTTGGGGTTTAGGGGCTTAAATGGGTTTGGGTTTAACGAGTTAGGTGTAGGGGTTAAGGGTTTAGAGGTTTAGCATTTAGGGGTTAAATGGGTTAGGGGTTTAGAGGTTTAGTGGGGGTAAATGGGTTAGGTGTTAAGGGTTTATAGGTTTAGGGTTTAGGGGTTTAAATGGGTTAAGGGTTAGGAATTAGTGTTTAAGGGGTCAAGGGTTAATGGGTTAGAGGTTTAGGTGTTTAAGGGGTTAAATGGGTTATGGGTTGGGAATTAGGTTTAAGGGGTTATAGGTTTAGGGTTTAGGGGGTTAAATGGGTTAGGGTTGGTTTAGAGGTTTATGGGGTTAGGGGATTTAGCAGTTAAGGATTTTAGGGTTAGGTTAGGGGTTACTTGGGTTAAATGGGTTAGGTTTTTAGGGGTTTAGGGGTGTTGGAATTGGTTAGGTTAAATTAGGTTTAAGGGGTTAGTGGTTAAGTGTTCGCAGGTTTAGGGTTTAGGGGTTAAATGGGTTACAAAGTTTAGAGGTTTAGGGGGTTAGGGATTTAGCAAAGTTGAAGGATTTTAGGGGTTAGGGGTTAGGGTTTTGGGGTTAAATGGAATAAACACTTAAATGGGTTAGGTTTTTAGGGGTTTAGGGTGTTGAATTGGTTAGGGTTGGGAATTAGGTTTAAGGGGTTAGGGGTTAAGGGTTTAGGGGTTAGGAACAGGGTTTAAGGGGTCAAGGGTTATGGGTTGGGAATTAGGGTTTAAGGGGTTAGGGGTTTTGAGGTTTAGGGGTTAAATGGGTAAGGATTGGTTTAGATGTTTAGGGGGTTAAGGGATTTAGCAGTTAAGGATTTTAGGGGTTAGGAGTTAGGGTTTTTGGTGTTTAGGTGCTTAAATGGGTTAGGGGTTAACGTGTTAGGGGTAGGGGTTAAGTGTTTAGAGGTTTAGGGTTTAGGGGTTAAACGGGTTAGGGATTTAGAGGTTTAGTGGGGGTAAATGGGTTAGGGTTTAAGGTTTAGGGGGTTAAGGGTTTAGGGGTTAGGAATTAGGGTTTAAGGGGTTATGGGTTATGGGTCAAGGGTTATTTTTCTACAATAACATAATTCTCCAATCCCATACACTTCTGCTTGGAATGTCACTCTTAACATTCATTTCCTTTTCGGATAATATTCTTTATCCCCTTACATCCATACCTAGGAAAATAGACTTCATTTCATTTTAATCTTGTGAAACTAAAGTGGAAGATAAGAGGACCCATTCCAAGAAGGGCATCTCACTCAATGTTCAAATAATATTGTTTATCCCCTTACATCCATACCTAAGAAAATAGATTTCCTTTTAAGCTAATCGCGTGAAACTGAAGTGGAAGATAAAGTGACCCATTCCAAGAAGCTCATCTCACTTCAAAAAGTTCTCGAGATTTCCAATATAACGATATTAAGGTGCTATGCATTGTCTCCTTTATCACCTCATTGCATTTAGTCAATTGTTTTTTAAATTTAAATTTATTCATTAATTTCAAAAAAAATATTATATATATATAGTTGTTTATATTTTGATTTTTGTTTTAGAATTTAATTTTATTTATTAATATATCAACTAGTTTTATATAAAATATTTTTAGTTTTTTATATAATATTGATATTACAAAATATTGTAACAAATATTATTTAATTAAATCTTCATGTATTTTTTATCATTAATAATAATAAAATAATTTAAAATAAAATTATAATTTTATTATTTATCATTTTTTAATTTTAATAAGTACTATTTACACTATATAATAAAGTACCAATTCTAACAACTTAATAATTTTGGCATTTTATTATAGGAATAAAACTCTCGGATGAGAGTTGAAAAAACTGTAGGACAAGAGTTTTTAAAACTCTCATCCGAGAGTTTTTTTAACTCTCGTCCGAAAGTCTTCCCGAGAGTTTTCGTCAATAAAACTCTCGGACGAGAAAATGCATAACTCTCGTCCGAGAGATTTTTAACTCCGGTTAAACCTAATAAAACTCTCGAACGAGAGTTTTTAAAACTCTTGGTCGAGAAATAGAGTTGACTATTTTCTCGGACCAGAAATTAAAAATTTCTCCCAAATTCTAGCCGTCTGCCAAAAAGTGTTTCCAAATCCAAGGCATTTCACCTAAAGGTAGAACGGAAGTTTCTGTTGCAAGTCCCGAGATTAGGACCGGAAGAAGGAGATCTGAAAGAGAATCATCCTTACCCAAAATTACACTCATAGCTGCACTTGAAGAACCTCAAGTTTTGTCTCAGGAAGATGAGATTGAAAAGGTGCAATTTGCACAAGAAGCTGAAGTGATTGAAGAGGTACAAGCATCAAGAGTTGATCTTGAATCCTTAGCCATTATGTTAGGTGTTAGAGAGACTCATGGACATTCAGAAGAAGAAGATGTTAATAGAGAATTCAAGGAAATCAGAGAATGGTTAAAATCATGTTTAATGCATTCACCGCAGAAAGAGTAGGAGGAGGTTCTAAGCCTCCATATGGAGAAGGATATTCAGATGGTAAGGAGGATAAAGAGAATACTTAAAAGGGAAGTAGAGGAAATCCACCTCCATCTCCACCATATTAATCATCCTTCTCATCCCCATCTGCGTCATCTTCCACTTCCACCACAAAGACCACTCACACTCACTCAAAATCCACAAAATGAAAGACTCCATTACTCAAATTGGACATTAAGTTTGAAATACCCATGTACAATGGCGAGGTAAATGCAAAGAGGCTTGAAAATTGGATATGTAAATTGGGGGTATATTGCAGAATTCAAAACCTTCATGAAGACGACATAGAGATTCAGTTGGCTTCATTAAGGCTAGAAGGAGCTGCACTAGTTTGGTGGGAAGCAAAGACTCAAGAGGTAATGCGAATCGATGGTAAGATATGCATTTCTTGGGTTGAGTTTATTTCTTCCATTAAAAGACAATTTTATCCATTAGCCTACATGAAAAAAGCTATTATGAGTTGGAAAAATTTTAAGCAACTCAAGGGTCAAACAGTTCAAGAGTATACCCAGGAGTTTAGAAAGAGAGCTTTGTTGTTAGGAGTAAATTTTAATTGCTAAGATACACTCTTGAAATACATTGGGGGTTTACATTCTTATTTGAAGCATACTATTCTTATGTTTAACCCAAACAATTTAGATGAAGTTTTTGTACAAGCCACACACTTAGAGGCAAGGGGAAAACAAGGCATAGAGGAGAAAGGTGAAAGTGAGGGTAAAGGGAAAGGAAAGTTTTTTGGAAGAGGAAACATGTACAGCTCTGTAAAAAGAGAGAAGGAAAAACTCACATGCAAAAACTGTTCAAATACTTGCCATGATGAAGACCACTGTTGGCAACTTCATCAAGAATTGAAAGCAAATAGACTAAAAGCCAAAGAGAAGGGAAAAACTGTTGCTATAGCTGAACATGACTTAGGGTCAGATTCAAGAGATGAGACAAAAATTACGGCCATGGGTTTGAAAGGTAAACATGTTGCAAGCACTAGTTCTTCAAATTGTTCAAATGTCATTCATGATGAAGATACAAGAATAAAACTTTTCCATATTAGAGTTGTCTCTAAACATACCAAGATTGATACACTTTTTGATAGTGGGTCACAAGCTAACTTGATTTCCGAAGATTTGGTTAAGAAACTAGGCCTTGAAACAATCAGACATCCAAGACCATATCCTTTGGGTTGGATTTGTAAGAACGAAAACTTGTAGGTTACAAGGAAGTGCTTACTAAGATTTTCCATTAACTCAAACTTTCTTGATGAAGTTGAGCTTGATGTGGTATCTGGTATTGTATTGGGAAGTCCTTATCTATATGACAGGAAAGTTGTATTTAATTTCAATGAGAACAAGTACCACTTGTTTAAGGATGGTATTGAGTACATAATTAGAGCAAAGAAGAAGAAGACATGTTTGTCTCTTATGCATGCAAGTGAAATTAAGAGGACAGTGAATGCAAGTCAGAACTTGACATTGTCTATAATCAAACAAAGAGATGTATTGAATCACACTTTTCAAAAATATGCTTATGTTTGTAATGATTTGTTTGAGGATGTTAACAGATTGCCTTTGAAAGAAGGTGAAAAACATTTGCAGCAGTCAATATTTGTGTTGAGCAGTGTTGGAAACAAGATGTCAGTGCAAGAAGGTGAAAAGGTCAAAGAAAAAGTGACAAAGTAGTTTGGCAAAGAAGGCATGGGTTTTGAAAATTCTTATTGATGGTTTCCAAAAGGCACATGGCAATGGCAAAGATACTTGGTCAAGAGTCGACGCAAGTACAAGGCAAAATCAGCTAAAAATCACCATGGTGACAGTGTGCAAGGTGAGAAAGTTTCTAAGTTTTCTTTGATTGTTGACCAAGGTAGGAACAATATGGTTTCTGCAAGAATATATTATTGTTCTGCAAATTCATAAATATTGTAGCATGACGGTGTCAATGACAACAAGAGAAGGTCGCAAGAATCAAGGAAAAAGTTGACTTTTTGTGAAAAGATCCAAATGATGAAATTGGGAAAATTTCAATGGATAGAGACTAGAAGGGTGATGGAACAGTACCCTCATCCACATAATCAGTAATCAAAGAGCTTTTGGGGTCCACAAGGCTTGTAGTGGGGAGGAATGATTAGAGGCTCAATATTTTAGCTCAAAATGAAAGTCCTCAGAATTGAATGAAACAGAACGACTACGACTGGACCGTCACAAGGACTCCAACACAACTTGTTTAGTTTAAAACCGAGTTTGGATGAAGGAGTTATGGTCTGCTGATCGCCATTCAAAACATACACATTTTTATTAAAAAATTGCAGAATAGGTACAGGATGATCCCATGGCATCCCACTTAGCATTCAGGGAATATTATTCAGTTTTAGTCCAATGGGAATGTGACAAGTGTCACTCTGTGATTCTCCAATTTGGTTTGTGAAGGACAAAATTTCCCAATGACCTCCTAAGGTTGAATTTTGGGTTCATGATATTAGTGCTGGAAATGAATTTATTTTAACTAATTAATTAAGGTTGAATTTAATATATATATATATATATATATATATATATATATATATATATATAATTTTCAAATTTTAATTAATTGTTAAACAATCCACATATATATAAATCATTTCTAAACCTAAGTCCGCATACAAACCAACATTATAATCATTGGCATTTCATTATATTAACGTTGGCAACATTACAATGGTGGGTCCGCGATATGGTACCACACTATATTAGTGCATTGGCAATATATAATTTTGGTGGCCTAAGTCCTATGCCAAAGTTCGAATTGGCATAATAAATTTTGTGTCAATTATCAACGGAGCAGATGGCATATTTTTCCATGGAATATTTTAGCATTTCAATGGTGTTCAAGGTCCGGGTTTGAACCTGTGACCTCCCCCACAAGAACTCCGCACCTTAACCGCTGGGCTAAGAACCATTCCATTGAAAGCTATAGCCACAAACATAAAGTTAAAGCTTATAAGCGCCGGAGTTGGGGTCCGGAGGGGGCTAGCCCTGCGATCCAACCCCCTCCCATATGTTCGAGCATCGTGACCATGAGCCAGGCACTATTCATCAGCGGGAGTTTAAAGTTGTTAAATGTGTTTATGATCCACTAATCCGTGGTTAAGCCATGTTAATCCGAAGGTTAACGTTAAAAGCGCTTAGCACTAAAAGCACCCTTAACCACACTTTAATAATTTCTTATCTTAACTTAAGTGTGTGATTATCTTAGCGGGGGTTTTTGTAGACCTGCCAAATGTGGGGAATCTCCACTTTTAGTGGAGTTAATTGGCGGACTTCAAGAATTAGTGGAGAAATTGCAGGAGAAATTGTTTTTTCCATAATTGAGGCAATTTTCGACCAAATTAGGTGCAGGAAGAGTCATTCTTAGCATATTTTGATGTTTTGGAGCCATTGGAATAGGTTGCAGAGGCAAAAAAGTTCACCTACACATATTTTTGTTGACTTGAATATTTTTGAAGCCTAGTTCCACAAGGAGGGAAGGCCATGCCCAGAACATATGGTAACCAAATTGAGTAAACAAATAGTCATTTATGATAGATTTAGACATTTTAAAATCATTGGAACAGGTTCTAAGAGAATTTGATGCATTTAAACAACACTTTGAGAAAATTTGAGCTAATACAGAGACCCAAGCTATGGAGCTAGACCAAGGAGATGTAGCCCAGGAGGGGTGAAATCATTCAAAAAAACTCTGTTTTAATGAATCAGTTTGTTATGGTTTGATGTTGTTTATTTTGTTTCAAAAACACTCATAAAATTAAGTTTTAATTACCTCTTTAACACACATAAGCAACAAGGGAACCTGCACATCTAGCATAAGATCGATGAATAAGTTTTATATCTGAAAATGAAATTAGCACACCAATAAATAACATTCAAATTCAGATCACAAAGACTGAGAGGTTTTGGCCATGGCTTGAAAGTCTAAATATTGTGTCTCTTGTGCATTTGATAATTGACTTGATGAAGAACATAATAACCTAACATAGACAAGATCAAAGAGAAAAAGCATAAATTAAATCATACGTAATTATCAAGAAGATAAATTTTAAATAAAAGCCCTAATTTATCAACATGGTATCAGAGCTAAGGTGATGAAGACAAGAAAGGAAAGTCTAGAAATAAGACACACAAGGATCAAGCTTCAAAGGAGACATCAAGGATAAATTTTCTAGAAGGCATCAAATCAAAGTGAAGAATCTACATTGAAGATTCAAACCTTAGATCTAAAAAGGAAGATCATTATTCAAGAAATAGTCTACAAGGAAGTTGGTAAAAATTTCAAGCCATCTCAAGAGACAACAAAGATACTTTATCTCAAAATTTAAGGACTTAAACATGAAGCTCCTTCCTAGACAACGAAAAGATCAAGAAAGTGATCTTCATATTCAAAAATTTCTAAAGTTATCTCTCTTGTTGAAGCCAAGTAAACATTATTGAAGACATTGTCAAGCCATCATTTTTGTTGAAGCCGTCATCAAACCATCTACATCATCATCAAATTCAAGGAGAAAGCAAGGGAAGAATAAAACATCTATTCAAGTAAGTATATTTATGACTTCATCTGAATATGTCAAAATGTCTTTTTACAAAGAAAACAACAAATTGGTTTGGGTTTCAAATTTTATTACATGGAAGAAAAGGACAGATATAAATATTATTGAGAATGAAGTCATGGACCATATCAAAGGGTCATCAACTCTACCTTCAAAATAATATACTCAAGAACATGTCGAATACATGAAGGGAGAAGTGAGAGCCCAAAGGATTCTTATGGAATCCATAGAAGACTCTCTCATCCCATATGTATCAAACCTAGAAACTTCAAAAGAAATATATGAAAAATTGGTGGAGTTGTTATCTGTCAATACTGCAGGAGAAGTAATCTCTCCAAGGAAAGTTAAAGTTGTCAAGAGAGGAAGGAATAGCTTCATATTTTGTGAATATCTCTGAAATACAAGATCAACTGCAGGAATTGGGAGAAGTAATGTTTGATAAAGAAATGACCACAGTGGTACTGAATTCTCTGCTGGAGGGATGGGGAAAATTCAATTCAATTATATATGGGAATAAAGAAGCCACATAATTCCAAGATCTATGGTCTCTATGTAAGATAGAGGAGACGAGGTTAAAAGCGAAAGTTGATACATGATCAAATGAAGAAAATCAAGCCTATGTTGCCATGTCAAGAAGAAAGGGAAGATTTGGTAAATTTTGTCCTCAAAAGAAAAGAAGGAAAATGGATAAGATAAGATGCTATGGATGTAATGAACTTAGGCACTATAAAATATATTTTCCTAAACCAAATAAGGACAAGAGAAAAATGGAATAAGCCCATATCGATGGAGAAATAGAAGTACCAGAGAAAAATAAGCCTAAGAAGGAAGAAGTGAGGGTAATATTCTATGATTGAGATCATCTTCTTCTGTAAGAGGTATATGTCGGTTGTAAAATAGTAAGATAGGAATCATTGTACATTATATAGGTGCATCACATTATAATGGAATCATGGTAGAAGATTTGAAATAAGAGTACTTGACATAGGAGAATGTCTAAAACAAAATATGTGACATTCAAGCTATGAGATAAGTGGATCTTGGAAACCTCACTTGAAATTCATAAAATAAAGGAAATCATCTAGGTCAAGGCTCATCATTCATTAATTAATATGGAAACAGGTGCTGATAAAATATTTTCTATTGGAATCCTCTTTGGATTCACTGTTTTAGAAAGGAAGAAAATTGTTTCATCAAGGAATTCTAACTTGCATAATTCAAGGATTAGGATATGATGACATATTGATAAAGTAAGTCAAGAGAATGGAGCTCTTTCATTCTAATGAAAACAACTGAAGAAATATGAATCAAAGGAATAGATGAGTTATCTATATATATATATATATATATATATATATATATATATATATATATATATATATATATATATATATATATATATATATATATATATATATATATATATATGCTTACGCTAGATATTATGAAGTTATGACATTTGGTTGTAGATAAGTATACTTATATCTTGAGAAGTATGATTAAAGGAAAATTAAATCTCCTCCTATGCAAAGGTTGCCGAAATGCATGGTTCTCACTAGATGAAATCAACATAATATGTCCTCATATGGAATATGAGGTGGTTTAATATAATTAAGGAACTATGATAAGAAGCTATTAGTAATTAAATAAAATGTGTGTAAATAAATAAAGGAAGATATCGTGAGAAGTGCAACCATGGTAAACGACTATCAACATCCAAGGAAAACAAGAAAAATTGACTGGAAAATCTCTCGGAAATATATGGGGACTTTTATGTAAATATGAAAAATATGGAGACCCTTGACAATGCATATCTTTAGGAGATGTTTCAATCTATATGAAGGATGTTGATACCAACAAGAAGATGTCATGTTGAAAGATCATCACTAAGGTAATTTTTTATTTAAGTGTTCATATTTATAATTTAATCTGGATGAGATTATGTGGGGTTTCGAAAGGGAAGTATATATATTCCACCATAGAAAACCATATAGAAGAATGAAATATCCTTGAAAGAAATATGGTATGGAGATAGCAGCATGACATGAAGCTAGACCAAATGAGAAGACTGATCAATCTCTGATGGAACGATGGCATGACTCGTGGATGAAAGTGATGGATGATATGTGCCCTATGAATGAATCCAAAAGCTGAATACTCCTCAACAAAGAAGAAATTCATGACATCGAAGAAAGGAGGTATTAAAAGTAGTTGGATGTCCCATTATTTTCTTGAAGAGCTGCTGCAGGTCCCTGATAAAGAGGGAGCCTGAAAGTAATTTTTTTACTTGAAAGAAACTTGGTAATTCCAAAGCTAAGAGGGAGCTTAGGTACATTCCTTGTATAGGATTGAGTACATTCCTTGGTGGAATATGTCCTCCCTAATTGAGAGGGAGAGATAGACACATCATTCTGGTCTTCACCTAGGAAGACATAATGGAGGATTGGGTAATTATCTGGAATCTGATAATCTTTGAGGATGTATTAGGACATCCAAGATAAGATTAGCAGTGGAAGGACCTATATTCTTTGAGGACTAGGAATCTAATATAAGAATATTCCTAGACATACTCTGAGTGAACCCGGGTGGGTTATGTTCCAAGAGAGACAATGATGAAGGTGTCTATTAATCCTTGGTCTCGGTGAGCTTGGGGCTCAATATCTAATGGGAGATGGATTTTTTATTCAAGGCCTTAATATGTGACAATGCTGGATGATATGATGCTATACATATGGGATTACCAATCCTTTTCTTCTTATGAGATTCTTCAGATTCAAAATGACCAAGTAACATTATGAATACCTCCCTAGTTAAGAGGGGGTGTTGAAAGTTGTAACTAGGTTTGGTCTTCATAATGACATGTACTTATGTAATGAAGAGACAAAAAATAAAATGTATTTACTATGTTTCTTGCATCATGGGTTTCATGAGCAAGAATATTTTATTATAATCCAAAGACTTCTTGATGTCTCTAAGATTTTGTCATTTTGTCATAAATATAATTAGAGTCATGTAAATGAAGTCATGTTACACTTATGAAAGGACACATTGTTAATGTAAAAAGTATACTCCAAGACCTTGTCACTAGGCCTCTCCAAAGTTGGATTAAGTATGAAAGAAATCCTCCTTGAAGAAGTCAACCTATCCTCCTAGATCATGTCGACCTAGAGGCAGAGAGAAAGTCACTATATAAGAGGTATGATGGCCTCATTGTAGCAAAAATATTTTAGACAAGCATCTCGGACAAGTTTGTGATAGGAGTGCGAAGTTTGGGTTTGCATTGATGTGAAAATAAGAGGCTAATATGCGAAGGAAAGAGGGCTATACTTACCTCTACTTTTGGGTCTATCTTACCTCGCTCATTTCAGGCAGGCTGAAGGCTATCACAATGAAGAATAATTATACCTTCTAGTGCGTAATACAATGTTGGAAGAGAAGGAGATATAACGAAGAAGAGGACTACTGTCAGATCAAGAAAGGAGGTCTACTATCTCTGTTTTGGGGACAACAACTATAGTGTAAAGGAAGGTCACTACATAATGCAAGAGATATTTGTATTGGGTATAAAGGTGCAAAAAGAAGGTCGAGGAGGAGTCTCTAGGAGGCCAAGGTTGGATCGAAGGAAGTCAAGGAAGAAGCACATTGTTTAGGGATGATATACTAGGGACCGAGCTTCCCTAGTAGAAGTGCAATGCAAAAAAGAGGATCATCACAAGGAGCCGAGAATAACATTAAGGATAGTGACAAGGGTCTTGGAGGAATACTTGTTGTTAAGGGCCTTTGTCACGGTCTTGGTACTCATCGATTGAAGCTCTATAAGAAGAATTTTGATTGGGTTTTCCTCTCAAAGAGTGAGAGTTTTGACCCTAGATTTCAAGCCTAAATATTGTGTCTCTTGTGCATTTTATAATTGACTTGATGAAGAACATAATAATCTAACGAAGACAAGTTCAAAGAGAAGAAGCATAAATAAAATCACAAGTAATTATCAAGAAGATAAATTTTAAATAAAAGCCCCAATTTCTCAACATGTCCTTCGAGAAATAGATGTACCAGACAAATATAAGACTTAAGAGCTAGAAAAATACAAGAATGGAGAATTAATGGCACAAATAGTCATTGTTGAATCTATAAAATATCATATTGCTCTCTTTGTTGTTGATTTGAATACATCCAAAGATATGGATGGTAAGTTGGTAAAGATGTACTCTACAAGTACAACATTTCAAAAGATATTCTTGAGGAATCAAATTTATAGAATAAGGAATTCAAAGGATGATGATAAGGATACCTACCTCATGAAGATCTCACAAATAAGGGATCAATTGCAAGGGCTTGGGGAAACTGTTTCTGACTCCGAAATGACCATTTGTGTGTTAAATGCTTTCCCAATTGATTGGAATCGTTTTGAAATAAGTATATAATATAATAAGGATGCTACACCTTTTGGTGAATTGTGGGCTCAATGTATCTTGGAAGAATCCAGGATCAATGAAAAGGATGACACTAAATCAAATGAAATATCTCAAGATTTTGTTGCAAGAACCACGAAGTTGAAGAAAGGAAAGTTTGGAAAGTCCAAGAAGAAGCTAGATATGTCCAATATTGAATGCTATGGATGCAATTCATATAGAAATTTTAAGAGGGGTTGTACAAACAAGAAAGATAACAAAATAAAGGAAAGAAGTGAATCTTACATAACTTAGGAAAAGGGAGATTCACTTGAGAAAACGCCAAAAGGAGAAGATCCCAAGGTTATTTACTATTAAAAAAAACTCCATCTATACCTGATTATTTATTCAATTTATTTTTCTTTTATTAAATAGAAAATAGAGTATCGTGCATCGTTGTATCCTCTAGAATACTCTTGATTATTTCATGACATCATAGATAGAAGAAGACGATATTAAAAAGATTAGAATCTACTTGTTTAATTTTATTTGGGAAATATCATCTAGCTTAAAGAGAATCATAATTTTGGAACCACATTGCATATTATAGTTCATCCAAACATTTTCTAACATCATGTTAAAGGTATTCATTTTGAAAAGAAGTATCCTAAAAATCCTATAAGAATCATCATTATGGAAGATTATTGAAAGCAACATTATCATTGGTATGTATTCCATCTAGTTTGAAAACAATATTTATAAAGGATGAAGGAATGCTATTGGTCAAGCTACAATATCAAAGACATGATGAAAGTACTTCTCTTCTTTGAAAAGGAAACTTATATTTTACAAGTATAAGAAGCAAGATCGTTCAAAGGATGACTAGATGATTATATGAAAGCAAAGGTATGCATATTTGAAGTTATTCTTCCGTAGAGCATGGTTCATATATACAAAAATCATGTATGAAGAGTTAGTTATGAATGTGCTTGGTAAGTATTCCATATAAAAAATAAGAATAAATTTGACATACTTTGGAATGGACCAAGATCAAGTCCCTCTCACAAAATTTCATGGCATAAATATAACAATGTTCATCTATATCAAGTATAGTCTCCAGAATAAATAAAGGGAGTTAACAATCAAAAATCAAAGGAATATATTATATATTGGAAATCAAGCTTGATCCATGGGCACTCTGATTAAAATAACTACATGGAAAAAAATTCAAATGGAGATGAACCATGCGAAATGATGTTGATCTCGAAGAACTCAAGTAAGTTAATGCTTTGATGAGAGGGGCACCATGACAAGGTAAGTTTGATACTTTGATATTGGTTATCTGGTTAATATATTTTTTTACTACCTGGTAAGATATTGTAGAAATGCATGATGATAGTTGAGGCAAGTTCAACTGTGGGTGCTGAAATCAATTCAACGAACATATGAATTGAGTATATGGTTTTGGAAATTAAGAAGTCAAGGTGTTCACATCATCACCTTGGGATTGAAAGGTAGCAGTGAAAGAAGATAACCCGATGTTCATCAACAAAATATCACTTTCATGTTTAAGAGGGAGCTATGATTAGCTTGAAGTTTGAAAAGAATCAATATAATGCCTTCATTTATGAGGAAAAAAGGAAAGTGATATGCAAGATTGATGGCCTGAAACCTGTCACAAGATTGAAGAAAAAATATGGCTGCACGATATCTTAGAAGGAAAAAAAACTTGATATAACAAGATATAAAGGCAAAAGGGAGCCTTGGAACTATCTCCTTGAAGAACTGACAACTAATACATTTATGAAGATAAGCTAAAGATCTTGTGGCTATGACTTCCCAATTGAAAGGATGTCAAGAATCTCCTCTATATTTGAGAGGGAGAAAAGGAGTGTCCTTAAAAATGAGCAAATATCTATTCCCTAATTGAGAGGGAATGGGGATATACCCTCTGGTTGAGAGGGAGTGATGATGGAAATCACATTTGTATTCTCTTCTTCATGTGTCATGCACTTGACCAGGAATAAAAACCAAAGTCTAAGTGAAGGCCATGGAGAGAGAATGGAGAATGGAGGATTGCATATGCATTTTCAATTTCCTTGAGGATGGAAAAATCCAAGATAGGGAAAGGATTGCCACTCCTTGAGGATTGGATAGGTATCCAGGACAAGAGTGGTCGAAGAGGACCGACATTATTTGAGGATTATGAATCCAAGATAAGAATAGTCTAAAAGGACATACCTAGTGAATATCTGGATGAAGTATGTGCCTTGTAGAGGCAGTGTGGTATCTCATGTAAAACATCTCAGCATTATGCTCTTGTATTTAAAATATCTTGTCAAAGTTAAGGCCTTACTTATTGATAATTCTGGTCATAATGTTGATGCTTAAATATGTCTTACCAATCCGTCTCTTCTAATGAGAACTCTTTAATTTGAGAATAATCGGTTGCACAATTATGAATACCTCCCTAGTTAAGAGGGAGTTTTGGAAATTGTAACTAGTGTCGGTCTTCATAATTGTCATTATACTCATGTAAATATGTATGTCTTATGTAACAAGTAATAGAAGAAAGAAAAATTATTATTTTAGAGCATGGGTTTCATGCTTCTTGTTGATGGTCTTCTAGGTAAACTCATATTTCTCAAGCTTCTATGGTTTTTTAGGTCATAAGATTTATTATCATAAGTTAAAAGAGTAAATTTCATGATTATAAGACCCATCTGGGCAAGATGTACCTTGTAAAAGAATTTATTTTGAGTCAAAGAAGTCAAAATGTGCCTCCTAGCACAAGTAGGCCCTGCTAGAGACAAGTCGGCCTAGAGAGGGATATTCGATCCACACAAATGAGTATACATAGAAGTTGTTCAACCTCAATTGCTCACCAATTTGATATATAATCAATAAGTTTGATCTAAGGTGAAAAATCCAAGATGGAGGACAAGAATGGAAAGGAGAAGAAGAGTTGTATCTAGAGGAAGAAAATCAAAGTTTTGGTTAAGGTTTGCCCTAGTTTTCTCTCACAATTCGAAGACTATGAGTTGTTTTTGGGGCCGAAGTTGCATACCTACTGCAGGTCCGGAATATTGAAATTGGGGGACAAATTTCTGAGTTTGGTGCAGTTCTGAAAGGGTTTGAATCTTGTTGACTTGGCTGGACTTTGACCTAATTGGAAGGGTTGACTTGGTGTAGGAGGAGGCTTTGGTATTGAGGTTTGGGTCTTGGTTTTCTCCTTTGAAATAGATCTATAAGAAGAGAAGATATTTTCTGGTTTTTCCCCTTGGAGGGGATTTTCCTTGGCTTGGAGCCTAATTTTTGTGTCCCTTGTCTTTACTACTTTTGCACTTGATAATTGTTTGATGAAGAAGATATAATAAAAGAACACAAGAAGATAAATAAAATTCACAAAAAATTATTAAGATTGAGGAGAAATTGAATTAATAGCTGCCATATTTTATTCTCCAACATTACTAAGGCCTTTTTAGGTGTCTTTCAATGCTAATCACTCTAAGATGAAGATATTATTTTGTTCTTTAATCAATAAATCACATAAAAACTTTAAAGAGGGTGTATTATAAGTAGCCTCTAGACTAACAAGTGCTTCTTTGGAGTTAAAAGTAGATAAACAAATAGAATATGCATTGCAAATCTTAACAAGAATAACAATTAAATCGCCTGTTTATCTTAGTTATATTATATTCAACAAATGTTTTAATCTTAGAAAATTTTCAATGCAAGAGAATTCATTGGGATTTAAAAACAATAAGTTGGTTTTCCAACTTATGAGCTCAAATCTCATTATGTTTACCAAACACAACTTATATCTTTTTACCATGCTAGGTTTTGTTTCTCAATTCTTTGAAGGTGAAATTGTAGATAACGAAAGATGGAAGTTTTGATTAACCCACATGTTTTGTCATTTTTATTATCTCATTTGGCTATATTTAGTAGTTAAATAGGGACCATTTTTGTTAAAAAAAATTATTATCTTAATAGTTAAATAGGGACCATTTTTATTCCAAAATAATTTAGTAACGTACCCTAATTCATATTAATTATCCCATATGGGATTTCCAGTAAACTAGTAAGTAGGGGATCACTTAGGCTAGCTATATTGCAATATGAATTTAATATGACTTTGTAGAAACTAAGAATTCAAAAATATATAGGTTTAAAAAATTAACCCAAAAACAATTCCATTAGTCAAAATTAGAGAACAAAACTAAGGTGACACATGGCAAGTGGAGATTGGTCCGATTCTTAAATTGTAGAGTAAAAAATAATTACTCAAATTGGTCTAACTTGATCGAAAAATTCATTCTTACAATAAAGTATTGGTCACCATTATAAAATGAATCAAGATCACCTTTTCAATGAAATTATTTAATAACTTAATATTGCATGGAAAAAACTCAATAACAATAAAATTATATTTTAAATGGTTAATTTTAATAATATCAGAGGAAACACTTTATAATAAATGATCTTATAACATATTTCATGTATTTTCACATAATGTAATTTAATAAAAATTAATACTCGAACAACATGTATCTTAATATATAATAAATGTTAAAAATGAGAGTGGGTATTTTTTTTCTTCCAAACGGTACACAATAAACTTCAAGACAATTGCGCAATACAAATACTTTTTCTTATTTTATTTATTATTATTATTGTTATTATAATTTTTTTTTAATTGAATTTTGCGAGTTTATAATAATTTTCCAAGATAACACAAGGAACAAGGCAAAGAGCATATGCATGTTATATGACTTTTGTCCTTATTTATGATTTTCCAAGACTGCACAAAGTAAATGGTAAAATTTTGACAAGAAAAAAAATAGAATAAGTTAACAAAATCAAAATGAAATATTAAAACAAAATTTGGGAGATTTAAAAAAAAAAAAACAATGTATACTATGAGATTTTCTATAAATGGTTATATTTTGGGCAAACAATTTTTTTTTGGGTGAAACAAAAAGGGTTTTTAATTGAAAATGGTGTTCTTGATGCATTGGAATAGTTCACCCAACACACAAATGCTTAGTAACAAAAAAATCTAGAAGTCCTTTAATGCATGTAGTTACATAGTTCTAATATTTCAATCAACCATGGGAGTGGGTCTTCATAAGGATTTGATGCCATGTTCAATAAGTATGGTATACACCTCAAACTAACCACTCACACAAACGAATCAAAGATCAATAACACTTTAGTGTATTATGTGGTTAAAACCCTCAAAGAAGGAAACAATCTGTCCCCAACTAACACGATGGCTTGAGGTAATATAGTAATACAAAAATGAAGTACTTTAGATATAAATGAGTCACAATTGATCATCATATAACGACCTTCCATGATACTTAAATAGAAATTGTGGACTAATCGGGTGTTAAGCCATGGAAAATAATCGTTGGTTTTGATGAGAAGATGAACCATCATATCACTTTATGTATAGAATATAATTATGAACATTGGACTGCACAATTACAAAAAATATAAATAACACACTTTATTTAGAGATACATTACACCTAGTTGAATTTAACTTATTATTCCTAAGTATCTAAATATCTTAACAATAATATATATGTAAGAGAGAGGGATAAAAGAGAGGAAAATTATACATGGTAATGATGGACTTATCAAATTTTGAAGTTGAATGAACAACCTCTAGAAGAGTATGGATTTCCCGAGGCTAAGAAAACCATGTCATGAATAATGTAAGTGTGGTATTTATAATTTCCTACATTTTATGATAACTATAGGATTATCCACAGTATCATAAAACATTGGTCGATGTTTTGAATCCCAACGGGGATCCATCATCAGGACGAGAATGAAGAATGAAAGAAGGTCACAAAAGGTCAAGGTATAAATAGTGAAGGATTATGATGTTTGAGAGGAGCCGACAATAGATTATTAATCTGTTTAAATCATTTTTATTTAATTATTTATAAAAAAATTAATTAAATTAAATTAAATTTATTTAAATAGATTAATAATCTATTGTCGGCTCCTCTCAAACATCATAATCCTTCACTATTTATACCTTGACCTTTTGCGAACTTCTTTCATTCTTCATTTTCATCCTTATGATGGATCCCCATTGGGATTTGAAACGTCGACCAATGTTTTATGACACTGTGGATAATCCGGATTCTGCAATTAACGACAACCATAGAAGTTTGAAAACCATAAATATAGGATGTCTATGGTGAAAGTGACAAGAGTGACATTAAGGATGAGTAAGGTTTAGAATTGATGGTTGGAAGAGTCATGAAGGTAGGTTGTAAATGGAAAATTACAAATGCCACATTAATCAACCAATCAACATATGAAAATGAGTTTTGATGTCATTAGTCCATACCATGTTATATTTTCCATTTAAATCCCTTTGTTATGTGGTATGGTCAAGCTTGCATGTGAGCATGAAATTAAGTGTGGAACATATGCCCCTCTTTCAGGAGGGGTACTCTTAAATTTTTTACCACACCATTCGTAATCCAAAATGTGTGCAAGATGAAGTGTAAAAGTGTATCCTGAATACCAAATGTGGAAAACCATGGCCAATATCTTTAGCTTTGTTTTCAGTGTGCTTAGTTTTGTGGTTCTACTTACTAATACTTAGTGGGTGATAACTCCTTGCCTTGATGGCCATTCTTATGTCCTAGGTTGTTATGCAGGAATCATGGAAGTGAACCTATTAGGACACATGATTTAAATGAACACTTATTGTTTGAATCCCTATAAAGGTGATCATGTCATGTAAACACCCATATTTCCAGTATTCTAGTGCACCTATTTGTTCCTCACATTGACCATTTTTTTATGTATGCATATCTCTTTAGCCATGGCCATATTTTTCATGGAAATCTCATAATTCACAATTCATTTTCTCTCCCCAAGGAAAAATACCACATCCTCCAAGGTAGAAATAAGGTATGTTGCAAACTCCAAGTCGAGCCAAGTCATATACAAGTCAAAGCACTCAAAATGCCTTCCTAAAATTACCTTTTAAAGTAGTTGGTCATTTTAAAAAGCGGCATGAATTAGTTGAAACAATCATGAGGGGTTAAAGGAGAAACATGGCACCTATTATGAGCAAGAAAAGTGTTATTTCAAGACTAACATACTATAGTGGACCAATATCAACTCATAAAAAAGAAAAATGAAGCCTTAAAGCATAATTCAAGAAATATATGGAACAAATTGAATATGATGCCCAACTTCTACTAGTTGTTGGAAGGATCCAAGATCACAAAAGAGGAACTTTAAGCAAGTTAAGAAATTCATTGGGCCTCTAAATCACTCAAAGAAATATTTCAAGAAAAACCAAGCCATATTTGAAGAGAACATTGGAATTTTAGGCCAAATCGGCTCTTCCTCCAAGTAAAGGGAGCCTCTTCTAGTGGGGCATTACCTATAATAGAGGGTTTTAAACAATGTAAAGGTATTTTTTTAATTGACTTAGTATCCAAGCATTTTATGGATGACATGTCACCTTTTTCAAAGGAGAAAAAGGGGGAGAGAGGTTGAGAGCCTCATTTATAAATAAAAATATATTCCTCCTTCAAAATCATTGTGAATTTTTGAGATCATTATGCCATAAGGTGAGTATTTTCATGAAAATATTTTATGTTGACATTGGAGTTTCTATTTATTGCTTTTTCTAAATAATTTTCAAAGGAAAATTTGTGATTAATTCAAGACTAGTACAACGCTAGCATGACTAATTCATTTGAAGGGAAAATTTGTCACTTGGAGAGGGACATCTACGTTTTTTCTCTCACTTTTCTCTTGTTGGTGTGATGTAAGTACTGGATCTCCTTGTTGGGATATACCTAAGGTTCTTTAAAAATATTTTCATTTTGTTTCATATCATAATTGATCTTATGGTTGAATGCTTTCCCATTGAAAGGGATCTCTTGTAGTAGGGCTTGGTCTTGTAACTTGTATGGATTAGATAAAAATGTAATTTATATTCTAGGGTCCTACCTATTTTCCCTAATCTACAAGCATTGGACGACCAACTTAAGAGGGGCATACATCTCGACCCCAATATTGCTAGTGGAGATAAGACACCTAAGCCCTAATATAACAACCAACCATTTTTTTTTAAATATTTCACTCATATTTTTACTTATATTATTCAAAATAACCATAAAAATAGAAAAAAAATAAAATAAAAAAAATTAACCATACAAATATAAAATGATCCATGGAATATTTTTCATATATTGTTACGAAAAAAATGATGGATTACATTTTTGAATTTAGAATTTTTTTTGTAAATTGTGTCATATTAAAGATCTAAAATCCCCAAGTAAAATGGATCACTTATTTATTGTTCTAAATATTCTTCTAACATCAGTTTGAAGGTTCTAAAGGTGTTTTAACAAGTATGAATTCATTTATAACAATGTCTTCAAAGAATAGTGAGGCTCCTTGACTAGGGTTTCATGATAAGTTGTCTTTAACTTGTTAAAATCCATAGATATATTTCAGAAGTGTTGTCATTGCATACCTTCACCATTTGGAAGTAATTAAATTTTTCCTAATTGCTACAAAAAGTTTTACTTTGATTAGGGAATTTTCCATTTTTAACCCTTTGGAGAGTGGACCTTTAATTCATGTAAGTTTTGGATAAGATTATTGGGACTTATTGTTTTCCCACATATTATTCATTCATGTTCTATATTTTTTTATTTTATTTCACTCCTCTATCTTAAGCACACAAGGATCCATCACTCCAATATGTTTCCACACTCTTGAGTTGGTTCCAAAACACTACACATATGTTTTTTTTTTAATATTTTTTGCATTAGTTTACAAATTTGGAAGTACAGAAAGGTAACTAGCTTGTCCCAATCAAGTCACAAATCATGTGATACTCAAGGATAAATCACCTCACTTGAGTCTTATTCCTTTCTCTCAATCTCAAGCTTCAAAGGTAAGCTTTTATCACGAATTTCGAATGGATTTTTCCTGTTGGTTTGTATTTATTGCAATACAATATCATATATAACACTTTGCATTTATTTCATTGTTGACTCCTAACTTTCTTCATATTTAGTGTTTATAGTAAATAGTCTTTTAAGATCATTAGTTGATGTGTAGATTAGGATTCCCTCTATGGAATTCTAAGAGTTTCCCTAAAGTGAGATGCAAGTGTGGTAAGGTGATAGTGGGTGCATCATTTGTGTACTTACTATTTAACACCTTGACCAGACCTTGCCAAGGCTGATAATTTAGGTGGTAATGTTTTTTGGAACCATCGTTGGGGGAGAAGGCCTCTCACCCTCGTCTTTCAAATGAAATTTTGCGAGGAATTTTTTAATTTTGTATTTATATATTTGTGATATTTAATGCAAGCTAACTTGACATATTTCATTTGGTGACTCGGAAAAAACTAAACATGGAGAGGTACTCTATAAGAAAAAACTGTTAAGATGATCTTCTTCAGACCCTTGAGCTTGAACTCATTTATCAAAGAATATAAGTTAGAAAAGAAAATAATCAAGTCCCTAAAGCCTCAAATATTATAATAAGAAGTTTTGAACATTATTTACACACACACACGATGTAATGGTTGCTATGTTGTTGATTTATTTCTATAAAAATTTCAATTTACTTAACATTGCAGGTCAACCCCATGACATGCCAACTTCTTTAAAGGAAATTCCCACCTTTAGTGGGGATAATATTGCTGGAGAAAGGAAACGATGGGATAAATTTGTAGAACAAATTACTTCTCTTCCTATTTGTCATTTGTATATTTTACTTAAGTGTTTCTCTTTATCATTAAAGAAATATGTTAAAAAATGGTTTCTTAGTTTTCCTAACAACAACATTAAACCTTTTCAATCTTGTTGTGATACTTTTCATAATAGATGGGCCGAGAAAATATATCTTTGTTTCATATTTAATCCTTGACTAACATTAAAATAAATGAAAATGAATCTGTTGTTGAGTTTAATTCAATATTTAACAAAGTTGTGTAGGAAATATTGCAAACACATCAACTGAATAAAGAGACTATCTGGGTGCACTAGATGAATTCATTCCAAGGGAAATATTGGTTCTACTAGAATTAAGAAAATGGAAACACATTAGCTAAAACCAAATCCAATATGAAAATCATGGATGAAAGTTGTGTCTTATTAGGTGAACCAGATATTTTAGTACTTTCATGAGAAAATATTGACCACACATAGAAATTCCTCCATCTAGTCTAGATCCCTTATCTTTCTTGGTTGAAAAAATCAAATATTTATAGCTTAATATCACCAAAAATTAAGACTCCATGTAAGAAAGAATCTTACAAATTGAGAAGGCACAATAGCAATTTATATTTCCACCAAGAAGTGGATTCAAAGGACACCACCAAATTCAAGACCTCTTATCTCATTCAAACTAATGAATGTGGTGGACCATCCCCATCCATATTACTGCAAGGCTTGTAAGTATTTACATACTCAAGAAACTTGTGCCATATATTGGGAAAGTACAAGGGAAAACAACATAGGTATTTCATATATTTATAATGTGATGTTAAGGAATGAATATTATTTTTGTGAATAAAGTCAACCATCTCAAGTAAACACTATTGCAGTTGACATAGCTACACAATTATTTGGTTAAATGCATACACTCAAGTAAATATGTTAAATGTCTGCCAATCGGTATAAAGGACATAATTATAATAGGAATAAGACAAAGAACTCAAATCAACCAAAGTCTTCAGTTCCTCCAGAGAATGAAATCCATCCTAAGGTCCTTAAAAGGAAAGTGCTAAGGAAATAATGGCTTCAACTCAAGTTTATTTTGATATAACAACTTGGATAATAATTTTAAGGTACTAGTACCCATGAAGGATTTATTCAAATATCCAATGATCAAGAAACTACTTGGAGAGTTACTTGGTTTTGAGACTAAAGAAGGTCCATATCATTGAAGAAGGGGAAATAGCCCAATAATCTTATAGACAATGATAGGAAACTTGGAGGCTAAGAATCTAATGAACCAACCATTATTCATCTCATTGATAGTTATATATTGAATTTTGCATAGCTTTAGGTTGGGTTTTGGAGCCGACATGAATGTAATGACCCTTGAACTTATGAAGATAATGGGATGGTGAAAGTCAAGGCCATATAGAAATATTTTTGCAATGGATTCTTCAGAAGTTGTTTCACTATGTGGCCTCATCAAATATGTACAAGTTAATTTGGAAACACATCCAGATATATGTACAATAATGGACACATTAGTGATTGATGCACTCGCTGCTTGGGGTATGATCCTATCTAGAAAGTGGGAAACTTATTTAAGTACTAGCATTTAGATGGATTATCTTATGCAACTATCCATATTATTGATAAGAGAGTTTTTGAATTCGGATTAGGAAAAAATTAGAAGGAAAAATGTTGAAGACCTAAGAAATTTTTAAAAATAGTTGGTGTGTTTCAATGATGATTTTGGTTCATACAAAATGCTAGAAACAAGTGAATCTCCTAAAAAAGAAACTGATCAGATATGGAAGATGAAATTTGATGGATCTAGCTCTAGGAAAGGTAATGGTGCATATATTGTGTTTACTTCACTTAAGGTAAAAATTCATGTTGTTCTTTTTTTTTGGGGTTTGCAGCTACTAATAATAAAAGTGAATATGAGGCCCTTTTACTTGTCTTAAATATAGCTAAAGAATTTGAAAAAAATGCAAGAAGGTATTATTGGATGGCATAGAAGCACTGAAATCCTTATCCATATAAGCTAAACCAAGATGCATGAATCAAAATAAAATGCATTGGTAGTTGTAGCTTCCACTACATATATTTTTGAAGAACCAAGTTTGCAGATGATGAACAAATAATCAAATTTAACCAGCTACATGAATTTTCAGAAATGAGATTGATTGGACGGGGGAAAATGCAATTTTGCAGGTTAAGGACAATACGACTCTTGTAGGTGTTGTTCTCCTTGAAGATATTTTTAGTTAGGATGACACCTATAAGGGAAATACAAGATCATCAAATTAAATGATCACGTGGAGATAGATGTGGGATGCCCAGAGGATAAAAAAAAATCAATTTTGGAAAAGGTACAACAAGGGAGGAAAGAAATACTATTGAAAGACTAATTAAATATTTCAATGAAGTTTTTGTTGAAAATAAACAAGAAAATATGTGTCTAATTTATTTTTCCCTTAAATAAATTGGACAATAAATTGTAATCTTATCTCATAACAACTTGTATTAGTTAACTAAGTCAGAAATACTGAGCTAGCTCAAGAATTTTGAGTTGAGGGTCAAAGGTGAGGCATGTAGATTGATTCTATTATTTTGGGGGTCCATTTGTAGTTAATGCACTAGTGTGGTGTGAGTGTAATCAGTTAACTAAAATTAATTGAGTTAAAATCAGTTTGAATAGTTCTAACTGAGTGATGAGCTAGTGAGAGGTCAAGTGAATTAAACTAGATTTAATTCACAAGTAGTGATATATTAGATAACTGATGATCTGCTATTATTAGCTACATGCATGTCAATTCTGATGAAGACCCAGTTGAGACAGACATTAAAGTAACTACCAGTTGTATTATTAGTGAACTGCCCAAGTGTAGTTATAAAGCCGTAGGATTCCCATGATGGATTGCACAGTCAAGGAAGGTTGGAATTCCTATTTAATAGGGATTTATTTGCCTAGGAATTGCGTGAGCAAGGCAGGCTAATGGTGGGAAGGAAATTGGCTATGTGTTTGTCCAATTTTTCCTATATCAGTGTGAGATGATTGGTAGAGTACATGAGATTATTATGAATAAGAATGAATTGTATTGTTTCATAATTCCTTGGCTTATTATACAATAGAGATATAGGGGTTTCGAGCAGTTTCTTTCCCCAGGAAAATATTGTGTTGGGCGATTGATTTACTTCTTTCTCTTACTTGCATGTGATTGAGTGATCATGTTTTATGATCCACAAATATTGAATAAGGATTCAGTATCATTACATGATCATATTGAATCTGTTGGTATAATTTATACATGGTATCATAACGTCATGAATGAAAATAGAAGAGAATAAATTGAGTTTGGTTGAACAATATTCAAATTTGTAAATTCATTCTTTGGAGCTAGCAGTCGACTAGGATGTCTTTCACTGGCTTGAAACTCGAATATGCACTCGAGGGAAATTCAAAATATATTGCATGGAAGGATAGGATGGAGGCAATATTGGAGGATAGAAGGCTGAAGGAGTTCATTAAAACTAATATTCCTGAACCGTTGCGCAACATGAAGCATGGAGCAAGAATGTTGCAAAGGCAAGGAGGATCTTATTAGAGGGAGTTCAAGATCATATTTTCTTGAGTCTCCATGGAAAGGAAACTCCATATACTACTTGGAAGGCCTTGAAAAATATGTTTCAAAGCAACAGTGACCATAAGAAATTGGAACTCAAGGACAAGCTCAGGAAAATAAAAATGGAGAAGGGAGACACAATTTAGAAATAATTGACCAAGTTCACCCAATGTGAGATGAGCTTGGAAGGGTTGGGATTACTGTAACTGATGATGACTTGGTGAGCCTAGCACTTATATGCCTTCCCAAGGTTGGAATAGTTACGAGGACTCTTTGAATGGGAGGGAGAAGTTACCAAATTGGGAGAAACTATGGTCAGATTTGGTACAAGAAGAGTTTTGACGAAATACCAGGGATGGATCCTCATCCAAGACTGATGATGAGGAAAATTGTGCCTTGTCTGGTAAGGCAAAGAAGGAGAAAGGAAATAAGTCCTATTCCATACCCGAGACTGAAAAATAAGGAATGAAGCTAGACATGTCAAAGGTGAAATGTTTCAACTGCCATGATCATGGAAACTATGCCACAAATTTTCCACAAAATAATAAGAACAACAAGAAGGATCTGGGAGCTGCAATGGGTGAAAATTTGGCCTCATAGTTTGAGTTGGACTTCTCTCTCATCCCATGCATGGTGTCAACTGTGATGGGATCTATGTGGTACTTGGATAGTGGAGCATCTTTCCACATGAATGGAAACAAAGAACTCTTTAGTAGCTTGGAGGAGAAGGATATTCCGATGCACATCGATATGGGTGATGACGTGAGGTATAACACTACCAGGATTGGTACAGTTACTTTCCAGAGAGAGTCAGGTAAACCTTTCATACTAAAATATTTCATGCATGTACCCAATTTGAAAAATAATTTAGTTTCAGTTACTATGTTGGAGGATCTTGGATATGATGTGGTTTTCAGTGAAGGCCCAAGGCATTCCTTCGTCACAAAGCCAAATTAAAGGTAAAGAAGATTGGGGTTCATGTGAAGAACCTCTATAAACATGATGTGGATGGCTACGCTACATTGAACAATAAAGCAGATGAGGTGGTGAGCCGAGATACCAGTGAGTTATGGCACAGGAGTTTGGGTCATCTACACCACTGTGCTTTGAGGATCATGCAATAGATTTCTACAGGGCTTCCAAAGGGCACACTTGCACAGAAAGACACATGCAAGGGTTGTACTATGGGGAAGTATACAAAGGCCACCTTTCATGAGAAGGAGAACCGATCAACGAAAATCCTTGAGAGAGTTCAGTCAAACATGTGTGGACCATTCTCAACAACTTCCACAGCAAAGCACATGTATTATGTGATTTTTTTTGATGATTTTTCTAGAAAGTGTTGGATATTCTTAATGTAGAAGAAATATCAGACATTCTCCAAGTTTTGTGAGTTCAAAGCATTGGTAGAGAAAGATACAGGGAAGAAGGTGAAGGCTCTAAGGAGTGAAAATGGTGGTGAGTATATCTCAAATGAATTAATAACTTCTGTGCCAAATAAGGAATTCAGAGAGAATTTATTACACCTCATAACCCACAACAGAATGGGGTTGCAGAAAGAAAGAACATAAAAATTGTGGGAGCAACACGAGCTATGTTACATGATAAGGGACTACCATTGCATTTGTGGGTAGAGGTATGCAACACAGTGGTATTTGTGTTGAACCGTAGTCCTCATCGAATACTTGGCATTAGTAGACCAGAGGAGGTTTTTTTAGGTAAGAAACCGAGTGTTTCTTATCTTAAATTTTTTGGCTCATTTGTCTATTGTCATGTGACCAAATATTCCAGGAAGAAGCTAGAACCAACAACAGAGGTTGGGATATTTTTGGGGTATACATATACTCCCCACAACTATCGAGTGTATTTTCGAGCACACAAGATGACAATTTTTAGGAGAGATGTGAAATTTGATGAGGAGAAAGCCATATGGTTGTCCCTTGAGAGGGAGCTTGAATTTCATGTAGAAGAGGAAATATTAGTTCCAAAGGATGAACCTCAGTATGTGGATCAGCCACAAGTAGAGGAACAAAGAGTGGAAGAAACCACTCATGCAGAGCCATCCACCAGAAATGGTAGGAAGCACATCAAAGAGGTTGGCAGATTGATGCTAGATGCGGCTGAGAATGTAGGTGCACCTAGATCACAACGTAGGCAGAGAAGGTCCCCATATAGGTATACTTGATACATGGATCTTATGAGCAAGCGTATTGTGACAAAACCATCTTATTTTTAGGCAGAAATGCAACAGCCACCATGGGTTGATGCCATGGTTGAGGAGTATGAATCCATTATAAGAAAAAATGTATGGGAAGTGGTCCCAAGACCAGTGGGGAAGTCAGCGGTTGGATATAGGTGGATCTATAAGGTGAAGCAAGCAATAGATTGGAGTGTGGAGAAATACAAGGCTAGCTTTGTGGCTAGAGGATTATTATAGGTAGAGGGGATTAACTATGAGGAAAATTTTGCACTTGTTGCAAGTTACTCGTCTATTAGATCCATCCTTGCACTCTCCGCACAGATGGGGTGGCAGATACATCGTATGGATGTAAAGACAACCTTTCTCAATGCATTTATTGAGGAAGAAGTGTTCATTTATCAGCCAAAAGGTTTTGAGACCTTTGACAGGAATTCACATGTGTGCAGACTCAAGAGAGCATTATATGGTCTGAAGCAAGCACCTTGTGCTTGGTACACCAGGATCGACAACTATTTCACTGGGTTGGGATTCACAAAGAGTGAAGCAGATGCAAACCTATATCATATTGTCGTTGATGGTAAGCTTTTGATTATTGTACTTTATGTAGATGATCTGATTCTGACAAGTGATGAGCAACTCATAACTTCTTCCAAGGAGGATCTTGTAAGAGAGTCTGAGATGAAGGACATGGGGCTCTTGCACTATTTCCTTGGCTTGGAAATATGGCAAAGAGATGGGGAGATATTTGTATCTAAGGGAAAGCATGCCAAGGATATTTTGAGGAAGTTCCACATGGAGGGAAAAAAACCCATGGAGACTCCTCTTGCAGGAAACTAGAGGGAGGATGCTACTTCAGGTGCGGTAGTGGATTCTACTATCTACATACAACTTGTGGGTTCACTTATGTATTTGGTGAACACATAACCAGACATATGATACGTAGTTAAACAACTTAGTCAAGCTATGGTTAAGCCTACCAAGCTCTTTTGGAATGCGAGGAAGCATGTTTTGACATATCTCAAGGGCACTACAGAGTATGGATTATGGTACAGACAGACAGATGGAGTGAAGCTTCAAGGCTTCACCAATGTAGATTGGGCAAGAAATACATTAGACAGGAAGAGCACATCAGGGGGCATCTTCAACATAGGATCAACAACAGTTTCTTGGTACAACAGGAAGCAGATATCATTTGCACTCAATTCAGCCGACGCAAAGTACATCTAAGGCCATGCGAGGCCATCTGGATGAGGAAGATAATTATTGGTTTTTTTGGTCATCAGATGGATCCGAAGGTGATACATTGTGATAAATAGAGTTGCATAAAAGCTCAGTTAATCTGGTATTCCATGACAGGTACAAGAATATTGATATTTGGTACCACATATCATAGATTGTGTTCATAGGCGCATTATGTTGTTGCAGTACATTCCCACGAAGGACCAGGATGCGAACATATTGACGAAATCTCTGGAAAAGAGAAAATTCAAATACCATAGAGGCAAGATCGAGGTAGCTCATAATACCTTTCTTGTTGAGAGGGAGTGTTGAAAATCAACAAGAAAATGTATCTAATTTATTTTTCCCTTAAATAAATTGGATAATAAATTGTAATCTTATCTCATAAAAACTTGTATTAGTTTACTAAGTTAGAAAGGTTGATTTAGCTCAATAATTTTGAGTTGAGGGTCAAAGGTGAGGCATGTAGATTAATTGTATTATTTTGGTGGCCCAGTTGCAGTTAATGCACTAGTGTGGTATGAGTGTAATAAGTTAACTCAAATTAATTGAGTTAAAATCAGTTTAACTAGTTTGAATTGAGTGATGAGCTAGTGAGAGGTCAAGTGAATTAAATTAGATTTAATTCAAAAGTAGTGATCTATCAAATAAATGATTATTTTATATTATTAGCTGTATGCATGTCAATTATGATGAATACCAAGTTGAGACAAAGGTTAAAGGGAAGATAACTATAATTTGTATGATTAGCGAACTGCCCATGTGTAGTTATAAAGCCACAGGATGTCCATGATGGATTGCGCAGTCAATCAAGGTTGGAATTCCCATTTAATAGGGATTTTTTCATAGTAATTGCGTGAGTAAGGTAGGCTGAAGGTGGGCAGGAAATTGGCTATGTGTTTGTCCAATTTTTCCTAGATCAGTGTGAGACGATTGGTAGAGTGCATGAGATTCTTGTGAGAAAGAATGCATTGTATTATTTCATGATTCCTTGGTTTATTATACAATGGAGATAAAGGGTTTTTGAGCATTTGATTTCCCCAGGAAAATATTATGTTGTGCAATTGATGTACTTCTTTCTCTTACTTGCATGTGATTTATCAATCGTGTTTTATATTCCGCAAATATTGTACAAAGATTCAATATCTTGTTTTAGTACATTACATGATCAGATTGAATCCATTGGTATAATATCTACAATTTTTGCATAGTATTATCAGGATTTGAGAGCTCACAGTAAAGATGTTATTTAACATGTATTCCATTGAAGTAATATGCCAAACCTTTCTACTAAAATTTAAGATAGATTAATATAAATTTGCTCCCTTTTGTGGAAAAGGAATTAGAAAATCTTCTTAATGTAGGGATAATCATACCAATAAAATAGTCTTCATGGCTATCAAACCTTTTTGGTGACAAGAAGGAAATAAGGAGAGATTAGGCATTGTGTGGACTTATACAATTTGTATGTTTCATCCATTAAATACAATTATCTACTCCCCAACATGTAAATTATTTTGCAAAGGATTATAGGTTTAGAGATGTTTCCATCTATGGGTGTAATTTCATGGTACAACCAAGTGGCAGGAAAGGAAGATGATAGGCATAAGATTGTGTTCACCACACCTTGGGATACTTACAAATATCAAAAAATTCATTTTGGGTCAATCAATATTAGTGTGACATTTCATAGAGGAATGGATTATGCATTCCGCCACCTCATGGGAAAAATCATCAAGATATACTAGAATGAATTCATAGTATATTAAAATAAAAGAGCCGCTCATGTCACATATCTATATTATATCTTTGAAAGGTGTAGGAAATGTGGAATTTTTCTTAACCCAAAAAATGACAACACTTGGTGTTACACAACATTTTGCCACTATCCCTGTACTCCCTGCTCCCGAATCTGGAGGACCCTTACAGTGATCCCTGTGTACTTTTTCCATCATGAAAGTATGCCATTGCATCCTTTACAATCTAACAAACAATATATATGTTGACCATTCCTATATTAGCTCCATAAAAACCCATATTTTTGGAGCAATGTGACCCTTCTGTGTCTCACTAGCGCTGATGGCCCATCTTAAGCTTGTGAGCAGCGCTGATCAGTGCCAGTTTGGACATCACATCCACGCTGATATACTTCTGGAAGATTTTTTAAAATGGAAACAAAGCTTCATGGCCTAGAAGCTTCGAGAGTGGAGAGTTGGATGTTTGTTGATCAAGATATGGCCGATATTCCTCCCTTGGGCCTTTTGTTCCTACAAAATAGGAACCTCCCAAATAGATAAGCCATTTTCCCACCTTAAGTGGATCCATGTCCCCTCCTCCATCTCTATAAATTGATCACCCTCCAATGCCTCTTCTAGTTAGAAAAAAATATAAGATAATAAAAGAGAGAGTTTTGAATATTGTCATAAGCTTTGAAGGAGAGAGTTGAAACCCTTAGCCTTCTCACACTGAGTTGAAAACGAGTGCTTTGGAGATGTGCCCCGATTTGGACCCACTAAAGGAGAGCTTCGACATCAAGGCACACATTGTAACTCATCTTTTATTAATAATATGATACAAGTGATATTTATTTTCCATTATTGTCCAAGATTCAGGATAATAATTCTATCATTCCATGATTAGTTAGATAGGTTATACTTGTATATGCATGTTGCAATTTTATGTCTTCTTTTTGTTTCTTGGTTACTTGTGTAGGTAATTGAGCGCTTGTTGCAGCGAAGATCAAATTTGGAAAATAAAAGGACCAAAGAACTTCGACGAGGAGCAACATTGCAACATCAGATCGAGGTAGGCCATCTCCTTCAATCTATGTTTCAGTTATAATCAGGAAAGTAGGTATTAGTTTGTTCTGTTTGTTGCTAGACCTACCTTAGGGCTAGAGGGACCGTCTCTGTTCGCACAGAGGATTTAGTTGGACAACAAGTTAGCAACTCTGCTAGGGATTCATTGCCTTTAGTCTCTTTCCACTCTTTTATTTTTTTGATTTTTCATCCATATTTTGTCGAATATTTGTCTCTCCTTGGTTTCTGACTTTTATGACTGCTTACAGTCATCAATCTTTATTCTGAAGTGATAATCCTGGCTTTACATTAAGGGAATTTTGAGGTCTAAAATGGGCCTCCTAAGAAAAAATTACAACCAAAAATAACTTTATAATAACCAATAGGATTCAAGATGATGATGTCAACCATGGGGGATGATTCACCATTTTTGGAGTAAAAAATTAAAAAGATTAAAAAATAATAAAATAATAAAATTACCTTTTCAACTCATACTTTCAACTTATCTCCCTGATTTTTTCCTCAAATTTCGAGCGGGAGTACTCATTGGATGGAAAATTTAATTCTTCATCCAAGGAGTACCCATGTTGCATACTTTCGATGGACCCTGCTACACGAAAAATGAGAAATACATGAAAAACCATGATTGAAATCAAGTTTTTCATGTAATTTTCATGTAGAAGGGTCCATCAAAAGTATGCAACATGGGTACTCCTTGGATGAGGAATCAAATTCTACATCCAACGAGTGTTACCACTCGAAATTTGAGTAAACCCATAGGGAGATAACTTGAAAATACAAGTTGAAAAAATAATTTTTTCTTTTTTCCCTCTAAAATTTGATGATGTAATCTAATCTTATTTTATTATTTCACTATTTTTTTATAATTTCCTTAGGAGGCCCATTTTAGACCTCAAAAATCCCCTAATTTTTGGTCAAACCCTTTTGTTTTTGGTCATTTTACTTGATCGACGATGTTAATTCACTGACAGATGACCTAATCAATGCTAAATGTTTTAACACAGAAGCGCTTATCCCCTTCCAGCGTGAGGTGCAACCTCACAGCCGTGCAAGTTTCTATGTGAGTGTTTTTAAGGTTTCCCTTCTTTAAGTCCCAGTGTGTCTTACCCTTATATATTTATTTCTCTGCTCAATTTGATCTTGTCCTCTTATGTTCAACGACTTGAGTGTCTCAATCAGTTCATCTTTGGTCTTGTTTCTTTCAAAATGTGCATCCTCAACATCCTAGGGTTTCTAGGTTCTTTGAGTTGTTTGAATGGTTGCATGCCTCGTTGAATTCCAGACCTACTCTTGAGTCAATTTTTTCGTCTATCTCCAACTTTTTGATTTGGTTGTTTTGGTTTTTTTGGTTGATCTCTGTGATTAGGGCTTTCAAGTGTCCATTCCGTGTGCATTTGATTCTCTCTTCCATCAACATGCATAGATCACATTGCTTGTTTTCTACTAAAGGATCTTCCTTTGTGTGTTAGTCGGTGTGAAAAGCGAAGAGTCTTTGTTTTGAGCAAGTGATTAAGAATATCTCGTTAGTGCTTCAACTCTTTAGGTTTTGTGGAATTTGGTTGAATTCATTTGGGATACTGAAAAAAAGTGTTTATGTTCTTCCATTTTGTGTCTTTTTGCATTTTTTTCATACAAAGAAGATAATTTTGCATTCATCTAGTTTTCGTCTCAAAGTTTGCATTTCGTCGAAAGTGCATTAGAAAAGTTGCATTGAGAAGGCATTTTTGAGATTTATCATTGAACTTATATTATAATGTTTAATGCTTGAAAGCTGGAACATGCATTGAGTGCATTTCTCATTCATTAAAAGGAAAGGAAATTGTGCATAGATTACAACTGCATAGTTTTCAGAAAGAGATTTTTTAGATAAATTACATTGCATACTTTACATCTTTGAATGTTCTGATTTCGACTGGGATCGTGCGAGTGATATAGTTAGGAAAAGCTTCGTTTGCTGCATGATTTTTTTTGCATCACTATTTGAAACTCTTCCCTAAACTAGATAGAGTTCATCGAATTGAAAGAATCATTTGATTATACTAGTTTCATTATAGGTGTTTAGGTGACAATCATTTTGAGCCTTGAAATTGAAACTTTAATCAATCTCAACGTAAAAAGAACCTCAATTATCCTAAGGAGGATTTGGAACCTAACGAAAAAAATTTATAGGTCTATGCTAGAGACGTTTTCCAACGTCTATAAACCTGGAAGCTGTCGTTAACAGCCTGTGTTACATTCCAGGAGTGAAACCCCTTCCCTCGTACATAAGTATATAACACTTGTGGCATGTATGATAAGTACATGGGGATGCTCTAACTCAACGGTTACACATTAGATAAAACCAATATGGAATTGTGCTCCCTGTACCATCGAGTATATATCGGGAGACCCCACTAGGTTTCTATCCTTTAGCCACATGTAACTGAGTCTGTCGCCTCATAAGCGTGATACACCGAACACAACATTTGGGTAGATTGGTTGTCGTAAGTTAAGTCCTTGGTAAATTTATTTTCTATGGTGTATATTTTAGTTCATGGATACTTGGTAAACCCTCTTGTCTAGATTACCCCTTTTGGTTTATTTTGTGTTTAATTTCTAAAATTTGTTATCCACGATAACATTTGACCCGGGCACATCTCCTTTGCCAATATTAGGTTGGGAGTAATGGAAACAGTTCCTCAATTTACCAACCAAGGAATCCCCTCAGATTGGAACCCTAGTCCTTTTCCTTCTTTTGTAAATGTTGGTGCTCCTTATATGGCAACGTTGTCCCTCCCGAGATTAACCATTGGTCTGCCAATTTGGTTATTTTCAACCCCCATGGTTTCGAACGTCCAGGATGCTTCTCAACCGAGTTCGCCTCCACCTGAAAAATTTCAACCCCATGTTGATATGAAGGTTGAACCCTCACCTTATTCACCCATTTCTTCTCCTTTTTCTTCCTCTTTGCCTAGTGAAAGTCTGGATTCTAGTACCCAGGTGGCTAAGAAGAAGAAGAAGAAGAAGAAGAAGTTGAAGAATAAGAAGAACAATAAGCAGGGGGGAAAACCAACAACCATTTCTACCTATGTGACTAATATTTGAAAACCTCCCCCTTCATCCCATAAAGTCAGATTCCCTTGCATGCTATGCGAGGGTGACCACTTTCTTAGAAATTGTCCCGGTATTCCCAAGGTGTTAGAAGTGTGGTCCGTTGGCCCGATTCACCTTTCATCATCAGCCTCTAGAAATCATGCTGGCGATGAACCTTCAGCTAGAGATAATAAGACTCATAAGAAACAGGGTAAGGTCAAATTTCCATGTAAGTTATGTGAAGGGATCCATCCCATTCATCTATGTCCTTATATGGATGAAGCCTCTAAAGTTTTGGATACCCTTACGGCTTCTGAGTCCTGTCTTCTAGTTGGTTACCAGAAGTTTTCTTTGAGTCCTCTTCTAGTTGATCTAGTGATTGATCGAGATTCATCTCTGGTCAATTCCACTCTCTTCGAAAGTCAATCTCATGAGTCTATTCCAACCAATCATTAGTTGAGAAAAAGGTCGATCTCTGGTCAATTCCACTCTCTTCGAAAGTCAATCTCATGAGTCCATTCCAACCAATAATTAGTTGAGAAAAATGTTGACCTGATTCCACCTACGTTTCATTAGGTCTTTTCCGTAGAGAGTGAATATCATACCACTCATGTTCCTTGTGTTTCTTCAGATTCCCTCAGATTGGAGGGAGATCCTCCCGTTCCCGTAGTCCAAGAGGGTGATCCTCCTGATCCCGCTCCCACGATCTATGAGGTTGTTCCTCCTGCTCCCATAACGCAAAGGGATATTCCTCCCATTCCCTTGGCACCCCCTCCATGTAGTTTGGTCACGTCCTTTGATTGGAGTCTTCTGGCAGGATATCGTCTTCCTTATTACGTGACTTTTGAGATCATAGTACAGGCCTATAATGTGGTCGTACCTATCATGATTATAGACGAAGGTGCATCTGTTAGTATTATATCCTCAACTACCTGGAAAGATTTCGGTTCTCTGCAACTTGTGTCCGTTACCCAGAATCTGTTGGATTTTAACAGAGGAACCAGTTAAATGTTGGGGATCCTTCTGAAGTTTATTATGGGGAAATATTTTCTATATAGACGTGATGGTCATCTAAGGACCCTTGTATTTTTACTTACTCCTAGGGAATGACTATACTTATGTCATTAGAGTGATTTTCCATTCTCTCTTTTGTGTGATCTGCTTTCCACATGAAGGTCAGATTGTGGCCATTGATCAGCTTTCATTCATTGGTCCTAATATGAAACCTAGTCTACCATCACCCCTTAATGGTCCTTACACGCCTGTGGTATCTTCCCCACCCCATGTCAATTATGTAGTGACCTATTCCATGCCCGCATCCATTGATGGGTCAGTCAGTGATGTATGTACCATGTCTTGGGGGCATTGGACCCTGATTTCCAAAGTGTGGTTCTCCCATCAAATGAGACCCTCTTGGAAGCCATGACCTCTTATGTGTCATGATCAGGTCTTCGAAGCATAGTTCCTTTTCTTGTGTCAAGCTCCTTAAAAAATGAAACAAGCCCTTCAAAGCATAGTTCCTTTTCTTGTGTCAAGCTCCTTAAAAAATGAAACAAGCCTTTCAGAGCAGAGTTCCTTCTTGTGTTAAGCTCCTTAAAAAATGAAACAAGGTGTCATTAGGATAGTTCTTTTAATATTTTAACCTCGTTAAAAAATGAATTAGGCCTCTATAAGAATAGTTCTTTTACTGTGTCAACCTCAATAAAAAATGAAATAAGTTCCTTGTCACTTCAAGATTTTGATTAAATATTGTAAAATTCTAGTCGAGTCTTTCACTTAATCTCGTAACTGAACCTTCACTCCGTCCAAGTATTAGTAACTAGAAGTATACTTAGGTGAATGAAATGAAGCTTGGGGGGCATGTACCTCGAATTGAGTCACCATGTTGGGGGCATGCAAGCTTATTCCAAGCATAGTTTCAATGTTTCAAGCTTTTGTAAAAATGAAACTAGTGTTAAGCATAATTTATCTTTGTTTCAAGCTTGTGTAAAAATGAAACCAATTCCAAGAATAGTTTTCCATGTTTTCAAGCTTATGTAAAAATGAAACCATTCTCATTTTACCTCTTGTGATTTCCATTTTATTAGCTTGTTTTTCCATATGAACCTTGGTTTTCTCATTCCATCAGCACCATTTGCTTGGCCAATCATACACCTTCACTTGGTTGTTTTACCCGTTCCCAAGGAACTATTGCAATGAGTAGTCTTGTTAGCCAGCCTCTTGACCTTTACTTGTTTTGAGCGGTTCCACCATAAGCAGAACCAGTTGCTATCCTTTATACCACTCATTCCTTCAGTTGGAGTCACCCTTAAGTTCTTTTTTGACACTTGAAACATGAAAATATTGTTGAGTACTTGTCATTTGAACTCGCTAAAGTAAACAAACTGTCTTTTACCCTGTATAAATTTACCCCTTTTTCAGGCCGGGATAAACTATTTACGAAAAATTAATACCTCAGCCAATCATGACTAAGAGGTTCTCTCGAACTTTGTTTTCTACCTTTTCGGATTAGAGGGAATATATACGAAAAGAGCCCTATGGAGTTTTCTTTTCAGCCTATTTTCAAAATCTCTAAACATGAAAAGGCACCGAGTTTCACCTTTGTCATACTCGTTAAAATTTAATGAAATTGGACTCATCATCATGACGCTACCGATTTCCTCCTTCCTAGGGCTCAAAAAATGTAATAGGATGGATTTTTCTGAAGGAAAAACTTATAAGACAAGCATATGCTATCCCCTTCAAGCCTGTATTAAAAAATAATTGGGGTACTCGCCAGAAATGGTGGGGGGGAAATGGAAGTATTTATTATTTGTGTTGGAAGTATGTAACTCTTGAACATGACACTTGTCTGCAGTTCGTGTTGGGTTGGGGATATCCTACATTCGTCACTTTTCCTCCATGGGTTTGGGAAATTTGTTTGCCTCTCATTAAATTACCAATATTTTCAACATAACCTATGATTCCATTTGAGTCAAATACTGCCAAACTCCAGAGTTGTGTCGCTGATATGTTCAAGAGAAGTTCCTTATGCAGTTTTTGATTACCCGATTCTCTGTTCAGTCTTGATTCACAACCATCTTGTTCCTCTGTTTCGTGTTGATGATGTGGGATACATCATGGCCCTCCTTCAACATATCACTTCCTATCGACTTCAGCTCATTATCCAAGAAGTTGATCTAGAGACTCCTTTCAGTACCATAGAGCCTACATGCCTTAATGGAAGTTTTTTCGCATTCGATGACAGGTTCAACTCATTGGCCTTCGATCGGATGATTTCACAAGTGTTCAACTTCAGTTCCTTATTCAAACCTTGTGGATTATACTGCTAGTACCCTGAGGGCCATCATCATTATTAGTGGTATCTCTCGCGCCTATTAACATTTTACATCATTGACTAGTAATCAGGCGATTTTCTTGCATGTTCGACTTTAGCTCACTCATTCACATGCCTGAATTTGTACTTGATCAAGCCCTGGATTTTTTCTAATAACATCCAAGTTGCGAGGCGATATGAGTTATTCATGAATGTATACATGAATCTTTTTGATGGATGGTTGCAACCATGCTTGAGTCCATATTTGTGATCCTTCTTATTGTTGGATGGTTGTGTCCATGCCATGGATCTTATTATATGATCTATTCTATGGATGGTTGCGTCCATGCCTTATAATCATGTATTTATATCATATATTTCAGTTTTATACATATACTTTATTCATAGGTTTTCCGATGACGACATCTTGGTCTTGGTACATTCTCGTAAAGCATTTCACCCCTTACTCTCATGCTGCCTTCATGATTTAGGGGGCATCTGCTACAATTTTTTTTGTCATTGTCCCTATACTCCTTGTTCCTGAATCCTAGAGGACCCTTACATTGATCCCTATGTACCTTTTCCATCATGAAAATATGCCATTGCATCCCTTACAGTTTGACGAACAATATCTCTGTTGATCATTCCTGGAGTAGCGCTCCCTAAAAACCCATCCTTTTGGAGCAGTGCGACCCTTCTATGTCTCACCAATGCCAATGGCCCATCCTAAGCTTGTGAGAAGCACAGATCGACGCTAGTATTGACCTCACACACACGCCAATATACTTCTACAAGATTTTTTGAAATGGAACTTCATGGCCTAGAAGCTTCAAGAGCAGAGAGATGGATGTTTGTTGATCAAGATATGGCCGAGCTCCCTCCCTTGGGCCTCTTGTTCCTACAAAGGAAGAACCTCCCAAAGTGATAAGCCATTTTCCCACCTTAAGTGGATCCATGTCCCCTCCTCCATCTCTATAAATTGATCACCCTCCAATGCCTCTGCTAGTTAGAACAGAATAGAAAAGCATAGTGGAGAGAGGTTTGAATATTCTCATAAGATTTGAAGGAGAGTTGAAACCCTTAGACTTCTCACACTGAGTTTAAAATGAGTGCTTTGGAGACGTGCCTAGATTCAGAACCGCTAAAGGAGAACTTTGACATCAAGGCACAAGTTGTAACTGCTCTTTTATTAATAATATGATACAACTGATATTTATTTTACATTCTTGTTCATGATTCAAGATAAGAATTCTAGCATTCCTTGATCATTTAGATAGGTTATAATTGTATATGCATGTTTCACTTTTATGTTTTCTTGTTGTTTCTTGGTTACTTGTGCAGGTAATTGAACATTGGTAGTAGCGAAGATCAAATTTGGAAAAGAAAAGGACCAAAGAACTTCGACGAGGAGAAACATTGCAACATCAGATCGAGGTAGGTCATCCCCTTCGATCTATGTTTCATTTAGAATCTAGGAAAGTAGGTATTAGCTTGTTCCCCTTGTTGATAAACCCACCCTAGGGCTAAAGAGATCGTCTCTGTCCATAGAGAGGATTTACTTGGACAACACTTGGTGCCATATAGGGAAAGCTTATGGGGAATATTATCTCTCAAGGAGTAGTAAGGGTGGACTCCGATATATTATCAAATGGATCAAATATATCAATACACATAGCTTTCATAAGGCACTTAATTCTTCAACGACAAAATAATTTTCATTAGAAGAGTCATCCCAAATTTTTCTAAGATCACCAAACAACTAAGCCGATTGAAAAATGTTCTTAATTATAAATGTGATGAAAATAACAAGGCCACATTTGAAGACATAAAAGATGCTATTGTAATATCTCTAGTGTTGGTAAGCACTAAATATTATGAAGATTTCATATTTTTTTCTTTTTATTCTAAGGATACTATTTAAAGTATACTTCTAAAAAAAATGAACAGGGTGAAGAGCAACCTATCACTTTCATGAGAAAGATGCTTTGGGATGTAGAATTAAACTATGCTATCATGGAAAGACAATATTATTCCTTGGTCAAAACACTCAAACACGTCGGTTATAATAAAATGATTTCATATGTTCCACATCCAGTGGTGAAAGACGTTGTTGTAGCTCATAATTTTTTATTTTTTTTGTTGTGTATAGGTTTTATTTGAGTAATTTATTTTGTCTAGGAGTTAATTTTAAATTAAATAAAATTATAAAAATCTTAAAATTACGGAAGTTTTTGGCACTTTTCATGACACATTAAAGCACAAGCTTGGTTGGTAGGCACATCATCGAAGGGGACAAGTCAATATCCAAAATGTATTCCCCACAAAGTTGCACAATGGTTAACAAATGAGGGTGGGTTTGAAACAATTCCAGGGTAGTATACATTTGAGGGTACATGAAAAGCGTACACTTATTTCATAGCTCTATCCCAGATATTCCAAATCCGATTTTCTACCCCAAACTGCACAGGCCACCCCCCCCCCCCCAAAAAAAAAAAAAAAAACGCCTTGATAGATTGATGTGAAAATAGTGGACCCTATGACCAAGGCAAGTTAGAAGGGACAAAAAATATAGGTCAATATTATAGAGTATATAGCAGTCTGGTGTTGATCCATGTAGTTATGATATCAACACAACATGTCAATATAAAGGGGAAAATAAATTTTCACATATCTCTATCAAATTAGAAAATGCCATGTGTCTATCAATAAATTGATTGGATTCAAAATAAAAGGTCAAAGTGTCATTTCAGTTTTTTAATTGTTGGAAAGTGAAATCCAATTGAAGGATCACCAACAACAAAGTTTGAAGTGCATGACCATTGAAAGTGGCCATTATTGGTTCAATTTTTCTTGGGTATTTTCAAATACTTCTTCTAACTTTATTCCAATATGAAAATAAAAAAATCAAACCATGAAACTATTGAGAGTTCATGTCTTGTCAATTTTGAAAAGATGACCATAATTTACATGGAAGGAGATGTATTTGATACTCACTATGAATTTTTTATTTTTATTTTTATTTGAGAGAGAAATAATTTCAATGATTAAAAAGTCTTCAAGATATATTGTTGGCCTAGGAGTCTCATTTGGCTCAGTTCAACATTCCTCACACCTTTCACTTCCTAAACCTGGTGTACTGATAATTATACCCCATGCAAGAAAGTTGTCATTTCCCAAAATGGAGTAATTTTAGTTTTCATAAACCCTCAATCAATTCTATAAATTCTTAGGATAGCCATTCCCATTGAAACTCAACCCCTTGATGAAAATAATTTAAGCCTTAATTACCAACAGTTAACCACAAAAGAAAAAGGGACTTTATTGCATGCATTCTTACCTTTAGACACCCCAATACCTAACACTCCACTGCCATACCCTACTAGCATCTTCATTGATTTATCATGACACGTTGTGTCAATGTTTTGCAACTTATTAGAATATTATAATGACCAAAATATTTATGAAACAATTTTAGGGTTCTTATCTTCCCTTCTTTGGTTAAAAAATCATTTGTCAAGTTTCACTTTAGGCAATACCTATACAATGCCATGAATTTCCAATTATATTGATACACCATGAATATTTATTTTAAATATCAATCCTATTTATTCTACATGTTTATTTTCAAACTGTAAAATTCACATTTACATTTATGACTTTAAGATGAAAAAAGAGAAAAAAATTGCCATTCATTGGACTTCCATCGTTAGAAAGAAACCATAAAATACAATTTTTTTTTTTTTTTTTTTTTTCTGAATTCATCAACAAGTTTATGTCAGTTTCTCATTCAATAATACATGAAGAACCTCTTCTAAGAAATTTTCCACGAATAAAGAAAATTTTCTAGCGAAGTCCTCATACCAGAGTTGGGAATTAGTTTTTATTTAAGGAGTATACAAAAATCATAATATGAGCTACCTCCTTATCAACTACCAATTTTACTTCCTATGGGGAATTTTTACATTGAATATAATAGAATACGTTTGAGTTTAAATCTACTACATTTAATTCCCAAGCAACACCAATCCATGTTTAAGCTAAAGAAATAAGTAGGTCCATTCATTTTTAATACCAGGGTTGCTTCACAAGAAGTGAAGAGATGTTGAAATAGATGAATTTTCCCCTAAGGGAAGTTTGGTATTATGATCCTCATATGATTATATCAGAAAAAAGGACCAAGCAAGGATCTACTCCACATATACATGTTACAAAAGAGGATATAGAAAATATGGCAAAAAGGGACACTTGGGACCTGAACAAAGTACAAAACAAATTGTAGAGGTAGGGCAATTAGAAACCCCTCAAAAGAAAGATTTCAAACAGTTTCAGAAATAGACAAGGATCAATGATATAGAAAAAGATATAGGACAAGGAAAGAAGATGAAGAAAAATTATTAGTTCAGAGTGAAGAGGGATCTACATAAAGTGTTCCTTCCTCTATTTGGGAATTTTTCCCATCAGAACCTACAAGCCAATGAAACCAACCATTGTTGTCACCTTTAACACTAGGGAGACAAGAGAATATATATTCTCAATTTATTGAAATTAAGAATAAGAACACAAAGATAAAGCATGATTCTTATTCACATCTTTAGGATGAGGGATCAAGTTCAGCTCAAACAAGGTTATTGTTAGACTTATATTATGAAAAAGGGAAATTGAAGATGGTTATCCTAGAGCCAAAAACCTAGGTTATCAATTGAACATAAGATTACAAAGCTGTAAAATTCATTGTGGACATAAAAAATATACACTTAATGGATCAAATTGACCTTAATAGAAAAGCAGGTGAAATTATTTTCATAAATCTCATAAACATTGCATTAAATATCTATAAATTGGGAAACATAGTCTCAAAAGTCACAAATCAATTCAAACAAGAGAAAATTTCCACACGGACTAAATAGATAAATATAGATGAACTAGAGTAATGGATTGTTAGCTTAGGAGTAAACCCAAAAAATGCAACCTCTATACAAGTTTTGATCAAATAAAAATACATGGATATTCAAGCATTGCAGAGAAAATAAAAAATAAAAAATGTGGTGCATATACAAATACCAGAACTTCATGATGTACAACACAATTTTTTTTACTAACAATGATGATTGGAATGAATACCAAGATGAAAAATTATAAAAAGAAAATTGAAGTATTATCAAAGAAAATAATTGAATATGTTTGTTTAGGAGCTTCATTAGCACAATTAGACCTTGTAAATCTATCTGAAAAGTTAGTTGAAACTATGTTTTCTTCAAGTTCAAAAGAAGTAGAGATTGAAATTATTATTATTATTTTTTTTAAATATTAAAATTAAAGAAATAACAAGAATGTGGAATTCGCTCAGTATGATGAGTGATGAACCAGATTTGGTATATAATACAAAGCAATCCATTCAACAGATTCAAAATGATTTGGGTAACAAACGAAAAATAGCTAATACAATTTTCAAATTTGTGAATTCTAAAACCCGAGACCAATTACACATTGGGAATTTAAGAAAACAATTCAAGTATTATGGAAACCAACAAGGTTTGGTCTAAAAGGACTCTAGTCCAGCAGGATTTGTATAAATACAGAATGGTAAAGAATAAATTTGATACATTTATGAATAAATCTAATAATCTAACTAAAATGGGTTTGCCATCCTATTGGGATCAAAATGGAAATTTGATATCATTAGATGCGTGCAGAAAATTACTATTAAGAGAAATAAATGGAGTAGAAATGTTTTCAAATATGATTAGAACATTGAAGGAGCATAGAATGATGGTTCGGTGGGTTATTCATTATAGCAACATGACAATTTTTAATTCTCTAGTTGGAGAAAATTTGAATCAACCAGCCGGATTTGCACCAGCTTGTCAAATAAAATGTACTTAATCGATGCCACGTGGTAGATAAACAACCGAAATTGTTTACCGATTTTCCTATTTTGTAATTCAGTTCCTAAAAAGATATTTTTGCAACTAACATTTGTTGTACGGGACTTGAGTGGATGACTATTTTTGGCTTTGGAAAAAAGGGAGAGAAATTTTGTATTAAATGACATGATAACAATTTAGTGGAGTAAGTTTAAATATATATATATTTTTTCTAGCAAATATTAGTATAATGATTTTCTATGTGTAAAGAATTTTCCGATAAATCAATATCTGTTTCTTATAAGTATTAATATGAGTTACATGGGTTGAATTTATAAAGTGACCGATAAATCACAGTCTGTTTCTTATAAGAATTAATATGAGTTAGATGGGTTGAATTTATAAAGTGAGAATTGAGTATCATTGTTTCTTTTATAAATGATTTTGAAAGATTTCATAAGTGAAAATATTTTTGTGAGATATAATTTGTATTCATCATATCTTTTTTTTTGGAATTATATGCGGTATAATTCAAATAATTATAATTAATTAGATTCTCTTTGAAAGTCTTTTTTGATAAGTCTTCTAAACAAAATTATTAGATTCTCTCTTGAAAAGTCTTTTGATAAGTCTTTAATTAGTGATAAATAGTGGCTACGCGACTAATTTTTAGTCATATTTATATTAATCATTAATTGATTGTCTCAATTTTATTGTCTATTAGTATAATTAGCTGTAAATTTGGTCATTAATTTAATTACTGATTTAGTCATTAATTGCCACAATTAATGACCAACTACACAACAAAATATATTACTACATGATCACCCAAGAAAACTTAAAAATGTCCAAACAATTATAACCAAAATTTTGGTCATGTTATAGGATACTATAAATTAGCTACTAAGAGTCATCTATATACAAATTTTAGTCATCTTTTGAAGCCAATTAATGACCAAAGAAATATGATTAAATTTTCGTCATGTTATAAGATACTGTAAATGAACTATTAATAGTCGTATATATGCAAAATTTAGTTTATCATTTATAGTAGTAATTTATCTTCTTTTGCTAGTTTCATATTAATTATATTAATTATTGATTTAGTATTTTATATTCATTTCATTTATTTTGATTAATTATGAAAAACTAATTTAATCGTTGTATATTCATTTTATTTGTGTTCATCATTAATCAATATAAACTATTGATTAGTAGTTTTAGATTGATTTTATAGGTTCATTATTAATAAACATAAAAAAAGAATAACATACAATGCACATATTCATCTAATATGAAATCACAAAGTTACTTATGTTAATTACTATACTAAATAATATCAAGTAGAACTATAAACAATTTCAAACACATAAATTATATTATATGAAATGTCAAGTATTACAATATGAGTTTCCAACTTAATATTGGTTGGACTACAATTTACACATGAAATATTGTTTCCTAACTTAAAAAATATCAGTGTGTTTCCAAGGCATTTCAGGTGAATTCACCAAATCTTAAAAATTGACCATCAGTCTCTATATGTGTGTCTCATGTGGGATATTGGTTTTAAGAGTGTCACTAGACCAGTTCTCCCTTTTCTCTCTTTCTGCATTTGTTGCTTCAGTGCTATTGTTCTCCTCTTTCTTCAATTCTTGCTTCTTATAAGACATGAAAGTCGATGAACACTAGAATATAAACTAAAGTAGACTATAAAAGATTTATTTGACATATACCTCAACATTAACAATGTCAATGTCATTTTTCACTAGAAAAACAAGAAAATCTAACCCATTTTCTTTAGTTGGACGAAAGTGGCCATTATGTGGCCTATGTGGTTAGATGACCAATATAAACAAAAAAAATAAAATGTCGCCATAAAAAATAACACCTTAGGAGCTTAGTATTCAACCTACATTGCATTTTTCATGTAAAAAATATATCAAGATGGAAAAGCTTAAATTTTAACTATACAAAATAATTTTAAGTATATATATATATATATATATATATATATATATATATATATATATTCAAATTCATTCATTGTAAAAATACGTCTAGTGTTTTTTTCCAAATATGTTTCCAAATTAACATGTTATCAAAGTGTCATGAAAAATCATCAATAACTTCACTCATCCATAAAAAAAATGTCACAACTATGTATCTTAAAATGATTATACAAAAAAATTCATTGTACAATCACAATACAAGCCAAATTCAAAACCCCATCCTAGTACTTGGTTTAAAATGCTTGCAATTGCATTTAATCACAACAAAGGAAACCTTGTCCGTTGGGAGAACATGCCAAAGAAAATCCACAGTCATCAACATATTGACATTGGGATGGGAGCTTATCTCCTATGGGTACATCATCATCACTGGTAGTATTTGTCATGTTTTTCTCTACATTCCGACCATATTGGCATAAGGATGGAATATTATCATCCATAACAATAGTACGTGTCTCTGCATTCCATTCATCGAATCAAAATAAAAGCATAAATTCATGATTCCTAATAGACCTTTAAAAACCAGTGGAATGCCAAATTCATGATTCCTCATTGATCTTTAAAAATCTATAGAAAAATCCAAATTAAATGTAAACACACATAAATTAATCCAACAAGCTAAGCTAATCAATCCTTATTGTTAGTAATAGTTACTCTTACTAGTATTATCACAACAAAGGAAACCTTGTTGGATTGGAAAACATGTCTTACAGAGTCCATAATTATCAACATATTGGCATGCGGGTGGGATATTATTCACTTTAGGGATTTCATCACCAGTGGTAGTAATAGTCTATGCATGCCATTCATTGAATGAAAATAAAAGCATAAAGTCATGATTTATAATAAATATTTAAAAATCTCTCAAAAAAATCTGCAATTTGAAGGGATTACATAGATTAATCCAAGTAACTAAGCTAATAAATCCTTCATGTTAGCAAGTATTATTCTTTACCACTATTATGGATAGTGGCATCAGAAGCCCTATATGCAACTCTTATATCCATCACCAACATAGATATATTGAGGATTCAATCAAGTAAAAAACATCAACACAATGAGGGTAATAAGGGTCCTCAAATTCTACAACCTAAGGATAAAAAGGAGAGGATTTTTTCCTCTAGTGGGATGTTTTTCAAAATAGAGCGCACAAGAATGTGAGTGAATTACAGGGGCCCTTGAGTGAGTTTTAAGGGTTTATCTGTTAAGAACCTAGTATTCAACCTTCAACCTTTAGGAACTAGCCCTTGCGGAAATCCCAACAGAATATTCTGTTCCACAATGACAATGCTTGTTGGGGGAGTCCTTGGCTCCATTAGGGAGAGGTTGTTTGTACCACACTTCCACAACTGTATAATCTCTTGATGCTACTCCTTGATCATTCTTTCTTTGACCAAGATTTGCAGAATTTAAATCCAACATGGCCCCATGTGTTCCATTAGGGATGTTTTACTGCACAGGAAATCCAATTGCTTCTCGAATAATCCTCTTATGACTATCTAGTCTCCTGTACTCCCTTTATTTCACGAGACTAGTTTCCTTTAGAGAGGCAATTTTATTTAAACCACCCAAAGATGAACCATTGGTCTTTATCCTACTTTAAACTTAAATATCATAAAATTTTGTTAGTATCTGTCTGTTGGCTTGAGGGGTCCTGACCCAAGTTCGGAGTTATCACGCGACCAACAAAACCCTCCAACTACTGGCCCTTTCGAGAGTGACCTGCTTGCGTAGATCAAAGTCTCACCCGGAGTAGTTATGGGGGTATTGGAACCAGGTTTCCACACCCTGAGGAAGATTTTAATGTAGTGGCCCTAAATAGACTTATAATAGATAATCCAATAGATGCACGCATATACAGTCAACAGATCAAAACATTTCGCAGATTATCAGAGAATACTTCAGTATATTTGTGCACAATAATCAAATATACTTCAATCATATCTATTCATCTAACATCAACTGATATTCACGCACTTAAGAAAATAACCAATAACAAAAGTAAATATGCAATAACAGAACAAATTCATATCTTAATGCAACAAATAATCAACATAACAAGTCACATAAAAGTTCAGGTTAGACAAAACAATCTTCTTTATTAAAAGATTTATCAGTTCAGTACATTCAGTCCTTCAATACAATCTATCCTTCTGTGAACACAGCAAGCAAAGTCTGCACACAACCAGGACTTAATTATCCGTGCACACAGCCAACATGAGCCTTTCTACCCAAATACAAAGACTTAGATCAAGACCTTAACAATTATACATCATCAAACATAAGGTATCCTTTCATGACTCAATCCTTACATATTTATACTATCCTAGACGTGCAGATACCATGGTATCAAACCATGGTTTTCCCTTTAAACCCATTACATTGATTGAGGGACTTTGACCCGCCCCAAAGCCCCTTTGAATCTTTCGCACAACGCGCACAAAAAAACATAAAAAAAAAACTTAACAAAAAATGTACCCCAGGGAACCCCACTCCAACAGGCCCCCAACACAAACTCATGACTCATCCTGAGTCACTGTATGGTAGACTCCTTCATCTTGGATTTTAGTGATTTGACGGAGCTCTTCAATGGAAATACCATTGTGACGCTCTGCGTGGCAGCACTCTGTGCTTCATCAACTGACTTGGAGTTTGTCGACCCTTCAGCTGCTAGATTGATGCTCTGTTGTGTTTTCTGAAGGCTTTTCAGGGCACCATCAAGAATTTGCGACAATTGCAAGGCTTCCTCAGCCCAAGGCTGCGTAATTGTCTCCAAAAGTTATTCTCAACGGCACAAGTCTTCTATATCGGTTTGAATTTCCTTGCCCTCATGAAGGTGGATAAGTATCTGCACTGTCACCAATGTGGGCACCGCCATCCGAATTTCAGTGAATTGTTGTTCCTTGATGCACAATTCATTCCTTAGATGTTGTACCATTGTGTCATTTTGAACAACTGTCCAAATGCCCATGGCTTCATCCAATAACTGTACACACTCTCTCACTGTGGATGATATGTTGTTTGTAGCTACCTTGACCTCTGTGGTGCATTGCACTCTGAGCTTTGGTGGTGTCTCGCTGGAGCTTCATCTATAGCTCAGTAATTTTTTGCTCGAATTCTTCTTGGACTATCTGAATTTCATTACGCAATGCCTTGAGTGCAACGACAAAGCCCTCTAATTATTTTGTAGGCGCAGCTGATGCAGGGAGAGTGACCTTTGGCAAGTCACCACAGACTTGGTCGATCATGGCCTCTAATGTGGCACGCCGATCCTGAGCTATGTAGCATGCCTCTTCTGATGTATTCTAGAGTACCATTTCTTGTTGTTGAGATTAATTTGTAGTGTGGAAGGCACAGTCATTTCAGTACTATAATTCATCGAAAATCATGCTATGGATCATATGGATTTTCCCAACTGGTAACACCGCCAAGTCGATGCTGATTTCTCCATAGGATCTCAAGGTTGCGTGCAAAGTCGGTGACTCCACTCTAATGGTGGGCGCGAGGATCTGGATCAGGCAGATATCCATGGTAGATGCAACATCGTGCTAATGGGCTACACATTAGAAGTTGGCACGCTCGCTTGAAGCTGGCTCGCTTGCGCCATGCTTGCTTGAATCTGATTCGCTTGCACTTTGAGTTTTTGAATACCCAACTGCACTCCTTCGAGCACATATTTGTACTGTGCTTCCATATATGTCCACATGTCTCATGTTGTAGAATTTATTGTATTTCCAATTTCAGTGAAATCATCTTCTGTCATGGTGAGGTCATTTGTTCAAACTAATTTGGACCCTTTTCTCTTCTTGTGCGGACCTCCTGCGGCCTGATACCCACGCTTAGTCCCCTTGGCAGTCTGTGTTTTAGGTCCCTCAACGGCCTTACCATCTTTTTTTGCTTCATCTTTTTCCAAATTGATGGTTTCTCCGATTGTGGTAGGTTCAGGTTCAACTTTGGAGTCTTTACCCTTATGCTATGTATATTTTATCGTTCTGGGATTTTTCGTAGTCTTCAATACTTATGATGTGGCATCCCCAATGGTGTGTGACTCTAACCAGGCAGGTGGTGACTCTGCTTGATGTGCATCATGTCATATTTTGTGACCAAATATAGAAAATCATACCAAATTCCCTCGAAAATGCCCTTCCCGTGGATATGCACATTATGAAACATCGCTTTGAAATTTGCAATTAATTTGTGCTACTTATACAAGGTTGGAGGCAACCTTGGCTTTGAATGAATAGATTGAGATAGCGCAGAGTCAAAGAGAACCCATAATATATTATTTTCTGTGACTCTAGCTGGGATATTTGAGTTCCACAGGGCTGCGTAGTGCGTGGCTTCGCACATGGCAGGTTCGATATCTAAGAATTGCATGTCTTCAGGCATCTTCCAGCCGATGAGCGCAACGAGGATTATTAGCCATGCATCATAAAAAAATTTCTCGTCCTCCTGCTCCTCACGCACGTTTTCCATAAATTCTGTACATAAGTACTGAACCCATTTGTACTGGAAACCCTTCTCGCACTTCCCAACGAGCACAATAACATGGTCTGGGACCTCCTTTGACCTGCACTTCCTCATCATTTTGCAGGCGAGGAAAATCATTCCAAATTAGACTGCAGGGTCATTGATTTCACTAACAACAAATCCTCTAGTGTTGCTCGATAATTTATAATCCTTGTTGACCTTTTATGCCACTTTCTTCCTCTGGAATTTACCTCCAAAGGCTGCCACAGGGTCCGCGCCCTAGTCGGGTAAGCTGGTGATCCATTGGATCAACAATGTATCTATCGGAATGTGCTCCCTGAGCCACAAGTAGTCATCATGGATGAATGTGAGTAGCTCCCGCACACAAATATCATTAATTGGGCTAAGCCTAAAGTGTGGAATTTGAAGTAGGTTCAACAAGCCTGATTTTTGTAGGCCCAGCGCCAAGGTCATTGGCTCAACTTTGACTACGTCATCATCATAAAGGATTCGCTCTAAATACATATCAGGTGCAAGCTCTAGAAATTTTTCTTGATCTGCGAGGTCCCAACCCTCCATTTTTAGTAGCACAATTTTGGCGAGCATATTGCCCTCTACCGGTATGTTCGTCAGAAGAAATGGAATATTAATATATGAATTCACTTTATCAAGATCCCAAGGGACCTTTACTGAAGCGTTGCGCGGTGCAACATATGCAGGTAACTGTGAGATAGGGTCAGCAATTTATACCACGTCTTCCTCCATTATGGTATTTGGAAACTCCTTCATTGGTTTCTTTTGGCGCTCTGCAATAGTTGAGTGTGGCTTTGGGGTCTTTTCACGAGGTGAATTTCGGGACCCCGAAGACTGACCCTTCTTGGTTTGCACTGGTGCAGGGGTCTCAACAGCCTGCATAGTAGGTTCTTCACCTGACTTGGTGGCAGTCATGCTTGGTGGAATTAGGTGACCTAAACCTCGACGATACAACTCCTCCTCAAAGAGTGGGTTAATGCCATACATAAGCTTCATACAAACTTCATAAATCAGAGAGCTCAACTCTCAAAAATAGCACAGGAAGCAAAGGGAACTAATGCGACCCCTTCTGTCATATTTATAGCATAGGCGCGTCTTAAACGGTCTCTTGTGCATTAATGTAGCTCCATAAATGCTAAAAAAACTCCAAATATGACATAATCACCTCATTAAATTCAACTTAGATGCTCCTCCAAATGGTAAGAATTCTATCTCGTCTAGATTTACTGTTCCAATGGCTATATTCTGGCACCTCTGTGACCTAGTCAACCTCCATGCATAGCTACTGCGTGCTCATCGCACCTGTCCACGCATCTGCCATCCTTTCTATGTAGATCGATATTTCTGGCCAAATAGTCATTTGGTGCACGTAGGAAGGGGGTCATCCCTGTAAGGCTTCAATCGACTTCCATTGACATACTAGGAAGGTTTTCTCCGCTCAACGTGGGCAAGTGCACCGCACCTCCATCTGTGATTTCCTTAACAACATATGGCCCAAGCCAATGCATCTTGAAATTCCCTAGGTGGCACACAAACTTGCTGTCATACAACAAGACCAAATCCTCTTCCATAAAGATCTTCTATCTAATATGCCTATCATGCCAAGCCTTTTTGCGCGCCTTTTTCACTTGCTGATGGAAACTTGCAATGAATCGATCCTCTTCGAGCATGACCAACTACGACAACCATTCTTCTATAATATCCTACTATGCCATATTAGAGAATGCTGCAATGCGCATACTCGGAACAATATACGTGATCGACATAACAACTTCCTGCCCATACACCATCTCAAACAATGTATTTCTTGTCAGTTTCTTACATTTCGGTTGGCATTGTAAACCTTAGCGAGCACAGTCTCTAGAATCTTATTGAAAGCTTCCACTGCACCATTCACCTATGGGTGATATGGAGTACTCTTCTGATGATGAATCTAGAATTCTTCTGTCAGAGATTCAATAGTTTCATTCACAACATGCATACCTTGATCACTCATCAATATCTTAGGGTGCCCAAACCGAGTCAAGATGTTCTAAAAAATGAAGTGTGCAACTGTGTCTACACTACAATCCTTTATAGGCTTAGCTTCAGCCCATCTGGTTACATAGTCTGTCAAAGTGATTATGTAACGTGCACCTATTTTATTTCCTGGAGGGTCAATATGTCCAGCAAAATCAATGGCCCATTTGTCAAATGTTTGGAATGCCATCTGTGGATGCAAGGGCATCTCATCTCTGCACTACGGTTTTCCTGTCCGTTAGCATACATCACAAGCGCGACAATGCGCATGTGTGTCACTATGCAGCGTGGGCCACCATAAACCAGCTCGTAGGATATTCTGCATAGTGGCTTTCCCTACATAGTGACATTTGGAAACCCCTCCATGAGCCTTAGCTAAGATGTCCCATCTCTCAAATTCCAATACATATCTGCGCAAGACTTCATCTGCACTCATCTTGTGCAACTGACCGATAATTAGAGTAAAGTAAACTGTGCGCACGAGTAGTTATTTATTCTATTGCAATATATACTTTGTGGGTGCACTTACAGTAATCAATAAATGAATAATGTATTCAAAATTATCATCAACCACCTTTATAGAAAATAATTGTGCATCTGGTAACCCATCTTCCAATATAGTCGACTCCTCTCCATTTTCAATGCGTGACAGATGATCTGGCCCAAGATTCACTCTCCCAGGTTTCAGGATGACTTCAAAATCATACTCCTGAAGCAACAACAACCATTTGTAGATCTTCCCCCCAACATAGGCTTATTGAACAGGTGCTTCAGAGCATAGTGGTCAATAAACATCTTAAAGTGGCCTCCTAACAGGTAGTGGTGGAATTTCTACAGCACGCAGACCATATCCAATCCTTCCATTTTCGTAGTTGAATAATTAAGCTTTGTGCTTGATACCTTGGTACTTGCAAATGCAATAGGGTGATAAATCTCCTCGGCTCCTAGCTGCGCTAAAATAGCTTCGAGCGCGATGTAGGAGGCATCAACATGTACATGAAATAATTTCTATTATCACTCCAAAATTTCCAAGGGTTGTTATGTGTGTTTAAAGAAATATTAGAGGTAACTATCAACCGCTTTTGGAGATTAGGATCTAGCTTTCCTAATGCTCAGAGAGGGCTCTCTCTTAATGATTTAAATTTGTTGTTTTAATTGATTTTAGGCTAGTTATGTAAGATTGATTTGGTTTGATTTTGATTTGTTGGTGGAATTACTTATTTAGATGGATAGGTGTATGTCTATTTTCCATTGGGCTATGGAGTCAATATATCAACAAAACAAAACATAAAAAAATGATAAAAGTAGTGTTAAAGGGCAAGGTAGCTGAGCAAAATCAGATCTTAAAGGCTGAATGGTGAAGTGGTTTTCAATCAAGATCAAGGAGAAGTTAAGGATTCCTTAAACCGGATAATGAGAGAAGGTGAAGGAGGTCAATCAGGATTAGAGGGAAATTAAGGATCCTCTGAACCGGATATCAGAAGAAAAAATAAAAATGGATAACAGTTCAAAACAAAGTGTACTTAAACAAATTTGGCAATAAAATTCCAGTTATACCATTCAAATTTAGAAAACATGCAAGTTTATGGATACTTAAGAAAATAACATGAGCAATTGAAATATACTTCACTGAAGTAGCTCACCACTTGAATCCTGTAAAGAAATGCCTTTATTATTGTCTTGTCTGTCAACTGGAAAAAGGTACAATGAACCCTCAGGTAGTAGATCAATTCAGCTATAGAAATATTCAGGAATCCACCCTCAATACTTCGAATTGATGAAGTATTTATAGAAAACTTATTACAAAATATCTTATCAACTATTTAGGATTTAATTAAGGAAAATAAATATCTTCATGCAAGAATATAGAGACACCTATTTAACTAAATGCAAGTTGTCCCTGTTTATTCGTTTTGCAGTTTGTTTCTCTTATGTTGTCTTATCTTTCACACTGGCTGTATCTTTACGTTGACTTGTATTTCACGCTGCTTGTCATTTGACTTGTTTTTAACTCTGTCTTTCATCTGTATTCATCTTTATTCTGTCTTCACTTTATTTGCCTGCTCTATTTACTCTTTAATCTAATTTCTCTTTTACCTTATTTTACTTTTGCCTGTCACAGTAAATCACACCATTTTTCCCAGGCTTCTTCATTTGGAATTTTGATCTTTACCATCCTCCTGTAAATCTCATATACCTTTGTGTATTTTGCAAATGTAGGTTTATTCACATAAAGATGATTTACATCATGCTGGAGGTAGAAGAAGTTCTCTAAAGTAGAAAGGAGTACTTTGCTTGTAGAAACTCCTTTCATTGCTGAATTGTTAGAAGTCTCTTTGGCTACTTTCTTGATCTTTTTGTCATAGTCTTCATGTCTCATCAGTTTATCATTAATCACCAAAGGATTAGGCAAACCTTTCTACCTCAAAACATCAAATTTTTTCATGAATCTATTTACTACAAGCTCCATTGTTTGGCATTTATCTTCAAGCTGTATCATCAAATTTATCTTGGAAATTACCTTCTTCACTTCTAAGATGTTCTTTGTTCTCGCTGTTATCCCAAGTTCTTCTAATTCCTATTTGTTTTTATAATTTAGGAACTTTATAATCTCAGTGGCTTCCTCTGGTTTCTTTCCAAGCTCTTATTTGAATTTTTGGATTGCAATACCTGATTCCTTTATCAAATCCTTCTACTCAAATATAACTTGGATAAAAGGTAAAATATCATTAAATGAGTTAATAATATTGGCCCACAACTGCTATTTTTCTTGGGCTAGTGGTTCTTTTAGTGATAACTCCTTTTCTAACTTATGAATTCTTTCATTCAACCTATTTGATTTATGTGTTTTAGATTTATACAAGATTTGAGCCAACTTATTTTCATCTTCTAGAATTTTTACTTGTTCTTTAAGTCTATTAATCTCAGTAGTTTGGATTGACATATCTTGCATGGCTTTAATAAATCTACTTGCCTCATCATTGGGATGAGATGATGGTGTTTCTGGTGTATTTTCTTGAACTTATGTTGTCACTGGAACTGTTGTAGTACCTGGGACTATTGTTGCCAATGGAGCTGATGTGGGGGCTATAGGATTTGCAGTAATGGGAACTGCTTCCATACTGGCTTGCTTTTCCTGCACTAGTTTATCCATCTCAGTTTCCATCTCTTTCAATTGAGCTATCAAATGAATGATGAGATTCATCATTTCATCCTTTTGATTTTCATTCTCTAAAACTTCTTTAGTTTGTGGATGCTCTGTTGTAGGTAATTTCAACTATTTCTTAAATTCAACTATGTCTACATTCTTCTTCTTGATAAGCTCTTCTGTTGCTTTGATATTCTTTGGATCATATCCAACCTCCATGAACAATTATTAAAGTGATTTGATTCTATTATCATTTGCTTGCAAAGAATATTGCTCTAGTTTTAACTGTGCTCTGTTATTTTCTAGAGAGTTCTGTAGTTTTTGTATATTTAAAGCCTTTTTTGTCATAGTGGAGTAGATCATTTCTCCAGCTTGCTTATGAAACTCAATCTGATCTATGGGATGTACATATTTACCCAGAACTTCAAAGGCTATTTTCTTGTAATTTGTTGATGATTTTGGAGCCTCCATTGTTGGTTGTAAAATGGTCATTTGCGTCTTCCTAGTTTTGTAATCAAAAGCTGAAAGTAGTCTGTTTTGGTCACTAGGAGTTTTTTTCCGATACTAGGCATAAGTTAGAGCTTTCAATGCTTCATTCTTCAATTTAATTTCTTTGTACTTATCCATTATATCTTTCTCTTTATCCACTGGTTTGCTTGACGATGAAACTTCCACACTGTGTTGCTTTTGAATGATTTGTGCACTAGATGTTGATGGCTGATGTGTTTCTTTTGAAACTGTTGTAGGTGCATCATCTCTAACCACTATATTTGTATCAATAATTTCAACTGTGTCAATTATCTCTTCTTGTTCAATCATTGGTTTCAGTTTTTCCTTTTTCCTGTACATTAGCTTGAATTTGGTATCAGAAGTAGTATCTACAGTACAAGAGCCTTCCTCTCTTGGCCTCTTTGAATTTTTGTCCTGTGGGGATGGAGTAAGTAGGATGGAGCTAGTATTAACCTGCTTCTCCACCTCTTGTAAAGTACTTTTCAACCACTCCGACTGATTGGAATAATTTTCAACCTCTGGTTTTGACTCATGAATAAAAGGGGTCAATTTGAATTTGACCCTTAACCTACTTATGAATCCCAAAGAATCATATTTCCATTTGAAACTATTACTGAACTTGAAATCTTGCAAATACTTGTCTGCTTTCTAACCAACATACCTATTATTGCAAATAAAAGGCCCTAACTGGTTCTTGATCTTAAATTGAGTTTTCTTCTTTGTTGAAAGGAAATTAACTTCATCTGAATTTAGGATTTGTTTGATGTATTCCAATGCAAATAACCTCATTGGGAGGTATTTGGGAAGTTTATATGGGGTAAGCTGGCATCCATTCACCCTAATTTCTGTATGGTTATGGTATAAATACCAGTCTCATGTTCTACTTTGATTTGAAAATTGCAACACTTTCTTTATCTCTTCATTGACTCTAGGTTGAATGCTACTGCTTAGCATATTAACAATTGGATAAAAAAATGAATCAATGAAGAATTTGTAGTTGAATTATGTGGAATCCTTTCTAATCAAGGATTTAAAGAAGACTATAGATTGGGGGTTACCCTCTGTGTCCATTTTTTGGAGGCTTACTGCAAACCTTTATGATTGGAAGTATAGGAACAAATGGAACAAAACTGAAGAGTATTTAAATACTCCTTCCTCATGTAATTTGACCAGTTTCTCATGGATTGAATCTGATAGATATTGAGAAAAATTGAATGTTGAAGCTAGAGGTTGACTTGGGAAAAATATGGACAGGGAACCTATCATAGAGGCATCTACATGTTCATCAGTTAAATACCCTAAAATGCATGACATCATTGTAACAATCTATCTGGTTCTCTCTGAAAATATGGAATATGAATATGGAGGATTACTTTTTGGGGTTTCTACTGATGGAGGAAAGAAGGTTTGTAATATTTAAAATCTCTTGGGAAAGTCCAGCTTTAGATAGAATTCAATGAGGATTTCGATGGATAATGGGACTTCATCAGGATTTGGTTGGATTTGCAACATGTGATTTATGGATTGTGCAGTCATCATGAATAAAATCTCTTGGCTCGGGGTTACTGGAGCTCTTTCATTGGGCAAATAATTGATCTGGCAGAGTCTAATTAGCTCAGGGAATTTAAAGGTTAGTGGGAATATGTATTTAGGCAGATTTGAATCCTAGAGGTGGATATCATTAGCCTGATCAATGAATTTTTCATGGATCCAGCAGTGAATCTCTAGAAGGTTGAAATTTGTGACTATATCACTGATTTTGAAGTCTTTATCAGCCAGAGGTGTGTGGTCAACATCTACCACAGATGTTTGCAGAGAATTTACACTTATAATACTCTGGGAGGCCATTTAACTTGTTGAATTATCAATTATTACTTTCTTTGCTTAATTAAATGGTCTCAGGAGGCTTAGGATTACCTAGAAAATGCTGAATTCGGTATTTGGAAGGGGTTATGGCCTCAACAGGGGCTTTCTTGGTCTATAAAGCTTTAAATTTCAGTCTGCAATGGTTTTGGTAGCAATAGGCTTCAATTACGGTTTGGAATGGCTTCAAAATGGGTAGACAATGTTTCTTTTGGCTTCTCTTTCACAATTAAACAACTTTCATAAATACACAACATTAAGGGAATAACTGTTTCGGGTGGGCTTTATTGATTTTTGACTGGATGTGGTTAATCATATGGCGCAGAGGTTTAATTCAAACAAGGGTGGTTTTCATCACAAGGATGAAATGGATTAGCGGTTATCGCATCACGAAAAGCATTATAGTGGTTTCGGGACTAGGGGGTGCGATAAAACGTGGGACTGCCTTTCGCAAATGGGCGAGGGTGTGAAACCACCCATTTCCCACCCTAGATTTTAACTTTGGACTGTTGGGGGTGTGAAAGCGCTTATTGGGCATTAGATCATATGAATAGCAATCCGACAGATGGAAGAGTTAGGGGGATTTGATAGGTGGGACCCGGGTATTATGAATGCGGAGGAGTATAATAAATATATGAAGGTTTAATGATATATGTGGGTCGGGATATTATAATGGTGGTCGGGTAATATAATAAGCGGAGTTAATATGATATAAAAGGGGTTTTTTTAATATAAATAGGGAGAAGTTAAAATAACATATAAACTATAGGCTATGAAATAAAATGGGGTCGGGAGATATATATGTGGGATTTTTAGAAATACACTAGGAATAGGTGTTTAAAAGGATATAGGGGAGGGTTTTTGCAGTGGGGCCCAATATACTTTAAACATTTAAAACTTTGGATAAATGGGATTTTTATGTTTTTTATGGAAAAGGGAAGTTAGTAAAGGGGAAATTAATTTTCAAAGGAAAAATGGATTTTTAACTAGGGAAAGGGTTTTTAAGAATGTGAAAAGGTTATAATAAGGGGAAAGGGGTATTTTACAAGGGGAAACGACTTCCAAGAGTGGAATTATGGATTTTAGCAGGGGGATGGGGATTTACGAGGATATTAGTGATATGAGATGAACCAATTAATTCTTTCCATTACTTGTGAAAGTAATTTACCTACCCTTTATTTATCCTAACATTTTCTACTTCATTTATTGGGTGCATTTGAGCTAGCTAACCCTTTTATTTTCTTTTGATAAGAAAAATAACCTACTTCTAACCTTATAACTTCTAATGGATCAAATTAAACTGATTAGCTCATTTTTATTCTCTACCTAACTACTGATCTGCCAAGATTAAATGGTTCGGCCAGATCTTTAGTCACTAATTATCATGACATGAAATTTAAAAGCATTAATGCATCAAGATTAAATTGTATGATCATCATGAATTGTGGCATTTTGGACACGCTGCACACAATTTTATTTGCATAAAGTAAACTAATAGTAGTGGCATTTGAATGTGCAACACTTTAAGGATCTCTTTTGTTTCTTTTTGTGGGGTTCATACTTTATATTCTTTTTTGATCTTCTTTTCTTTTATTCCTTTGATTTTTGTTTTAGGACATACCCTCTTTTCATTTTTAATATGGGAAAACATTTGCAGAAAGCAAAGGTATGCACAATATTACAAGACTTAACATAGTCAATTCAAAATTATGATCCCTATTATTTTAGGACCCTAATAATGACTCCACTTGGGGATGGCATCTCCTGGTGAGATGTCAAGAAATTTAAGATCAATGGCCTTCGCACTTTGACTTTTCTTGTCTTGAAGCCTTTTCTTCAAGCTTCAACTTTAGAAGATAATCATCCAATCCAATCTAAAGTTTGCTATGATATTTTCAATGAGCAAAGTAAAACTAATGTACTAATGGTTAATATGGTGAAAAATAATGCTTCAACATTCTACCATTGACTGGTCCACCTGGTAGATCTGTTTCATCTAACTCCAAGAGAAATGCATTGTTACCTCTGTAACCATAAATGATGTTTGGGCCTTTCCATAGAAAATCAAATTTACCATGTTTACCTTTTTCTTACCTTCTGGAATCCCAATTGAGTACTTTATCACCTTTGTAGAAATCATCTGCTTTGGTTTTCTTATCAAATATGTTTTTGATTTTGTCTTGGATCACTTGTGATTTGATATAAATTTCGCCCCTGGTTTGCTGCAAATGAATTTTTTTATTTATCCTTCTTTGGATGTCATTTGGTTCTACTTACAGTTCTTGAATCATTTTCATCACTAACACTCCATGTGAGGATGGAAAAACAATATCCATCACATATACCAATTGATAGGGAGATGTACCAATATATTTTTTGGTAGCTAGTCTGTCTGCCCATAAGGCATTAACCAACATTTTATTCTAGGTATTCTTGTTATCTTCTAACAAATTCTTGATGATATTAACTAGGATTTTTTTTGATGATTCTGCAAGTCCATTACCTTGAGGGTAATAGGTAGTGGAATGGCCAAGTTTGATATGGTATTTGTTACAAAATTTTATCATTTTCTTGGATTTGAATGCAACAACATTATCAGTAATGAGCTGATGTGGGCATCCAAATCTAGAAATGATGTTATTTTCAAGGAATGAGATAATGATAGAGTTGGTGGCTTGTCTTGAAGGAATGGATTCTATCCACTTGGTAAAGTAATCAGTGGTTGTCAAAATCCATTTATGCTAGGCAGAGGAAGGTGGGTGAATTTCACCAATGAAGTCTAGACCCCATTGTTGAAATGGAATTTCTGTAGAGATAGGTTTGAGGGGTAATGGTAAGAGTTTCTTCTTCCCTTAAAATATCTGGCATTTGTGACAGGAGATCATATACTTCCTGACATCTACAAATAGAGTGGGCCAGTAAAAACCTGCCCTCAAAATTTTATCAACAGTTGTTTTCCAGTAAACATGTCCTCCACAGTCTCCTGCATGAAATTCCCGCATAACTTTGTTAGCTTCATCTTTTAATAAATAATTCAATGGGATGCCACCATGATCTTTCCAAAATAAAGCATTGTCTAAGATACAATATTTCATTGATTGAATTTTTAAGAGTCTACTTTTAGTTCTAGATAATCTAGGAGGAGCTTGTAGGTTGAGTAAACCAAATATAATGTCTGCATACCAGGCTGAATCTATAAAATATTCACTGATCTGTGGAGTTTCCATCTCTTCTTGATCATATAAAGCACCAATGAAATTTATGTGTAAGGCCTGATAATTTGATTCAACCATGAGTTTGGCTAAACCTTGGCCTTTAATCAATTTTGTAGGCTTTATTTAAATATCATATTCCAATAAATTGGCAATCCATTTGCCTCTTTTTCCATCAGGTCCATCCTGAGTCATAATGTCCTTTATTACTGAAGTTGGAACATATGCAATTATATGAGAGTATAGAATATATACTCTGAAATATTGTATGACTTTCACTAAAGCAAGTGCTTGTTTTTCCATAATATTGTACTTTAGTGTTGCATCTCCCATGAATTTACTGAAAAAAGAAATGGGTTGTTCATAACTCTCATCATTCTTTTGCAACAAGACTATTGCAATGGTGTGCTCTGAAGCAAAAGAAAAAATTATGAAAACTTTTTTGAAATTAGGACTTATGACGACAGGTGTTTTAGTGAGATATTTTTTGATTGATTCAAAAGACTGTTTAGCTTCTACTGTCCACTTAAGTGTTGAATATTTCTTTAACATGTTATTCAATTCTTTGATTTTTTCTTCTAAATTAGAAATGAATCTTCTAAGAAAAAATATTTTACCTAGAATGCCTGTAATTCTTTAATGTTTCTAGGATGAATGATGTTTAAAATTGCTTCTATTCTAGCTGGATCAATTCTAATACCCTCTTTTGAAATTATGTGTCCCATGATTTTACCTTCTTGTAATCCAAAGAGTGTCTTTTTAGGATTCAAGGAAATACCAAATTTTCTACATTTAATGAAAACTCTTCTCAAATGATCTAGATGTTCATTATCTGTTTTGGAAAATACTATGATATCATCTAGATAAATGACTAAGAAGTCATGAATTGCTTTGGAAAAAGCTGTCCATAGCTCTTTGGAATGTAGTTGCAACATCAATCAGTCCAAAGGGAATTTTCAAATACATGAAAGTTCCCCAAAGAGTGGTAAATGTAGTCTTTGCTTGATCTTCAGGTTGAACTAGGATTTGGCTGTATCCAGAGAATCCATCAAGTAATGAACTTCTGGATGACCCTTCTACCCTCTATAAAATATGGTCCATTTTAGGGAGAGGATAGTTATCTTTTAATGACACTTTTTTTAAGTTTCTGAAATCAACACAGGGAATGATTTCTCCTGTTTTCTTTCTAGTGGGGACTAAATTAGAGACCCAATCAGAATATCTAATGGGTGCTATGATTTGTGCCTCATACATCCTTTTTACTTCTTTTTGTATCAATGGAATAAGAACAGGGTTAATTATCCTAAGCTTTTTTTTAAAGGGTTTTTTATTTTCTTTGATGGGTATTTTATGTTGGATAATACTGGTATCATAAGATTTGAGGTCTTCATCACTCCAAGCAAAGAAATCTTGAAATTGTTTAAAGAAACTTATGTATTTCAATTTTTCAGCTTGAGGTAATGCTTTGGATATTTTGATAAGCTTTGGATTTTCTTTTGTTCCTATATTACACTTCTATAGCTGACCTAAGAGGCTCCATTTTTGGTTTTCTAGCTACATCATTGGAGTCAAAAATATCTTCTAATGGGGCTAATCCCTTAGGAAAAAAGTTATCTTTAAGGTTCAAAATTTTTGATTCATCATTAGTTAATTCCTCTATTTCTACTGTTTCTAATTTATCTATTTATACTTAAGTAAATTTAGTTGATTCAGTGTTTTCTACATCATTTACATATATCTCACTATTTATGGTGTAATCTATTGTACAATTAGAGTCTATATTACAGTTTTTAAATTATCCCTCAACATTCATAAAATTGTAAATTTGTGAGTCCTGTGAAAATATTTTCCAATATTTCAAATTATCAGGTATTGTTGGTTGATGTCTTACCTCAGTAGTGTACTGATGATTTGGCTGAAAAGGTAACATGCAAGTGCTGGAAAAAGTGGCCAAACTATGTGCTTGCATATTTTGTTTCCTTGGAATAACATCAAAGTCAGTTTCAAGAAAACAATTTATCAAATATAGAATGGTTTCTCTATATTGGCTAAGTGTAGGATTATTCACAAGATACTCTCCCTTGATTTGTTTTATGATAAGTTCTGAGTGTCCCATGACAGAAAATCTCTTGGCTCCAAGTTTTCTTACAATTTGCGGTCCTAACTCTAATGCTTCATATTCTGCCATGTTATTAGTGAATTTGAAATTCAATCTGAAAGCATGTCCTTCTGAATGATCATTCTCTAAGATATAGATCCATACTCCAGCTCTTGCTCCTAATCTATTTACATAACCATCGAAATATAAATGCCACATAGACTTATGAGTTATATTGTCACTGTCAATTTATTTATGTTTCTTTTCTACAGGAGTGATTATGTCTTTGCCAGTGTCTAAATTGCATAGGATAAAAGAGTCCATATCAGAATGCAGGGAATAGATAGGATAATTCTATGGTTTTTCTACAGTACTGACCATATATTTCATCAAAGTTTCTCTATAAATCTTTTTTGGCTGACCAAATACATAAATTGTAGGATATGACATGTCTAACTGCAGTGATCCTTGTAATTTTGCTCCCCATGAGCGAGATAATAGCATTCCATATTTTGGGGGGATATCAACAACTACAATATCCATGAAAATATTCTTCTCAAACTGCTTCTCCACCTCTAATAAATTATTTTTCAACCACTCTGACTGATTGGAATACTTTTCAACCTCTGGTTTTGACTCATGAACAAAAGGGGTCAATTTGAATTTGACTCTCAACTTACTTATGACTCCCAAAGGATCATATTCCCATTTGAAACTATTACTGAACTTGAAATCTTGCAAATACTTGTATGCTTGCTGACCAACATTCCTATTATTTCAAATAAGAGGCCCTAACTAGTTCTTGATCTTAAATTGGGTTTTCTTATTTGCTGGAAGGAAATTAACTTCATCTGAATTTGGGATTTGTCTCTTGTATTCCAATGAAAATAACCTCATTGGGAGGTATTTGGGAAGTTTGTATGGGGTAAGATGGCATCCATACACCCTAATTTCTGTATGGTTCTGGTATAAATACCAGTCTCCTGTTCTACTTTGATCTGACAATTGCAACACTTTATTTATCTCTTCACTGACTCTAGGTTGAATGCTACTTCTTATCATATTAACAATTGGATAAAAAAATGAATCAATGAAGTCTTTGTAGCTGAATTCAGTGGAATCCTTTCTGATCAAGGATGTCCAGAAGACTACATATTGGGGGTTACCCTCTGTGTCTAGTTTTTGGAGGCTTACTACAAACCTTTCTGATTGGAAGTATAGGAATAAATGGAACCAAACTGAAGAGCATTTAAATACTCCTTCCTCTGGTAATTTTCCTAGTTTCTCATGGATTGAATCTGATAGATATAGAGAAAAACTGAATGTTGAAGCTGGAGGTTGACTTGGGCAAAATATGGACAGCAAACCTAGGATAGAGGCATCTACATGTTCATCAGTAAAATACCTAAAATGCATGACAACATAGTAACAATCTGTCTGGTTCTCTCTGAAAATATGGAAGATGAATATGGAGGATTCATTTTTGCGGTTTTTACTGATGGAGGAAGGAAGGTTTGGAATATTTGAAATATCTTGGGAAATTCCAGCTTCAGATATAATTATGTGAGGATTTCAATGGATAATGGGACTTCATCAAGCTTTGGTTGGATCTGCAACATGTGATTTATGGATTGTGTAGTGATTGTGAATAAAATCTCTTGGCTTAGGCTTACTAGAGCTCTTTCATTGGGAAAATAATTGATTTGGCAGAGTCTAATTAGCTTATGGAATTGAAAGGTCTATGGGAAGATGTATTTGGGCAGATTTGAATCCTAGAGGTGGATATCATGAGCCTGATCAATGAATTCTTCATGGCTCCAGCAGTGGATCTCTAGAAGGTTGAAATCAATGACTGTATCACTGATTTTGAAGTCTTTATCAGCAAGAGGTGTGTGGTCAACATCTACCACAGGTGGTTGGAGAGGATTTACACTTATAATATTCTGGGAGGCCATTTAACTTGTTGAATTATCAATTATTACTTTCTTTGCTTAATTTAATGGTCTCAGGAGGCTTAGGATTACCTGGAAAAGGTTGAATTCGGTCTTTGGATGGGGTTATGGCCTCAACAAGGGCTTTCTTGGTCTATAAAGCTTTAACTTTCAGTCTGCAATGGTTCTGGTAGCAATAGGCTTCATTTCAGGTATGGAATGGCTTCAAACTGGGTCGGAAATGTTTCTTTTGGCTTCTCTTTCGCAATTAAACAACTTTCGCAAATACACAGCAATAAGGGAGTAACTGTTTCGGGTGTGCTTTATTGCTTTTTGACCGAAGGTGGTTAATCATATGGCGTGGAGGTTTAATTCAAACAAGCGTGGTTTTCATCACAAGGCGGAAACAGATTAGCAGTTATCGCATCACAAAAAGCAGTATAATGGTTTCGGGACTCGGGGGTGCGATACAAGGTGGGACTGCTGTGTGGGAAATGGGCGGGGGTGTGAAACCACCTATTTCGCACCCCCCCAGCTTTAAAATTTGGACTGTCGAGGGTGAAAAAGTGCTTATTGGGCGTTAGATCAAATGAATAGCAATTAGATGGATGGAAGAGCTAGGGGGATTTGATACGTGGGAGTCGGGTATTATGAATGCGGAGCGGTATAATACATATGCGAATGTTTAATGATATATGTGGGTCAGGATATTATAATGGTGGTTATGTAATATAATAAGTGGAGTTAATATGATATAAAAGGGGTTTTCTAATATAAAGAGGGAGAAGTTAAAATAACATATAAACTATAGGCTATGAAATAAAATGGGGTCAGGAGATATATATGCGGGATTTTTAGAAATACACTAGGAATATGTGTTTAAAAGGATATCGAGGAGGGTTTTTGCAGTGGAGCCCAACATACTTTAAACATTTAAAAATTTGGATAAATGGGTTTTTTATGATTTTTTTATGGAAAAGGGGAGTTAGTAAAGGGGAAATTAATTTTCAAAGGAAAAATGGATTTTTAACTAGGGAAAGGGTTTTTAGGAAGGGGAAAGGGGTATTTTACAAGGGGAAATGACTTCCAAGAGTGGAAATAGGGATTTTAGCAAGGGGAAGGGGATTTAGGAGGATATTATTGATATGAGATGAACCAATTGATGCTTTCCATTACTTGTGAAAGTAATCTACCTACCCTTTATTTATCCTAACATTTTTTACTTCATTTATTGGGTGCATTTGAACTTACTGACCCTTTTATTTTATTTTGATAAGAAAACTAACCTACTTCTAACCTTATAACTTCCAATGGCTCAGATTAAACTGATGAGCTCATTTTTATTCTCTACCTAACTACTGATCTGCCAAGATTAAATGGTTCGGCCAGATCTTTATTCACAAACTATCATGACATGAAATTTAAAAGCATGAATTAATCAAGATTAAACTATATGATCATCATGAATTGTGGCATTTTGGACAAGTTGCACACAATTTTATTTTCATAAAGTAAACTAAGAGTAGTGGCATTTGAATGTGCAACACTTTCAAGATCTCTTTTGTTTCTTTTTGTGGTGTTCATACTTTATATTATTTTTTGATCTTCTTTTCTTTTATTCCTTTGATTTTTATTTTAGGACATACCCTCTTTTCATTTTTAATATGGGAAAAAATTTGCAGAAAGAAAAGGTATGTACAATATTACAAGACTTAACATATTCAATTCAAAATTGTGATGCCTATTATTATAGGACGCTAACAGTGGCTCCACTTGGGGATGGCATCTCCTGGTGAGATGTCAAGAACTTTCAGTTCAGTGGCCTTGGAACTTTAAATTTGCTTGCCTTGGAGGTTCTTTCTGTGATCTTCTTTATTCAATCATATGATGTTATACCCTTTAAATCTTTGGGCCTTCTCTTCGGGCTTCAACTTTAGAAGATAATCATCTAAACCAATCTAAACTTTGCTATGATATTTACAATGAAAAAATTAAAACAAATGAACTAATGGTTAATCTGGTGAAAAATAATGCTTCAACATTCTACCATTGACTGGTCCACCTAGTAGATCTGTTTCATCTAAATCCTACAATAAAAATGCATTGTTACCTTTGTAACCATAAATGTTGTATGGGCATTTCCATAGAAAATAAAATTTACCATGTTTACCTTTTTCTTCTCTTCTGGAATCCCATTTGAGTACTTTATCACTTATGTAGAAATAATCTTCTTTGGTTTTATTATTAAATATATTTTTGATTTTGTCTTGGATCACTTGTGATTTGATATAAACTTCTTCCCTGGTTTGTTGCAAATGAATTGTTTGTGGTTGTCATTTGGTTCTACTTATAGTTCTTGAATCATTTTCATCACTGACACTCCCAGTGAGGATGGAAAAACAATATCCATCCCATATACCAATTGATAGGGAGATGTATCAATATATTTTTTGGTAGTTAGTCTGTCTGCTCATAAGGCATTAACCAACCTTTTATTCCAAGTCTTCTTTTTATCTTCTAACAGCTTCTTGATGATATTAACTAGGATTTTGTTTGAGGATTCTGCAATTCCATTACCTTGAGGGTAATAGGAAGTGGAATGACTAAGGTTGATATGGTATTTGTTACAAAAGTCTATCATTTTCTTGGATTTGAATGCAACAACATTATCAGTAATGACCTTTTATGGACATCCAAATATAGAAAGGATGTTATTTTGAAGGAATGAGATAATGACAGAGTATGTGGCTTGCCTAGAAGGAATGGCTTCTATCCACTCGGTAAAGTAATTAGTGGTTGTCAAAATCCATTTATGTTGGGAAGAAGAGGGTGGGTGAATTTAACCAATGAATTTTAGACCCCAGTATTGAAATGGCATTTCTGTAGAGATAGGTTTTAGGGGTAATGGTAAGAGTTTCTTCTTCCCTTCAAATATCTAGCATTTGTGATAGGAGGTCACATAATTTCTGACATCTGCAAATAGAGTGGGCCAGTAAAAACTTTCCCTCAAAATTTTATCAACAATTATTTTCTAGTAAAGGTGTCCTCCACAGTCTTCTGCATGAAATTCCTGCATAAATTTGTTAGCTTCATCTTTTAATAAATAGTTCAATAGGATGCCACCATGATCTTTCCAAAATAAAGCATTATCTAAGATACAATATTTCATTGATTGCATTTTTAAGAATCTACTTTTAGTTCTAGATAACCCAGGAGGAGCTTGTAGGTTGAGTAAAACAAATATAATGTCTGCATACCAGGGTGAATCTATAAAAACTTCACTGATCTGTGGAGTTGCCATATCTTCCTGATCATCTAGAGCACCAATGAAATTTATATCTAAGTCCTGACAGTTCAATTCAACCATGAGTTTGGCTAAACCTTGGCCTTTAATCAATTTTGTAGGCTTTATTTCAATATCATATTCCAATATAGTGGTAATCCATTTGCCTCTTTTTCCATCAGGGCCATTTTCAGTCAAAATGTCCTTTACTATTGATGTTGGAACATATGCAATTATATGAGAGTATAGAATATATACTCTGAAATCGTGTATGGCTTTCACTAAAGTAAGTGCTTGCTTTTCCATAATATTGTACTTTAGTGTTGCATCTCTCAAGGATTTACTGAAGAAAGAAATGGGTTGTTCATAACCCTCATCATTCTTTTGCATCAAGACTGCTGCAATGGTATGTTCTGAAGCAAAAGAAAAAAATTATGAAATATTTTTCGAAATTAGGACTTATGAGGACAAATGTTTTAGTAAGAGCTTCTTTGATTTATTCAAAAGATTGTTTAGCCTCTACTATCCACTTAAGTTTTGAATCTTTCTTTAACATGTTATTCAATTCTCTGATTAGTTCTACTAAATTATAAATGAATCTTCTAAGAAAATTTATTTTACCTAAGAATTCCTGCAATTATTTTATGTTTCTAAGCTGACTGATGTTTAAAATTGCTTCTATTCTAGCTGGATCAATTCTAATACCCTCTTTTGAAATTATGTGTCCCAGGAGTTTACCTTCTTCTAATACAAAGAATGTCTTTTTAGGATTCAAGGAAATACCAAATTTTCTGCATTTAATGAAAACTCTTCTCAAATGATCTAGATGTTCATTATCTGTATTGGAAAATATTGTGATATCATCTAGATAAATGGCTAAGAATTCATGAGTTTCTTTGGCAAAAGCTATGTCCATAGCTATTTGGAGTGTATATCCAACATTCATCAATATAAAGGGTATTTTCAAATACATGAAATCTCCCGAAGGAGTAGTAAATGCAATATTTACTTGATCTTCAGGTTGAACTAGGATTTGGTTGTATCCAAAGAATCCATCAAGTAATGAAATTATGGATGACCCTACTACCCTCTGTAAATATGGTCCAGTTTAGGGAGAGGATAGTTATCTTTTAATGACACTTTGATTAAGTTTTTGAAATCAAAACAGAGCCTGATTTCTCCTGTTTTATTTCTAGTGGGGACTAAATTATAGACCCAATCAGAGTATCTAATGGGTGCTATGATTTGTGCCTCATACATTCTTTTTACTTCTTTTTCTATCAATGGCATAAGAATAGGGTTAATTCTCCTATAATTTTGTTTAAAGGGCTTTTGATTTTCTTTGATGGGTATTTTATGTTGGATAATACTTGTATCATAAGACTTGAGGTCTTTATAAATCCAGGCAAAGACATCTTTAAATTCTTTAAACAAACTTATGTATTTCAATTTTTCAGCTTGAGGTAATGCTTTGTATATTTTGATAAGCTTTGGATTTTATTCTGTTCCTATATTAAACTCTTCTATATCTGACCTAAGATGCTCCATTTTTGGTTTTCTAGCTACATCATTGGATTCAAAAATATCTTCTAATGGGGCTAATCCCTTAGGAAAAAAGTTATCTTTAAGGTTCAAAATTTCTGATTCATCATTAGTTAATTCCTCTATTTATACTATTTCTACTTTAGTAAATTTAGTTGGTTCAGTGTTATCTACATCATTTACATCTATCTCAATATTTATGGTATAATATATTGTACAGTCAGTGTCTATATTACAGTTTTGAAATTCTCGCTCAACATTCATAAAATTGTAAATTTGTGAGTCCTGTGAAAAGATTTGCTAATATTTCAAATTATCAGGTATTTTTGGCCTATGTCTTACCTCAGTAGTGTACTGATGATTTGGCTGAAAAGGTAACCTGCATGTGCTAGCAAAAGTGGCCAAACTGTGTGCTTGCATATTCTGTTTCCTTGGAATAACATCAAAGTTAGTTTCAAGATTTTTTTTTTATCAAATCTAGAATGGTTTCTCTGTATTGGCTAAGTTTTTGATTATTCACAATATAATCTCCCTTGATTTGATTTATGATAATTTGTGAGTCTCCCATGACAGAAACTCCCTTGGCTCTAATTTTTCTTACAATTTTCAGTCCTAACACTAATGCTTCATATTCTGCCATGTTATTAGTGCATTTGAAATTCAATATGAAAGGATGTCCTTTTGAATGATCATTCTCTAAGTTATAGATCCATACTCCAACTCCTAATCCTGATCTGTTCACAGAACCATCGAAAACTAAATGCCACATAGACTCATGAGTTATATTGTCACTGTCAATTTCTTTATGTTTTTGTTCTACATCAGTGATTTTGTCTTTTCCAGTGTCTAAATTGCATAGGATAAAAGAGTCCATATCATAATGCAGGGAATAAATATGATAATTCTATGGTTTTTCTGCACTACTGACCATATATTTCATCAAATTTTCTCTATAACTATTTTTTGGCTGACATAATACAAAAAGTGTAGCATATGACATGTCTAACTGCAGTGATCCTCGTAATTTTTCTCCCCATGAGCAAGATAATAACATTCCATATTTTGGAGGGATATCATCAACTACAATATCCATGGCAATACTCTTAGCTGAGTATTGGACTAGAGTTACACATAGATATTTTATTAGGCAAAGGCATTTAACTTGACTAGAATCAAAGGAGAACATGTCTTTGGATTGTCTAGTGATGTCTAAGTTTAATTTTTCCATGACAAATTTTGGCATTAGGTTATGAGATGCTCCAGAATCTAACATAGCATTGTGTAAGATTTTATCATGAATATTCAAGCTAATGTAGAATGGATGAACACCTCCTCCTTGATGTTTTCATTTTACCTCAAGACCAAATAACAACTTTGGTTGATCATCATATAGGTTAAAAGTATCTTCACCTTCTCCTATATTTAGTGTTTCAGTGATTTGGGCCTTATATGAATCATTTTTCACCAGCTCTGTTAAAGGAACTGGTATTTTCAATTTGGCTATTTCAGTTTTGATATTGAATGGAATTTAAGTTTTGCCTAATTGAATGATTTCATCTTTTCCAATTGTAGTTTGTATATTTTTGTCTTCTTTATCTACAGTTGGTAATTCAGTTTCTGTTTCAACTGTTTTCTTTTCAATTTTCTTATCTGGAACAGTTTGAGTGGCAGTTGAAGTTTTAGCAGTAGTTGATTTTTGAGTATAAACAGATGTGATGTCTACAATCTTTGGAGTGGATTTTTTCTGAGTTTCTATAGGGAGAATTTGTAGAAATTTGGACACAGGGGCTTCTATTGTTTTCTTGGTTTGTGTTTGGACTGATTTCTTAACAGGAGCTTCTGTGTTCTTTTTACTCCCAAGGTTATATTGTTTATGAACTTCATATATTGCAGACTCATAGCCTTGTTTATAGTCAAAGGACTCTAAATATTCTAATTGTAATTGTTGTAACATGTATAATTCTTATTCTTCTTGGGTAAGAAAAATTATGTTTTCATCATTTATTCCCATCAATTTTATCTGAGTGTCATGGTATTCTTCATTCTGTTGGGAACTTTCAGCATAGTTTTCTTGGAAATGTGGTCTAATCAATTGATCAGGTGCTACTTCTCTTGATTTACTAGTGTTAGGATTCTTCCTAAAGTTGGGGTTTCTAATTTGGGGACCTTGTTGGTTATTTTCCCACTGAGGTTTTCTTTCCATGTTTTCTAATATATCCATTATTCTCTCCATAATTTTAGCTAAACTATCTATCTTAATGTCTGATGTGGATGGTTCCTCCTTAATGGTCACTCTTATTTCATTTCTCATCCTAGCTCTTTTAGCTAATAAGTTAGCTTCTACTCTAACTGCATTACTTTGCATTTTTTCTAAAGTTTTAGGGTTTCTTTCTCTCAATTGATATGACATATCAGTGTCAAAACCATTTGGAAAATTGTTTAGGGCCAAGTCTAGTGGAGGTTTGATATTTGCAGGAATTGCATTATAAATGGTGTTAAACCTAATACAGTAATCCTGATCAGATTCATTAGGAGCTCTTCTAATGTTCTCATATTCAGATAATATTTGTAAAGGGTTTTTCTTTCTTTCCCATCTATTGATAAACAATCTATGGAAAGCAGCTAGATCAACAATATGGCATGAAAGTAAAGCTTTAAACCATTTCTTAACATCTCCTGCTAATGTTTGTGCAAACAATCTCATTTGTACATCATCTTCATCTACTTCATGTAATTCAAAGTAATCAGTCATTTTATTTACATGTTTTTGAACAGTATATTGACCAGTACAATCAAACTAAAATTTTTTACTTTGGTAATCCTGTGGCATAGCATGTAAAGTGACCTATAAGACCAAAGGGGCATATCTGGCTACCATGGCTAAGATTCTAGCTTGACTGGGAGGTAAAGTGGTGGTGCTTGGAGATGAGGTTGAAATGCTTGGAAATGAACTTGTAGTGCTATAAATTGAACTTGGAACACTTAAGGATGTAGTGGGAATGCTAGAAGATGAGCTTGAAACTTTAGGTGAGCTTGAAACTTTAGGTTGGAGAGGAAGTTTGGGGATGAATGATTCTATGGAATGAACTATAGTGGAGATTATGGGTGAGGTGTAACTAAATGGATCTGTTTTTACAGTTTCTGAAGGAATGGTAGAACGCTTAGGGGTAGCAACAACTAGGGAAGCTAATTCAACTGACTGTTCGAAATATGCTTCATATATATCTTTAATCAAATTTGAGGTCAAAGCATCAAATTCATCAAAATTCTTTATTACCTCTTGATCTAAGTCAAGTTGTATAGTTTCCTTCTTTTCTTTAATGAATTGAATAAAATCAGAATCTATTACAATATCATAGAATGAATTTTCAGATTTGGTTCTAAATAAAGAATGATCACATGATAAATAAAATTGAATATCCTGTATACTTGATAATTCTTTAGGAAGTGAATTTGATTTGATTAATTGACTACTGCTTCCTAGACTTTCAATTTTTTAAGATTTTCTTAAAATTCTATCAGGATCATCAACTATTATAGCAGCCTGTGGATCAGGATGAGCCCTGGTATAGTATGTTCTTTTAGAAGCCAGAATTTTAATTTTAAATGAAAATTTTCAACAACCCTAAAACAACCTTAAGGTGAAAAAATGAGGAAAAAATTTCCTTTAAGGTTTATTTTAATTGAGGACTGAGTCCCCAGTATGGTCGCCAGTATGTTATCACTCCAAAATTTCCAAGGGTTGTTATGTGTGTTTAAAGAAATATTAGAGGTAACTATCAATTTCTTTTGGATATTAGGATCTAGCCTTCCTAATGCTCAGAGAGGGCTCTCTCTTAATATTTAACTTTGTTGTTTTAATTGATTTTAGGTTAGTTATGTAAAATTGATTTGGTTTTATTTTGATTTGTTGGTAGAATTACTGATTTAGATGGATATGTGTCTGTCTATTTTCCATTGGGATATGGTGTCAATATATCAAGAAAACATAGCAGAAACAAATGATAAAATTAGTGTTACAGGGCAAGGTATCTGAGTAAAATCAGATCTTAAAGGCTAAATGGTGAAGTGGTTTTCAATCGGGATCAAGGAGCAGTTATGGATTCCTTAAATCGGATAATGAGAGAAGGTGAAGGACGTCAATCGAGATTAGAGGGAAATTAAGGATCCTTTGAACCAGATATCAGAAGAAAACATCAAAATGGATAACAATTCAAAATAGAGTGTACCTAAACAAATTCTGAAACAAAATTCCAGTTATACCATTAAAATTTAGAAAACATGCAAGCTTATGGAATACTTAAAAAAATAACATGAAAAATTTAAATATACTTCTCTGAAGTAGCTCAACACATGAATCTGGTAAAGAAATTCCTTTATTATTGTCCTGTCTTTCAACTAGAAAAAGGTAAAATGAACCCTCAGGTAGTAGATCAATTCAGCTATAGAAATATTCAGGAATCCACCCTCAATACTTCGAATTGATGAAGTATTTATACAAAAATTATTACAAAATATCCTATCAACTGTTTAGGATTTAATTAAGGAAAATAAATATCTTCTTGAAAGAATATAGAGACACCTATTTAACTAAATGCAAGCTGTCCCTATTTATTTGTTTTGCCATTTTTTCTATTATGTTGTCTTATCTTTCACGCTGGTTGTATCTTTACGCTGACTTGTCTTTCACGCTGCTTGTCATCTGACTTGTCTTTAACTCTGTCTTTCATCTGTCTTCACTTTATCTACCCACTTTGTTTACTCTTTAACCTAACTACTCTTTTACCTTCTTTCACTTTTACTTGTCACAATAAATCACACCATTTTTCCAAGGCTTCTTCATCTAGAATTTTGATCTTTACCATCCTCCTGTAAATCTCATCAACCTTTGTGTATTTTTCAAATGTAGTTTTATTCACAAAAATATGAATTACCTCATGCTGGAGGTAGAAGAAGTTCTCTAAAGTCTGAAGGAGTACTTTGCCTATAGGAAATCCTTTCATTGCTGAATTGTTAGAAGTCTCTTTCGCTAATTCCTTGATCTTTTTTTCATAGTCTTCATGTATCATCAATTTATCATTAATCACCAAAGGATTAGGTAGATCTTTCTGAATCAAATCATCAAATTTGTTCATGAATCTATTTACTGAAATATCCATTGTTTGGAATTTATCTTCAAGTTGTATCATCAAATTTATCTTGGAAATTACCTTCTTCACTTCTAAGATGTTCTATGTTATGTCTGTTATCCCAAGTTCTTCTAATTCCTACTTGTTTTTAGAATTTAGGAACTTTATAATATTAATGGCTTCCTCTGGTTTCTTTCCAAGCTCTTCTTTGAGTTTTTAGATTGCAATACCTGCTTACTTTATCAAATCCTTCTTCTCAAATATAACTTGGATAGAAGGCCAAATATCATTAACTGAGTTAATGATATTGGCCCACAACTGTTGTTTTGCTTGGGCTAGTGGCTCTTTCAGTGATAACTCCTTTTCTAACTTATGAATTCTTTCATTCAACCTATTTTATTTCTGTGTTTCAGATTTATACATGATTTGAGCCAACTTCTTTTCATCTTCTATACTTTTTACTTATTCTTTAAGTATATTAATCTCAATAGTTTGGATTGAAATATCCTACATGGCTTTAATTAATTTACTTGCCTCATCATTGGGATGGGTTGATGCTATTTCTGGTGTATTTGCTTGAACTTCTGTTGTCACTGGAACTGCTGTAGTAGCTGGGACTGATGTTGCCAATGGAACTGTTGTTGCCAATGGAGCTGATGTGGGGGCTATAGGAATGGAAGTAATGGGAACTGCTTCCATACTGGCCTGATTTTCCTGCACTATTTTATCCATCTCAGTTTCCATCTCTTTCAGTTGAGATGTCAACTGAATGATGAGATTCATCATTTCATCCTTCTGATTTTCATTCTCCAAAACTTATTTAGTTTGTGGATGCTCTGTTGCAGGTAATTTCAGCTGTTTCTTCAATGCAGATATGTTTGCATTCTTCTTCTTGATAAGCTCTTATGTTGTTTTGATATTCTTGGATCATATCCAACCTCCATGACCAATTATTCAAGTGATTTTATTCTATTATCATTTGCTTGTGAAGAAGCTTTCTCTATTTTTAACTATGCTCTGGTATTTTCTAGAGTGTTATGTAGTTTTTGTACAGTTAAAGCCTTGTTTATCATAGTGGAGTAGATCATTTCTCCAGCTTTCTTATGAAACTCAATCTGATCTATGGGATGTACATCTTTAGCCATAACTTCAAAGGTTGTTTTCTTGTAATTTGCTGATGATTTTGGAGCCTGCACTGTTGTCTATAAAAAGGTCATTTACATCTTCCTAGTTTTGTAATCAAAAGATGAAATTAGTTTGTTTTGGTCACTAGGAGTTTGTTTCCAATGCTGGGCATAAGTTACAACTTTCAATGCCTCATTCTTCAATTTAATTTCTTTGTACTTCTCCATTATATATTTCACTTTATCCACTAGTTTTCTTCATGATGAAACTTCTGCACTGTGTTGCTTCTGAATGATTTGTGCACTAGAGGTTGATGGCTGATGTGTTTCTTCTGAAACTGAGGTGGATCATCTCTAACCACTATATATGTATCAATAATTTCAACTGTGTCAATTATCTCTTCATGTTCAATCACTGGATTCAGTTTTATCTTTTTCCTATACATTAGCTTGAATTTGGTATCAGAAGTAGTCTCTATAGTATAAGAGCCTTCCTCTGTTGGCCTCTTTGAATTTTTGTCCCGTGGGGCTGGAGTAAGTAGGATGGAACTAGTATCAACCTGCTTCTCCACCTCTTGTAAAGTATTTTTCAACCACTCTGACTGATTGGAATACTTTTCAACCTTTGGTTTTGACTCATGAACAAAATGGGTCAATTTGAATTTGACTCTTAACTTACTTATGACTCCCAAAGGATAAAATTGCCATTTGAAACTATTACTGAACTTGATATCTTGCAAATACTTGTCTGCTTGCTAACCAACATTCCTATTATTGCAAATAAGAGGCCCTAATTTGTTCTTGATCTTAAATTGAGTTTTCTTCTCTGGTGAAAGGAAATTAACTTCATCTGAATTTAGGATTTGTTTGATGTATTCCAATGCAAATAACCTCATTGGGAGGTATTTGGGAAGTTTGTATGGGGTAAGATGCCATCCATACACCCTAATTTTTGTATGGTTCTGGTATAAATACCAGTCTCATGTTCTACTTTGATCTAACAATTGCAACACTTTCTTTATCTCTTCACTGACTTTAGGTTGAATGCTACTGCTTAGCATATTAAAAATTGGATTAAAAAATGAATCAATGAAGTCTTTGTAGCTGAATTCTATGGAATTATTTCTGATAAAGGATGTCCATAAGACTACAAATTGGGGTTTACCCTCTGTGTCCACTTTTTGGAGGCTTATTGCAAACCTTTTTGATTGGAATTATCAGAACAAATGGAACAAAACTGAAAAGTATTTAAATAATCATTCCTCTGGTAATTTGACTACTTTCTCATGGATTGAATCTGATAGATATTGAGCAAAATTGAATGTTGAAGTTGGAGGTTGACTTGGGAAAAATATGGACAGGAAACCTAGGATAGAGGCATCTATATGTTCATTAGTAAAATACCCTAAAATTCCTGACAACATTGTAACAATATGTCTAGTTCTCTCTGAAAATACGGAAGATGAATATGGAGGATTACTTTTTGGGGTTTCTACTGATGGAGGAAGGAAGGTTTGGAATATTTGAAATCTCTTGGGAAAGTCCAGCTTCAGATATAATTTAGTGAGGATTTCAATGGATAATGGGACTTCATCAGGCTTTGTTTGGATCTGCAACATGTGATTTATGGATTATGTAGTGATTGTGAATAAAATATCTTGGACTGGGGTTACTAGAGCTCTTTCATTGGGAAAATAATTGATATAGCAGATTCTAACTAGCTCAGGGAATTGAACGGTCTGTGGGATGATGTATTTAGGAATATTTGAATCCCAGAGGTGGATATCATCATCCTGATCAATGAATTTGTCATGGCTCGATAAATTGAGCTCTAGAAGGTTGAAATCAATGACTGTATCACTGATTTTGAAGTCTTTATTAACAAGAGGTGTGTGGTCAACATCTACCATAGGTGGTTGCGGAGGATTTACACTTATAATACTCTGGGAGGCCATTTAACTTGTTGAATTATCAATTATTAAATTATTTTCTTAATTTAATGGTCCTAGGAGGCTTAGGATTACCTGGAAAATGTTGAATTCGGTCTTTGGAAGGGGTTATGGCCATAACAGGGGCTTTCTTCATTTCTAAAGCTTTAACTTTCAGTCTGCAATGGTTATGGTAGCAATAGGCTTCAATTCTGGTTTGGAATGGCTTCAAACTGGGTCGAAAATGTTTCTTTTGGCTTCTCTTTCGCAAATACACAGCAATAAGGGAATAACTGTTTCAGGCGTGCTTTATTTATTTTTGACCAGAGGTGGTTAATCATATGTCATGAAGGTTTAATTAAAACAAGGGTGGTTTTCATCACAAGGCGGAAATGGATTAGCAGTTATCGCATCACAAAAATAAGTATAGTGGTTTAGGGACTAGGGGGTGCGATAAAACGTTGGACTTCCGCATGGAAAATGGGTGGGGGTGTGAAACCACCAATTTCCCACCCCCCTCGGCTTTAAAATTTGGACTGTCGGGTGTGCGAAAGTGCTTATTGGGCGTTAGATCAGATGAATAACAATCAGACAAATGGAAGAGTTAGGGGGATTTGATAGGTGGGACATGGGTATTATGAATGCGGAGGGGTATAATACATATGCGAAGGTTTAATGAAATATGTCGGTCGGGATATTATAATGGTGGTCGGGTAATATAATAAGAGGATTTATTATGATATAAAAGAGGGTTTTTTAATATAAAGAGGGAGAAGTTAAAATAACATATAAACTATAGGCTATGAAATTAAATGGGGTTGGGAGATATATATGCGATATTTTTAGAAATACACTAGGAATAGGTGTTTAAAAGTGTATCGGGGGGGGGGGGGGATTTTGCAGTGGCGCCCAATATACTTTAAACATTTAAAACTTTGGATAAATGGGTTTTTTATTTTTTTTATGGAAAAGGGGACTTAATAAAGGAGGAATTAATTTTCAAAGGAAAAATGGATTTTTAACTAGGGAAAGGGTTTTTAGGAAGGGGAAAGGGTTAGAATAAGGGGAAAGGGGTATTTTACAAGGGGAAATGACTTTCAAGAGTGGAAATAGGGATTTTAGCAAGGGGAAGGGGATTTAGGAGGATACTAGTGATATTAGATGAACCAATTGCTGCTTTCCATTACTTGTGAAAGTATTCTACCTACCCTTTATTTATCCTAACATTTTTTACTTCATTTATTGGGTGCATTTGAGCTTGTTGACCCTTTTATTTTCTTTTGATAAGAAAACTAACCTAATTCTAACCTTATAAATTCCAATGGTTTAGATTAAACTGATGAGCTCATTTCTATTCTCTACCTAACTACTGATCTTCCAAGATTAAATGGTTTGGCCAGATCTTTATTCACTAACTATCATGACATGAAATTTAAAGGCATGAATGAATTAAGATTAAACTGTATGATCATCATGAATTGTAGAATTTTGGACAAGCTGCACACAATTTTATTTGCATAAAGTAAAGTAAGAGTAGTGGCATTTGAATGTGCAACACTTTCAGGATCTCTTTTCTTTCTTTTTGTGGGGTTCATACTTTATATTCTCTTTTGATCTTCTTTTCTTTTAGTCCTTTGATTTTTGTTTTAGGACATGCCCTCTTTTCATTTATAATATGGGAAAACATTTGCAGAAATAAAAGGTATGTACAATATTACAAGACTTAACATAGTCAATTCAAAATTATGATCCTTATTATTATAGGACCCTAACAGTGGCTCCACTTGGGGATGGAATCTCCTGGTGAGATGTCAAGAACTTTCAGATCAGTGGCCTTGGAACTTTGACTTTTCTTGCCTTGGAGCTACTTTCTGTGATCTTCTTTATTCAATCATATGATGCTATACCCTTTAAATCTTAGGGCTTTCTCTTCGAGCTTCAACTGTAGAAGATAATAATCCAATCCAATCTAAACTTTGCTATGATATTTACAATGAGAAAAGTAAAAAAAATGAACTAATGGTTAATCTAGTGAAAAATAATGCTTCAACATTCTACCATTGACTGGTCCACCTGGTAGATATATTTCATCTAACTCCTTCAAGAAAAATGCATTGTTACCTCTGTAACCATAAATGATATATGGGCCTTTCCATAGAAAATCAAATTTACCATGTTTACCTTTTTCTTCCCTTCTGGAATCCCATTTGAGTACTTTATCACCTATGTAGAAATCATCTGCCTTGGTTTTCTTATCAAATATCTTTTTGATTTTTTCTTGGATCACTTGTGATTTGATATAAACTTCTTCCCTGGTTTGTTGAAAATGAATTGTTTGATTTATCCTTCTTTGGATGTCATTTGGTTCTACTTGCAGTTCTTGAGTCATTTTCATCACTAACACTCCATGTGAGGATGAAAAAACAACATCCATCCCATATACCAATTGATAAGGAGATGTACCAATGAATTTTTTTATAGTTAGTCTGTCTTCCCATAAGACATTAACCAACCTTTTATTCCAAGTCTTCTTGTTATCTTCTAATAGCTTCTTGATGATATTAACTAGGATTTTTTTTGAGGTTTCTACAAGTCCATTACCTTGAAGGTAATAGGTAGTGAAATGGCCAAGGTTGATATGGTATTTGTTACAAAAGTATATCATTTTCTTAGATTTGAATGCAACAACATTATCAGTAATGAGCTTTTGTGGGCATACAAATCTAGAAAGGATGTTATTTTCAAGGAATAATATAATGATAGAGTCTGTGGCTTGTCTTGAAAGAATGGATTTTATCCACTTGGTAAAGTAATCAATGGTTGTCAAATCCATTTATTATGGGTAGAGGAGGGTGGGTGAATTTCACCAATGAAGTCTAGACCCCATTGTTGAAATGTAATTTATGTAGAGATAGGTTTGAGGGTTAATGGTAAGAGTTTATTCTTCCCTTCAAATATTTGGCATTTGTGACAGGAGGTCTCATACTTTCTGACATCTGCAAATAGAGTGGGCCAGTAAAAACCTGCCCTCAAAATTTTATCTGCAGTTTTTTTCCAGTAAAGGTTTCCTCCACAGTCTCTTGCATGAAATTCTTGCATAACTTTGTTAGCTTCATATTTTAATAAATAGTTCAATAGGATGCCACCATGATCTTTCCAAAATAAAGCATTGTCTAAGATACGATATTTCATTGATTTCATTTTTAAGAATCTACTTTTAGTTCTAGATAACCCAGGAGGAGCTTGTAGGTTGAGTAAAACAAATATAATGTCTGTATACCGGGGTGAATCTATAAAAGCTTCACTGATCTGTAGAGTTGCCATCTCTTCTTGATCATCTAGAGCACCAATGAAATTTATATCTAAGTCTTGACAGTTCGATTCAGCCATGAGTTTGGCTAAACCTTGGCCTTTAATCAATTTTGTAGGCTTTATTTCAATATCATATTCCAATATAGTAGCAATCCATTTGCCTCTTTTTCCATCAGGTCCATTCTGATTCAGAATGTCATTTACTACTGAAGTTGGAACATATGCAATTATATGAGAGAATATAATATATAATATGAAATATTGTATGGCTTTCACTAAAGCAAGTGCTTGTTTTTCCATAATATTGTACTTTAGTGTTGCATCTCTCAAGGATTTACTGAAGAAAGCAATGGGTTGTTCATAACCCTCATCATTTTTTTTTCAACAAGACTGCTGCAATGGTGTGTTCTAAAGCAAAAGAAAAAAATTATGAAATATTTTTTGAAATTATGACTTATGAGGACAGGTGTTTTAGTGAGAGCTTCTTTGATTGATTCAAAATATTGTTTAGCCTCTACTGTCCACTTAAGTGTTGAATCTTTCTTTAACATGTTATTAAATGCTATGATTGGTTCTGCTAAATTAGAAATGAATCTTCTAAGAAAATTTATTTTACCTAAGAATTCCTATAATTATTTGATGTCTCTAGGATCATTGATGTTTAAAATTGCTTCTATTCTAGCTAGATCAATTCTAATACCCGATTTTGAAATTATGTGTCCCAGGAGTTTACCTTCTTCTAATCCAAAGGGTGTCTTTTTAAGATTCAAGGAAGTACCATTTTTTTTGTATTTAATGAAAAATCTTCTGATGTTCATTATCTGTTTCAGAAAATACTGTGATATCATCTAGTTAAATGACTATGAAGTCATGAATTTATTTGGAAAAGGCTATGTCCATAGCTATTTGGAATGTAGCTCCAGCATTAATCAGTCCAAAGGGCCTTTTCAAATACATGAAAGTTCCCCAAGGAGTGGTAAGGGCAGTATTTGCTTGATCTTCAGGTTGAACTAGGATTTGGTTGTATCCAGAGAATCCATCGAGTAATGAACTTATGGATGACCCTACTACCTTCTGTAAAATTTGATCTATTTTAGGGAGAGGATAGTTATCTTTTAATGACACTTTTTTTAAGTTTCAGAAATCAACACAGAGTTTGATTTCTCCCGTTTTCTTTCTAGCGGAGACAAAATTAGAGACCCAATCATAATATCTAATGGGTGCTATTATTTGTGCCTCGTACATCTTTTTTACTTCTTTTTCTATCAATGGAATAAGAATAGGGTTAATTCTCCTAAGCTTTTGTTTAAAGGTATTTTGATTTTCTTTGAGGCGTATTTTATGTTGGATAATACTGGTATCATAGGACTTGAGGTCTTCATAACTCCAGGCAAAGACATCTTGAAATTATTTAAACAAACTTGTATATTTCAATTTTTCAGCTTGAGGTAATGCTTTGGATATTTTGATAAGCTTTTTATTCTATTCCTATATTACACTCTGCTATATCTAACCTAAGAGGCTTCATTTTTGGTTTTCTAGATGCATCATTGGAGTCAAAAAGGTCTTCTAATGGGGCTAATCCCTTAGGAAAAAAGTTATCTTTAAGGTTCAAAATTTCTGATTCATCATTAGTTAATTCCTCTATTTCTACTGTTTCTAATTTATCTATTTCTACTTTATTAAATTTTTTAGTTGGTTAAGTGTTATCTACATCATTTAAATCTATCTCACTATTTATGGTATAATATATTGTACAATCAGTGTCTATATTACAGTTTTGAAATTCTCCCTCAGCATTCATAAAAGTGTAAATTTGTGAGTCATGTGAAAAGATTTTCCAATATTTCAAATTATTAGGTATTTTTGGCCTATGTCTTACATCAACAGTGTACTGATGATTTGGCTGAAAAGGTAACCTACATGTGATGGAAAAAGTGGCCAAACTGTGTGCTTGCATATTATGTTTCCTTGGAATAATGACAAAGTCAGTTTCAAGGAAACAATTTATCAAATCTAGAATGGTTTCTCTGTATTGGCTAAGTCTAGGATTATTCAGAAGATACTCCCTTGATTTGTTTTATGATAATTTCTGAGTCTCCCATGACATAAATTCTCTTGGCTCCAAGTTTTCTTACAATTTGCAGTCCTAACACTAATGCTTCATATTCTGCCATGTTATTAGTGCTTTTGAAATTCAATCTAAAAGCATGTCCTTCTGAATGATCATTCTCTAACTTATAGATCCATACTCCAGCTCCTGCTCCTAATCTGTTTACAGAACCATCAAAATCTAAATGCCACATAGACTCATGAGTTATATTGTCACTGTCATTTTCTTTATGTTTCTGTTCTACAGGAGTGATTTTGTCTTTGCCAATGCCTAAATTGCATAGGATAAAAGAGTCCATATCAGAATGCAGGGAATAGATAGGATAATTCTGTGGTTTTTCTGCAGTACTGACCATATATTTCATCAAAGTTTCTATATAAAGATTTTTTGGCTGACCAAATACAGAAATTGTAGCATATGACATATCTAACTGCAGTGATCCTTGTAATTTTTATCCCCATGAGCGAGATAATGGTATTCCATATTTTGGAGGGATATCAACAACTACAATATCCATGAAAATACTCTTATCAACCTACTTCTCCAACTCTTGTAAAGTATTTTTCAACCACTCTGACTGATTGGAATACTTTTCAACCTCTGGTTTTGACTCATGAACAAAAGGGGTCAATTTGAATTTGACTCTTAACCTACTTATGACTCCCAAAGGATCATATTGAAATTTTAAGCTATTACTAAACTTGAAATCTTGCAAATACTTGTCTTCATGCTGACCAACATTCCTATTATTGCAAATAAAAGGTACTAACTAGTTCTTGATCTTAAATAGAGTTTTCTTCTTTGTTGGAAGGAAATTAACTTCATCTGAATTTAGGATTTGTATGATGTAGTACAATGCAAATAACCTCATTGGGAGGTATTTGGGAAGTTTGTATGGGGTAAGATGGCATTTATGGTTCTGGTATATATACCAGTCTCCTGTTCTACTTTGATCTAACAATTGCAACACTTTATTTATCTCTTCATTGATTCTAGGTTGAATGATACTGCTTATCATATTAAAAATGGGATAAAAAAATGAATCAATGAAGTATTTGTAGTTGAATTCAGTGGAATCCTTTTGGATCAAGGATGTCCAGGAGACTACAGATTGGGGGTTACCCTCTGTGTCCAGTTTTTGGAGGCTTTCTGCAAACCTTTCTAATTGGAAGTATAGGAACAAATGGAACAAAAGTGAAGAATATTTAAATACTCATTCCTTTGGTAATTTGACCAATTTCTCATGGATTGAATCCAATAAATATTGAGCAAAATTGAATGTTGAAGTTGGAGGTTGACCTGGGTAAAATATGGACAAGAAACCTAGGATAGGGCATCTACATGTTCATCAGTAAAATACCCTAAAATGCATGACAACATTGTAACATTCTATCTGGTTCTCTCTAAAAATATGGAAGTTGAATATGGAGGATTAATTTTTGGGGTTTCTACTGATGGAGGACGGAAGGTTTGTAATATTTGAAATCTCTTGGGAAAGTATAGCTTCACATATAATTCAGTGAGTATTTCAATGGATAATGGGACTTCATCATGCTTTGGTTGGATCTGCAACATGTGATTTATGGATTGTGTAGTGATTGTGAATAAAATATCTTGGCTTGGGGTTACTAGGGCTCTTTCATTGGGAAAATAATTTATCTGGCAAAGTCTAATTAGCTCAGGGAATTGAAAGGTCTGTGGGAAGATGTATTTAGGAAGATTTGAATCCCAGAGGTGGATATCATCAGCCTGATTAATGAATTTTTCATGGCTCTAGCAGTTGAGCTCTAGAAGGTTTAAATCAATGATTTTGAAGTCTTTATCATCAAGAGGTGCGTGGTCGACATCTACCACAGGTGGTTGGAGAGGATTTACACTTATAATATTCTGGGAGGCCATTTAACTTGTTGAATTATCAATTATTACTTTCTTTGCTTAATTTAATGATCTCAAGAGGCTTAGGATTACCTGGAAAAGGTTGAATTCGGTCTTTGGAAGGGGTTATGGCCTCAACAGGGGATTTCTTGGCCTGTAAAGCTTTAACTTTCAGTTTGCAATGGTTCTGGTAGCAATAGTATTCAATTCCGGTTTGGAATGGCTTCAAACTGGTTTGGAAATGTATCTTTTGGCTTCTCTTTTGCAATTAAACAACTTTTACAAATACACAACAATAAGGGAATAAATGTTTCGGGCGAGCTTTATTGATTTTTGACCGGAGGTGGTTAATCATATGGCGTGGAGGTTTAATTCAAACAAGGGTGGTTTTCATCACAAGGCGGAAACAAATTAGCGGTTATCGCATCGTAAAAAGCAGTATAGTGGTTTCGAGACTGGGGGTGCGATAAAACGTGGGACTGCCGCATGGAAAATGGGCGAGGGTGTGAAACCATCCATTTCATACCCCCCCCCCCCCCCTTGGCTTTAAAATTTTGACTATCGAGGGTGCGAAAGTGCTTATTGGGCGTTATATTAGATGAATAGCAGTTGGACAGATGGAAGAGTTAGGGGGATTTGATAGGTGGGACCAATTTATTATGAATGCCGAGGGGTATAATACATATACAAAGGTTTAATGATATATGTGGGTCAGGATATTATAATGGTGGTCAGGTAATATAATAAGCAGAGTTAATATGATATAAAAAAGGTTTTTTAATATAAAGAGGGGGCAGTTAAAATAACATATAAACTATAGGCTATGAAATAAAATGGGGTCGGGAGATATATATACGGGATTTTTAGAAATACACTAGGAATAGGTGTTTAAAAGGATATCGCGGTGGGTTTTTGCAGTGGGGCCCGATATACTTTAAACATTTAAAAAATTGGATAAATGAGTTTTTTATGTTTTTTATGGAAAAAGGGAGTTAGTAAAGGGGAAATTAATTTTCAAAGGAAAAATGGATTTTTAACTAGGGAAAGGGTTTTTAGGAAGGGGAAAGGGTTTGAATAAGGGGAAGGGGTATTTTACAAGGGGAAATGACTTCCAAGAGTGGAAATAGGGATTCTAGCAAGAGGAAGGGGATTTAGGAGGATATTAGTGATATGAGATGAACCAATTGATGCTTTCCATTACTTGTGAAAGTAATCTACCTACCTTTTATTTATCCTAACATTTTGTACTTCATTTATTGGGTGCATTTGAGCTTGATAACCCTTTTATTTTCTTTTGATAAGGAAACTAACTTACTTCTAACCTTATAACTTCCAATGGCTCAGATTAAAATGATGAGCTCATTTTTATTCTCTACCTAACTACTGATCTGCCAAGATTAAATGGTTCAACCATATCTTTATTCACTAACTTTCATGGCATGGAATTTAAAAGCACGAATGAATCAAGATTAAATTGTATGATCATTATGAATTGTGGCATTTTGGACAAGCTGTACACAATTTTATTTTCATAAAGTAAACTAAGAGTAGTGGCATTTGAATGTGCAACACTTTTAGGATCTCCTTTGTTTTTTTTTTTGGGGTTCATACTTTATATTATTTTTTGATCTTCTTTTCTTTTGGTCCTTTGATTTTTCTTTTAGGACATACCCTCTTTTATTTTTTAATATGGGAAAACATTTGCAGAAAGCAAAGGTATCTACAGTATTACAAGACTTGACATAGTCAATTCAAAATTATGATCCCTATTATTATAGGGCCCTAACACTTTCAACCAGTTTGGAAAGACCAATATGGGTGAAATGACCATCTTCTTCTTCAGCAATTCAAAACACTTTTGACATTTTTCATCCCAAAAAAATGACACGTCCTTAATGAGAAATTTCTCCATGGGCGCACTGATCAGTGCATAACCTTGGATGAACTTCTGGAAATATCCTCTATGCCCAAAAATTGAGCACAATTGTTTCAAATTTGCAGGAAATTCCAAATTAACAATAATTGCGATCTTGGTTGGATCCATCATCAATCCTTGCTGACAAACAACATGCCCCAAAAATATCCCAAACGGCACACAAAATATGCACTTCTTTAGATTAAGTGAGATCTGATACTTCCAAAAAGTATCCAACATTAGGCACATACTTGATACATGCTTCTTCAACAATCCAAAGACAATCTAGTAATCAAAGTAGACTTCTAAAAACTTATGGATGTATTCCTTGAATTCAGCTACTACCATGCGCAAGAAGATAGCTAGCGCATTCTTTAAACCAAATGGCATGACTGTATAGTAAAATGATCCCCATTTTGTCGCAAGGATTGTCTTACTCCTATCTTCCGGCACAATTTTGATCTGGTGATATCCTAAGAAGCCATCTGTGAATGAATAAGCCTCCTGTCCTCCTATGTTGTCTAGGATATCATCAGATAATGGGGTCAGGAATGGATCATGTATGCAGGAATAATTCAATTTGCATAGATCCATGCAAATCATTATTTCTCCTTTAGTCTTCTTATATTTCACTACCATGGGACTCACCCAATCCGACTCCTCCACTGGTTTTATGATTCCTGCAACAACCATTTTCTCCAATTATTTCTTGAATTTTCGCTTGTACTTGGGATTCAACCTGTATGAGCACTGCTTCATAGGTTGCGCATAAGGTTTAAACGTAATATTAATCACCCTAAGATATCCTATTATCCCCTTCAGCTCAAAAAAATTTGTAGGAAACAGGTCCTGGTATTCAATCAATAGCTCAACAACCTTGCCCACTATATCATCATCCCAGTAATCTCCGATATTCGCTAGTTTTAATTGTTCTTCAGAGCCAATGTTAACTTGTAGAATATTTAGAGGCTTAGTTACATCTAGCGACTTAATTTAAGGCCCAACAACCGCAATGTCCTTCAGATTCAGGGATTGTAATATTCCTTGGATTTTCCTCATTATGTTCAACTATAAAATTTCTGCAATTAACAACATCCATCATCTACGCATCCCATGCTGGCAAGGCGTGCTCTATCTTTGGTTTCATGGTATCAAAGATGACCTCGTGAATACCTTGCAGCACTTTTCCCAAGCAATCAAATCCACTTTCAAAGCTTAAGGTTAAAATAAAATTTTCCTTCAACGTAGTCCATTCATTGTTTCCTTGACGCAGCTCAGTTTCCAGGTACCAATCCATAGGCAGCTTCCCCAATGTGTGGATGAACATGTGCACCCATTTTGGTCTTGGATCTGTGCCCCATGCTTCAGTCCATCTAGTGAGATTTCTGCGTGGATCACCTTTTCCAGAATAGGGCTCTTCCATTCTGGTAGTTGGACACTCAAATTGCAGTCTCACCATTCAGGTGCATTATTCCCAGTTACCCAAGTTTCCTCGGTGAGTCTCCCCCCACTGTGCTGGGGTAGAGCGCAATGCGATATCAAGTGTATGAAATCTCTGTGCTTCTAGAACAACCCTTTCAAGTGCGCGTAAAAACATGTTCAATTTAGTCAAACCATCATAATACAACAATTCTTGTACTTATGACGAGATGCAACAAAGAGCTCTTATCTCTCGGTTGTAGCACAATGCATATACTTCATGTAGCCAGTTCTGCCAGTTCTCCAATTCTTCATCTGAATCTGAGAAGCAGGAACTATAATTTTCCCAGTTAAGTCTTCCATCAACTATAAAGTTTATCTAATTTTCGTCTCACGCAGTCAGCTTATAGATATGGTCGACATCGTCATCTGCATGCACCGGTTATCTATCAAAACTTTCCGTCGGTGCAGTCCATTCATTGGTTCCTCGACGCAACTTAGTTTCCAGCTATTAATCTGTAGGCACTTTCCCCAATGTGTGGATGAACATGTTCACCCATTTTGGTCTCGGCTCTATGTCCCATGCTTCAGTTCGTTTAGCCAGATGTCTGCGTAGATCACCTTTATGGAATAAGTCTCTTCTATTCTGGTAGTTGGACACTCAAATTGCAATATCATCGTTCGGGTGAATTCTTCCCAGTTACCCAAGTTTCCTTTATGAGTCTCCCACCAACGTGATAGGGTAGAGCATAGTGCTATATAAAGTGCATGAAATCACTGTGCTTATGGAACAACCCTTTCAATTTCACCTAAAACATGTTCACATTAGTCAAACCATCACAATACGATAATTCTCGTACCTCTGATGAGATGCAATGTTGTGAAGCCAACTCCAAAAATAGAAGAAAAGAGATATCAACGCCTTAGAAATAAGCCACTTCGAGGGGGCAACCTCCAATACATTACATGAATGAAAAATTCTTGGATGATACAAATTAAAAAAACTCCTCCTTTTCTATTAGAGTCCACAGGGCCACAATGTAATCCTAGTGGGGCCACAAATGTAATCCTAGCCAACCTAACAATAATAATTTAAGGGCACAACAATAACAATATGGGGTTACAGGGGTACAATAATAAAAATAAGGGGGTTACACTAACAACAATAAGGGACTATACTAGTAACAGGGACCTAACATGCCCCTCTCTGTAAGTGTTGTCCCCAAAGCTTGAGTAGCTCTGGGTGCTTCTGTATAAAATTCTCATCCTCCCATGTAGAATCTTCAGTGGGTAAGTTCTTCCACTTGATGAGATACTTTGAAATTGATCGATTTCGTAGCTGTCGATTTCTTGTTTCCGTGACCACTTCAGGTTCCAATATTATTTTTCCTTCCTCATCAAGTTTTGGTAATATTGTTTGAACTGGAAGATTTTCACTTATAACCTTCTTTAAGCATGAAACATGGAAAACTGAATGCACTCGTGAAGAAGCAGGAAGCTCCAATTTGTATGCCATTGTACCAATCTTTTGCAACACCTTGTAAGGACCATAGTACTTTGGCGATAATTTATTATCCTTCTTAGCTTGCTTGAGTGTTACACAACATTTTATCATCGTCCCTGCAATCCCTCGTCTCGTACATTGGATGACTATTCCCGTGACCTGTGAATAGTAAAATGTCCTGAAAACACCTTCATGGCATCCTCTTACATAAGGAAAAACATTCTCTTGAATAAAATTTCCTCTAAAAAACCCTAAAAACAGATGTTTTAGCCTTGGCATGACTAGCAAGTTCATCCCTTGCACCAATGGGGGAAATCCACACTAGAGGGCGCACCAACTGGCGCTCTGTCCCTGTGTTTCAATCACACCAAGCTTATTAAGGGATGTTTTTAAAAAATAAATGGCAGAAGTTTGATTCTAACAAACTCCAGAATGAATCATCAAAAGAAGTTCAGTGGTTTGGCTCCAGATCTCCATGTATAGGAAGTGGTTTTCCACCTCTCATGGAACCTCCCTAAGAGATAGGACCTATCCCATGATTATAGGGATCCCAACTTCCCTTCCTCCATCTATAAAAGCTTGCCCTCTCCATTTTCTAGCTAGCTGAACTGGTAGGAAGGAAACTATAGCCTGGAAACTATTAAGAGTAGAGCCGAAGAGAACCTCGTAAGAGAGAGAGCTTTGTCCAGATTCCCGACAGGCTTTGTTGAGACACGCTCCGTTGCAAGTGTTGAGCCCCAAGATTGTTCTTTCTTTCATCTTACTTTACCCCATTTTCCTTTGTCCATTGTTATCCTAGGCCCAATTGATCAATGAAATTAGTTAAAATTACTTTTAGAATTAATAACATGGCTAACTTGCTAAGTTTTGTGATTTTGTCATTGTAATGCATTTTGAACTGAAACTAGCTACAGAATGCAGACATTCCGTAGCTAACCGCCAATTCTGCAGTTGTCTTCACGTTCAAGCATGTTCCAGGTGTCCTCTCAGGAAAAGCCACACATGGGTATATTCCACATCATGTCCTCATCGTTCGTTGCTCACCATGAAGAATGAATCGAATTTTGGACGTGGTTTTGGTACGTGGGAACTCATTCAAGGAGGTAGAATTCTAATAGGACTAGGACAGTCCAGATGTCATTTGTCCCTTTACGCTGCCATCTTTAGAGTCCTAGTACGATTTTGATAAGGAAAGACAATGATCCCCGTATTGTTGCAAGTTCTGTTATGTAGATTTGTTATAAAAGCACTTGGGAAACCAAGAGACAAGCTCTAGATTTTGCTTAGATTTCATGGATTGACTGCTATATTTCTGAAGACCAAGAATACTCTGTTTCAAGTTATTTTCCTTTAATGAAGAAGACAACATTGCTTTGAACGCGTTGAGTTGATTTTGAGTTAGATTCCGTCTGGTGGTAGAGGGCCCTTGCCTCCTGCACGGCTTTACTTTCGTAATTTAGATAAGTATCTTAGTCGTTTTCACGTTTTTGAAGTTTGAGTTCATAGTTAATTTCATTAGTCACTATAGCTATACTTGTTCTAAGAAACTCTTCCAAAAGATCATGATAATGAATGGGAAATGGTTGTAGTGTTGTAGGTTTTATTTGTAATTTCTTTTGTTCATTATCACAGTTGAACTTATTCTAGTAAACTCTTCCAAAAAATCCTTATGATGTCTAAGGCATGAATGTGATACTGAATGTTTCAGTTGTTTGTTTACACTAAGTAGCATAGCTGATCTTACTCTTAAAACGCTCTTCCAAAATATCATAATAATGGGTAGGAGATAGCTGTGATGTCTTAGTTTTTAAATTGCTTTCAGTCTTTATATTTGCATTTGCACTGAATTGTAAAATCATGATTGTTCTAGCAAGCTCTTCCAAAATACCATTCATGATGGAAAAAATAGGCTGTAGAATCCCATAGATTAATGCATGATAACTTAGTTAGGGTACTCCGGAGTCAAATTGCATTCAATTCATGCTTTGTTATTTTGTTTTAAGTTTGATAATGACTTGTTAGTTCAACACTATTTATTGTAGACTAGTGACAACTTAGTTCAGTTTTAGCTTAGCTCATTGTATTTACATTCCACATTTAGTTGTCATCCATTGCATATTAGATTACATTAGTTGTTAAACTTAAACAATACGGCCTTCATTATTTACAAAATCTCTTTTGTTCCAAATCTATAATTGACTCATAACCATCTGAACAGAAGACAGTATCATCCCAAGGCCTGAAGTACTTTTGCAACTTCTTTACCACTTCATAAAAAAATCCTTTCCTCAAAAGACTACTTTAAAAAGAAATCTATAACTTTTGAGTAAGGTTTAGTGATGTTAAACTAAGTTTCAGAATAGAATTAGGAGCTAGTCTTAGAGTAGAGATCTTATGATGTTACCAATGTTTTTCTCCAAATATGTTTCAACAAATCTTTAATCATGGACAAAATGTTGTATCATTATAAGCTGATTGTTTAATTTTTTAGTTAGGAGAATTTGTATACTTAGCTGACCATTTCTCAAGCTCTTCCAAAATACCTTTAATGAAAGAATTGGACAAGTTAAGTTTATGTTTTGATTCATTTTCTTGAAGTCATTATCAAGCTTTGTATTCTGCTTAGTCATAGTTTAGGTTTGATTCTGTTTCAGTATTTGCATTTGCATTTGTCATTTGTCATCAATAAATTAGGCTTCACTCTGTTTTTAACCAACAACTTCTTTCCACTAGCATCTAGTTCTTTTCCTTGTGAACATAAAACCATCAAAAGACCAAAAACATCATAAAACACTAAACACAACGCATTAAGAAACAAACACTTAGGCACATAGAGTGCACTTCACTTCAGCAGTTTACCAACCCTGGTTGACAATTAAATGAACTCAATTTAGGAGACTAGGTTGAGACCAAACATTTTGGTGCCGTTGCCGAGGAAGTGAAAACTAGGTAACCTTTGTTTCTTAACTCCCAAAAAAAATTATATGCGTAGAGAGAGAGACTCAAGGGGTAGATTCATAAGCAGCATAAGCATAAGTTTGATTCCTAGAATACCACTTGTTTCACCTAGACCAAGAGCTAGTACACCTTCAACTTAGACCAACATTCCATCCTTTACTGATCCTGGACTTCTAGAAGACCTAAGATCAGATATTCCATTAGAGAAACCTTCCACTTCATCCACTGAACCTGCCTTAGAAGAAGATCTAAAGACTCCTGTTAGGGACACAAACTTTTCCTCTTCCACAGGAGAGTCAACCATGGCAGAAGAAGGAGGAGGAGGAGTATTTAATGGAGAACACACATTATTTGGAGGTAGAGGTAGAGGTAGAGGAGAAGGAGGTAGAAGAGAAGGAGGTAGAGGTGCAGATGGAGGAAGAGGTATAAGAGAAATAAGAAGCTCTTTTGGGTTCCCTATAATAGATGAAGAAACTAATACAACCATGAAAAACATTTCACCCTCTGTCCTTCCAAACTTCTATGGACTTAAAACTGAAGATCCTGAAACCTTCCTATTTGAATTTGAAATCCTGTGTAGAACTTATGACTACTTACAAGATGCTCAAAAACTTAAACTGTTTCCTTCAACATTGAAAGGAGCAGCATTGAAGTGGTTTATGAGTTTGATCAACAGTTCTATTAGGACATGGGAAGACATGAAACAAGCATTTCTAGAGAGGTATCTGGATTATTGTATGCCGGTCAATCATAAGGAAGAAGTTTTTAAGATGTTACAAAAAGAAGATGAAAACTTGGAAGATTTGTTGGAGAGATTTCATTACAACATCAAAAGAGAAAAAATGGAAAACCTAGATCAAGACACCTTAAAAGCTCTTTTGTTGAAAACAATTAGGGATGAATAGTTGGATATCCTTAACATGATGGGAAAAGGGGATATATCACAGCTCACATTACCTGAAATATCTGAGTTATGTATCAACCTTTCAAGAGGGGAATCTAAAACTGTAAAAGGTCCAAGAGATCCTGCTCTTGCAAGGGCAAGTAAGTCTGCTTCTGGGACAGTAAGTAGGTCAGAAATAGGACATATGCTTGATGATTTCAAATATGACATCTTAGGGAGTCTTAGTGAACAAATAGACACCCTTAAGTTACAAAACAAGCAAAAAGTTGAATATGATGCCTTAGCAATCTTTTGTCCCAAATGTAGAAAGAAACATGCCTTGAGAGAGTGCCCTTTAAATGTAAAAGTTGTAGATACCTGTGTCATTTGTTCTGAAAAACATGAGACCAAGAATTGTCCTTCCCTTCCTGGTCTCAAAGCTGTCTTTCAAGAGGAAACTCCTACAAATTCCATAGAATCTCTCAATTTTGTCTCTAGAAGGCCTTGGCAAGGACCTCAAACACAAGGATTCCATGATCAAATGTATAACCAACCTCCACCTTGGAATTCTTGGCAGCAACCTTGGCCTCAATTTCAAAATCAATCTCAAGTTTGGGCACAAGGAGCACAAAGTCCCTAGGGAAGATACTCTCAGTACTATCAGTATCCACCATCCTATCCACCATACCCACATTTTTATCCTCAAAATCCTCAACAAAATTTTCAACAAAATCCTCAAAAACATCATCAGAACCTACCACATCAAAATCAACCACTTCCATTACCATTCCCTCAAAAATCAAATCAGTTTCCTGCTCAACCCATACCAAACCCCAATAATAAAAATCCTCAGAACACATACATGATAGAAGGCCAACAGTTTCCAACTTATTTAATTACTCCTTTAGACCTTAGTGATGTTCAACTTAGGTCTGGAAGAATACTTGAAAAGAGAAAACCTTCTGTGATCATACAAGAACAAGATAACTATGAGGAAGACTCTCTACGGGTGAATAAAAGTCTTGAGGAAGACACATCTTTTCAAGACCCAAACACTGAAAAATTAAAGCAAAAATATCCAATAATTTCAACTCCTGTATTAGAGAAACCATCCACATCTACTTCTATACCTCCCTTTCTAGAAAGATTACAAATTGATAGAGGTGTGGAAAAACAAATTATGGTGCCTAATTATGATTTCCTAGATGAGCTGAGAAATGTTTGCATTAAAATTCCATTATTACAAGCCATCAAGGAAATTCCAATTTTAGCCAAAACAATAAAGGAGTTGAGCATGAAGAAAACAAGAAAAAGAATAAGAGAAACAAAGAAAATTCAACTAGCAGGAAAAATAGCAGACATTATGATGGGCAGGATTGTTATTCCAAAGTATCTTGACCCGGGAAATCCAGTTGTTAAAATTCACATCAATGGAATTGAAATCCAAAACACACTCATTGATTTAGGAGCAGCAATCAATATCATGAGTAGACAAATCATGGATAAAATGAAACTTCCTAATCTTCTCTTTACACCCACATTATTACAATTACCAGACAGATCTATGATCAAACCAGATGGGGTAATAGAAGACATTCCAGTGTCCCTAGATTCTTGGGAGTACCCTGTGGATTTCATGATCCTAACTCCTAAGAATAATCTAGGAGGACATCTTGTTATATTAGGAAGACCTTGCTTGGCTACAGCTGATGCTTTTATTAGTTGTAGATCTGGTGATATGTACATCTCTGATGGTAGTTCAACTAAGAAATTAACTTTATATCCTCCATCTAGGACAATTACAGATCTAGATGACACTCAATGGATAGAGGATGAAGAAGATTTACAACCTCTCTTCACAATTTCAGAAATTAGTGAAGATAATCAAATTCTGAATACTCTAGAAAACTTTGAATCCTCTTCAGAATACAAACATGAATCACTTCAAGAGGGATCCAACATTGAGTTTTTGTCATCAAGGCAGATGTCTCTTCATTCTATGGATAAATTTGGTAGCTCTACAAGTGAGATATTTCCGGGCAAAACTTTGAACATAAACAAGAACCTAGAAAAATCTCAACAAGAAGAGTTAGTCAAAGTATTACAGAGACATTCTTCTGCATATGCATGGGAGTACACTGACATGAAAGGGATAAGCCCCAAGACTTGCACTCATCACATCTATATAAAGGAAAATTGTAAACCAATCAGACAACCTCAAAGACGGATGAATCCAAATCTTAGGGAGATTGTTAAAGAAGAATTGCAAAAATTGTTAAATGTCAACTTCATCTATCCCATTTCAGATAGTCGGTGGGTTTCTCCTTTGGTAATTGTGCCAAAGAAAAATGGTAAATGGAGGGTATGTATTGACTACCGAGAACTAAACAAAGCTACTCTTAAAGACCATTTTCCCTTACCTTTTATAGATCAAGTGTTAGATACATTAGCTGGCAAAAAGTACTTCTCATTCCTAGATGGGTTTAGTGGTTACAACCAAATCCAAGTAGCACTTGAAGATCAAGACAAAACTACATTTACCTGTCCTTGGGGTACCTATGCTTACCGAGTATTGCCATTTGGATTATGCAATGCACCTGCAACATTCCAAAGGGCAGTATTAGGAATTTTTTCAGATCTAATACATGATAGTGTAGAGGTATACATGGATGATTTCATAGTTTATGGAAATACATTTGAAGAAGCTTTAGCAAACTTGGAAAAAGTTTTAAAGAGATGTCAGGAAGCAAATCTTTCACTTAGTCATGAGAAATGTTTCATGATGTTTACTGAAGGTATTTTTTTGGGGCATCACATTTCAGGGGATGGGATTAGAGTTGATGAGTCAAAAGTTGAAGTCATCTCTAACTTATCTATTCCAAGTTGTCAAAAAGATGTTAGGAGTTTTCTAGGATTTACGGGATATTATCGGAGGTTTATAGAAAACTTCACCAAGATAGCATCTCCACTCTTCAAATTACTTACCAAAGATTGTGAATTCAAATGGAATTCTGATTGCCAGTTAGCCTTTGAAACCATGAAAACAAAAATTTCTGAAGCACCTATTTTAAGAGGACCTAACTGGAAGTTACCTTTTCATATCTCAACAGATGCCTCTGATACAGCTCTAGGAGCAGTATTGGGACAAAAAGACTTGATTCCTTATGCCATCTACTATACCAGTAAAAATTTGACTCCTGCAGAGTTAAACTATATTGTAACTGAAAAAGAGTTTTTAGCTGTTGTTCATGCCATAAACAAATTTAGACACTATATAACAGGCTATGAAAATTTTGTTCACACTGATCATTCTGCAATTAGATACTTAATGAACAAATCAATCACTAATGGCAGAGTTATAAGATGGTTGTTGCTCTTACAAGAATTCAACATTACTATTCTAGATAGGCCTGGAAAACAAAACACAGTAGCTGATTTCCTATCTAGACTCCAAAATATCAAAGATGACACTCCGATTGAAGATCAATTTCCTGATGAATATCTTTTTGCAATTTCTACTCAAACTCCATGGTTTGCTGATATTGCTAATTATTTAGTTTCAGGAAAATTTCCTTCAATAATGAATGCAAGGGATAAAAGAAAAATCATTTATGACAGTGCAAAATATTCATGGGTTGCTAATGAGTTGTACAAGACAAGTCCAGATTTGATCATTAGAAGGTGTGTTCGTGAAGATGAGATGCCTGAGATTCTCAAAGCATGTCATGATGAACCTTGTGGCGAACACTTTGCTGATAAGAGGATAGCCTATAAGATCCTTAATTTAGGATATTATTGGCCATCCTTGTTTAAAGATGCTAAAGAGTATGTCAAAAGGTGTGACAGTTGCCAAAGGGTAGGGAAACCTTCTCCTTCAGGTGAGATGCCATTACAACCTCGGGTACATATTGAACCTTTTGAAAAATGGGCTTTGGATTTTGTAGGACCTATTAGTCCTCCATCAAGACAAAAGAGATATATATTAGTTTTCACTGATTATGTTACCAAATGGGTAGAGGCCAAGCCATTACTTTTTGCTAATGAAGCATCTGTAGTTACTTTTATTTTTGAGGATATTTTTACTCGTTTTGGTGTCCCAAGGGAAATTGTTACAGATCAAGGAGCTCAATTTACATCAAGGCTAGTGGAGAAAATGATGGAGAAGTACAAAATCAGACATAGAAAATCTACTCCTTATCATCCACAAGCAAATGGTCAAGTAGAATCTACTAATAAGGTCATTGAAGGAATCCTAACAAAGACTGTTCATTTACATAGAAGATATTGGGTAGATAGGCTTCCTGAAGCCTTGTGGGCCTATAGAACTACATGGAGAAACACAACAGGCCATACTCCTTATGAACTTGTTTATGGAAAGCAAGTTTTGTTTCCCATAGAGTTCCAGATTCAAACTTTCAAAATGGTAGTTCAGCTAGGACTTGATTTAATGGAGGCACAAAAGCATAGATTGGAGCATATTAATGAATTGGATGAGATCAGACAAGATGCAGTTCAAAAAACAGGTCTAGTCCAACAGCAAAGGACTAGATGGCATGACAAATACATCAAAGAGAAGAAATTCAAAGAAGGTGACTGGGCTCTCTTGTTTGATTCAAAATTCAAGGATTTTCAAGGTAAATTTCAAACACATTGGCTAGGGCCATATGAAATTGTTGAAATTTTTGACAATGGAGCAGTAAAAATCAGGACAATAGATGAAGAAGAGGTAACTTTTCTTGTGAATGGTCATAGATTGAAACTGTATCACAAACCACTCTCAAGAGAAGAATTTGTCAAGAAGTTCCAGGAAAATGGTGATGTGAAGTTAATGAAGAAGAATATTTCTTCTTCATCAACTTGATTGAATTTTCTGAAGCATTTCTTAAAAAAAATAAAAATAAAAAATAAATAAATAAATAAATAAAGTATAAACATGAAAACCAATCATTGATTGGCATGTTTATACAGAAAAGATAGGGTGAAAATCAGAGTCTTTCTGACACTCTAATTTTTCCATTTTGTTTTTGCAAGCAACTGTTACAAAATCATAAGTTCAGATACATTGCACTTATGATCCATCTCATTTCATTTCATTCCATTTACTTATCCATCCATACTCCATTTCATTCATTCATTCATACTTCACTTCATTCCATATTTCATTCATCTCATTCCATACTTCATCCACCTCATTTCCATATCAAAATTTAAAGTTTGATGTTTTTCTACAAATGAATAACACATGTCATGGATTGCAGGTCATTTCTTATATTCTTCTACTCCATTTTATAAATTGAATCCATACCATTCCATCATTCACTTCATACATATTCCATTATACCATGTTTCATCATCTATCTTCACTCATTCCATAAAATATTATATGTATATTCCAAACCACTCCATTCCATGATTAAAAACTCTCTACAGGTACATTCTGCAGCTAAACAGATATTCTGCAGCTAATCAGACTTTCTGCATCTAGACAGTCATTCCGCAGCTACAGATCCTGAAGGCACTGATAAAAAAACATTTGAATTGCAACAATATGATCCAGTATATCCATGAACAAGAAGAATCAAGAAGGATTATGAAGACTCTTCCATAGGAGAACAAAGTATACAAAGACCACAAAAAGAAAATGAAAAGCAAAGGTAAAAATTTCTGGTTATAATGGCATTTCATAAAAACTTTAGTATAGTCTAGTTATGAATCATTCGAAAATTTGTTTTGATTATTTTTATTGATCATGCCAAATATACCCTCCACAAAAATTTGGATAAAAATATTTCATTTCAAATTCTATACCCAATCATCATTTAAGCGGTTAAAAGGCTGAAGTGTTTGATTTCCTCACGTCACCCAGCCAAATCATTTAATGATGATTTTTGAATCCGTTGTAAAAAAATCTCCGCAGTCTTTTCACTCATTGATTTGTTTTCTTCACCTCACTTCATTAACTCGTTCTGTAACTACTTCTTATCATTCCATTCCGTAGCCAGCCCTTCATCATTTCATTCCGCAAAACAGAGATATCTCTATCACCGTGAGCAGAGGTATATCAGTTTGAAATATTGAACCACTATCACCGTGAGCAGAGGTATATCAGTTTGAAATATCAAACCACTATCACCGTGAGCAGAGATTGAACCACTATCACCATGAGTAGAGATTGAAGCACTATCACCGTGAAGCAGAGGTATATCAGTGTGGAATTTGAAGCCATTGTCACCGAGAAGCAGAGATATATCAGTTTGAAGATTGAAGCACTATCTTCGTGAACCAGAGGTATATCAGTTTGAAGGTTGAAGTCATTATTTCCGTGAGCAGAAAGAGTACTAATCTGAAGATTGAAGAAGAAATTATGGGCCTCATTGTAAGAACTGAACCAGTGGGCACAAAATACCTGGAAGGATACCCTCAAAGAAGAGAAATGTTGCAACAGGCAGGATGGCTACAATTCCTTGAGAAATTTAATGGCTTCCACAAAGAAGTTACTAAAACATTTGCAAGGTCATTCAAAGGAGCCAAGGTTGAAGTTGGAGATGTTAAATTCACTGTCACAGAGGTTTTTATTGCAGAAGCAACAAGATTGCTTAGACATGGAGAAAGATGGTTTAAAAACAGATAATTTCATAATGAATCATGGAAGCAAATCCTAAAATCACCAGGTATGGATGTCACTATGTTTAAAAAGGGAATTCCAAGTTCTGCATTAAAAAATAAATGGAGAAACATATTGCTTATTCTACAAAAATTTATCACTTGTGAAGGTAGATATGGCACATTTATGTTTACCATATTAGGTTGATAATGCATTTTCTGGAGGAAGAGCTAAATTTGCCCCATTTCTTGCTTCAAAGTTTAAAAAAGATGGCTTCTGGTGTTCAAAGGAGAGTCCAATTCCTAGAGACAACTCTATACCATCATGGCTTGGTTAAGATTTTAATTGAACACCATTTAGCCAAAACAAAAGATACTTGGGATAATTTCTTGGTAAGAAATCACTTTGAGGAACCAAAAGAGCCCTCACTTGAACATCAGCCTACAAGGAGAAGCAGAAAATGGAGAGCCTCTAAAATTGAAATTGACAAAACAGTACAGGAAAGTAGTGAAGAAATAATCTCTGAGAAGTTGACTCAGATTAAGAGACAACTTAAGAAAGAGAGGGTAATCAGAAAATCTGCCACAGAAAAAGGATAGGGATCATCCCAGCCAAGAAGAAGCCATAGACTTAGGGGGAAAATAAGGAAAAAAAAGATCAAACAAACAGGGGTGATAAACATAGAAGATGAGGAAACATCTATTGAAGAAGATGTTGAAGAAGATTTTAATGAAGAAACCCCTGAAATTGACCCTGAACAGCAAGAAGTTTATGACTATGTTGAAACATTGGAAAGGAAAGCTTCAGAGAGTAGAGATAGAACCCCTAGTCCTCCACTATCCGAAATAGACGTGTTAAGAAGAGATAGGTATGAGCTGGAAGTACTTAATAGACATATCAGAACTGAGAATGATATTCTCAAGGAACAAGTCAAACTCAAAACCAGTATGAACTCAACCTTATCTCTACAAATGGACAAAGTGGAAAAGGCTAATGAAAAGTTGAAAAAGAGGAACAAGAAGCTAATCAGGGCACTTATCAACTTAAGGTTCAAGTTAGTCATCAGGAAACCCAGAAGACCTTTAAATTCCAGGCAAAGAAGAAGAAGGGGGTTGGATGTTCTTGCAGAAGTCTCTGAGTTTATGGAATAAGTTGCATGAGGACATGCAAGAAGTCAGAAGTGGGGGTATGTTGAGCCCCAAGATTGTTCTTTCTTTCATCTTACTTTACCCCATTTTCCTTTGTCCATTGTTATCCCAAGCCCAATTGATCAATGAAATTAGTTAAAATTACTTTTAGAATGAATAACATGGCTAACTTGCTAAGTTTTGTGATTTTGTCATTGTAATGCATTTTGAACTGAAACTAGCTACAGAATGCAGACATTCCGTAGCTAACCGCCAATTCTGCAGCTGTCTTCATGTTCAAGCATGTTCCAGGTGTCCTCTCAGGAAAAGCCACACATGGGTATATTCCACATCATGTCCTCATCGTTCGTTGCTCACCATGAAGAATGAACCGAATTCTGGACGTGGTTTTGGTACGTGGGTCATTCAAGGAGGCAGACTTCTAATAGGACTAGGACAGTCCATATGTCCTTTGTCCCTTTACGCTACCATCTTTAGAGTCCTAGTACGATTTTGATAAGGAAAGACAATGATCCTCGTATTGTTGCAAGTTCTGTTATGTAGATTTGTTATAAAAGCACTCGGGAAACCGAGAGACAAGCTCTAGATTTTGCTTAGATTTCATGGATTGACTGCTATATTTCTGAAGACCGAGAATACTCTGTTTCAAGTTATTTTCCTTTAATGAAGAAGACAGCATTGCTTTGAACGCGTTGAGTTGATTTTGAGTTAGATTTCGTCTGGTGGTAGAGGGCCCCTGCCTCCTGCATGGCTTTACTTTCATAATTTAGATAAGTATCCTAGTCGTTTTCACGTTTTTGAAGTTTGAGTTCATATTTAATTTCATTAGTCACTATAGCTATACTTGTTCTAAGAAACTCTTCCAAAAGATCATGATAATGAATGGGAAATGGCTGTAGTGTTGTAGGTTTTATTTGTAATTTCTTTTGTTCATTATCACAGTTGAACTTATTCTAGTAAACTCTTCCAAAAAATGCTTATGATGTCTAAGGCATGACTGTGATACTGAATGTTCCAGTTGTTTGTTTACACTAAGTAGCATAGCTGATCTTACTCTTAAAACGCTCTTCCAAAATATCATAATAATGGGTAGGAGATAGCTGTGATGTCTTAGTTTTTGAATTGCTTTCAGTCTTTATGTTTGCATTTGCACTGAATTGTACAGGCAGGATTGTTCCAACAAGCTCTTCCAAAATACCATTCATGATTGAAAAAATAGGCTGTAGAATCCCATAGATTAATTGCATGATAACTTAGTTAGGGTACTCCAGAGTCAAATTGCATTCAATTCATGCTCTGCTATTTCGTTTTAAGTTTGATAATGGCTTGTTAGTTCAGCACTGTTTATTGTAGACTAGTGGCACCTTAGTTCAGTTCTAGCCTAGCTCATTGTATTTACATTCCACATTTAGTTGTCATCCATTGCATATTAGATTACATTAGTTGTTAAACTTAAACACTACGGCCTTCATTATTTACAAAACCTCTTTTGTTCCAAATCTATAATTGACTCATAACCATCTGGACAGAAGACAGTATCATCCCAAGGCCTGAAGTACTTTTGCAACCTCTTTATCATTTCATAAACAAAGCCTTTCCTCAAAAGACTAATTTAAAAAGAAATCTATAACTTTTGAGTAAAGTTTAGTGATGTTAAATTAAGTTGCAGAATAGAATTAGGAGCTAGTCTTAGAGTAGAGATCTTATGATGTTACCAATGTTCTTCTCCAAATATGTTTCAACAAATCTTTAATCATGGATAAGATGTTGTATCATTATAAACTGATTGTTTAATTGTTTAGTTAGGAGAATTTGTATACTTAGCTGCCCATTTCTTAAGCTCTTCCAAAATACCTTTAATAAAAGAATTGGACAAGTTAAGTTTATGTTTTGATTCATTTTCTTAAAGTCATTATCAAGCTTTGTATTCTGCTTAGTCATAGTTTAAGTTTGATTCTGTTTCAGTATTTGCATTTGCATTTGTCATTTTTCATCAATAAATTAGGCTTCACTCTGTTTTAACCAGCAGCTTCTTTCCACTAGCATCTAGTTCTTTTCCTTGTGAACATAAAACCATCAAAAGACCAAAAACATCATAAAACACTAAACACAACGCATTAAGAAACAAACACTTAGGCACATAGAGTGCACTTCACTTCAGCAGTTTACCAACCCTGGTTGACAATTAAATGAACTCAATTTAGGAGACTAGGTTGAGACCAAACAGCAAGCATCACTGAAGGAAGATCATAGCGTCAAAGAATTTTGTTGTAATCTCCCTTTTGTCATTTATAATATAAGCGACTTTGATTTTGGTTCCATTCTTATGTTTACTCTTTTATATGATGCAACGAGTTATATCTTCTCTGACTGATATATAGTTACATGCTTTAAGTATTACGTTGTATGTCGTCGTTTCTCTGAGTGTGTACAGTTGTCTGGACGTGATGAACAGAAGGATTATGATCTGTCAAGCAAGGGACGAGGAACACTGCTTCTTCATCAACAACAACAACGTGGGATTCGAGGTAGGCTACTTATCACAGTCTTTGTCTTTCTTGTAACTAGGAACCAACGTCATTGCGTGATTCGATTGTTGCTAGACCCAATCTAGGGCTAGTGGGATCGCCTCTGTCCACTGAGGGGATTTACCTCCTCAAAAATTTGGTGACTCCACTGGGGATCAGTGGAAGTTATTCCTTCCTCCTTTGGGTTTTTTTTTGGCTTTTAATTGATTTATTTTCTTTTCTAGTTCACCTTCCTTGGTGTTAAACCCCTGTTCAGCCCCCAGAAGACCAGATCCAGTCTCTGTTTGTCCATTTTCATTGTTTTTCTAAGGTAAACTCGATCGGCACGGTTTTTCTCCTGAAAGTTGCACCAGCTGACGCTTGTTGCTAGTTAGGCCCCTACGCTAATTCCTTTTTGGCACAGATTACAGCCAAACAGGCGTGCCAACTCTGCTTGGTGTTAGGGTTTGCTTGCTTTTGGGCTCTCTGAGCTTGAGTTCTGGTCCTGGTGTCATTTTTATGATTGATTGAGTGCCTTGAAGTCATTTTTCACTGTGTTTGTCCCTTTTCCTCCGGTTGTTTGCCCTTTACTATCAGTTTTGCATTCTATCCCTAGGGCTTCTAGGTGCTTCAGTGTGCTGAGCCTCCCATGGGAGTTGTGGGTCCTTGCTTGCCCGATCAATTTTGTTTTTGCTTCTTTGCATTCGTCTTGTTCAATCCCTTGAATCATTGCGTTAATTGAGTTATTTTCCTTTCTTTCGTTCGATTTCGCTTTGTGTTACTCCAAGCCTAGATTACATGGTTTGTTTGAGTCTCTTTCGAGATTCTTCTTCGCTTTGAGGGATTTCATCATCAGTTTGAGTCTTGATTGCCTACGTTTGAATTGAGTGAACTTGTTTCTTCAGCTCTCTCTTTGTCACTTCTCGAATTGGTGTTTTCATTAGTTTTTCATTCATTTAGTGCATTTGCTCTAATATATTGAAAAAAAAAAAGAACAAAATCTTTTGCATTTTGATTGGCATAGTGAAAATTGAAAACTCTTTTGCATTGCTCGTGTTATATAACTCCAGAGAGAAGTTTTCTAGTTTCATTAGCTTGCATTGCAAACAGTGGTGTATGTTTTTGTGTGTTTGTTTTGTTGTCATTTGAAATCTCTCAACCCTCCCATAGATATCTCTTCATTGAACAAAATGACATTTTGTGGCATGTAGTTTGCATTTAGAGGTTTTATGAGATCCGACATTCGATAGGGCCTTGAAATTGAAACGTAAATTGAAGATCAAATTTAAAATTTACTGAATTAACCTAAGGCAACATTGAAACATTAACGGAACATCTAGTAGTCTAAGGTAGATACGTGTTCCGGCGTCTTTAAGCCTAGCAGCTGTCACTCACCATCTGGCTACAGACAGTGCTAGTATGGATTTGTGCTCCCCGTACCATCATGTATATAAAGGGAGACCCCATTAGGCTACAATCCTTTATCTATAGGAAGCCAAGTCTGCCACCTTTTACCCGTGATACACCGAACACAACATTCGGGGAGATTACCTGCACGTACGTCAAGTGCTTGGTTGATTTCTCTTTCATTTTTAGCAAGTTGTATATGGCACTTCACAGATATCTGGTACACCCATTTGCCTAGATTACCAGAGCAGTCATTGTGATCTTTACTGACTCACTAAATTTGAAAAGATAATCAAGCGCTTGTCCTTTCATGCTTATATACAAACTGAAAGTGATAGAGTCACCTTTTACTTGTTTCTAGACTCTTAAAACATGAAGCAATGAAATTTCCAGTTTCAATGTGGTAAAATTAATCACCTACGATCACACGCCCATTTAGAGATTGATTTTTTCGGCCTATTGTTGTTTGCCTTGGTTTTTCCCTGTGTGTCTTTGTTTTTTATCTCTTCCTCTTTTCGTTACAGTCACAGTGGCGGAACCATCAAGTTTGTCTACTGGTAGTCCTTACACAGACGATTCATCAGAGGTCTCTCAGTCTTCTGCTAAGTATCAGGAGCCCATTGTATTCGAGTTTCCCGATGGGCGACTGGTTATATCTGAACTTCCCTTTGGAGGACCAGTTGACTTTAATTGGCCCTTGTGCAATGCTTGGTTTGGATTTGGAGTTGGGGAACACTTCCCTCCTCTTACATCGAGATCGCCTTTTTTGGCTGCTATCATACCTCCTAGTCCCCGTTGTCTTTTGGAAGATCTTACGGAAGGGTCAGATATGGACTCATTTGATCCTTATCCTAGTGAGCGAATTCCTACTTCTAGTGAAGATTACCAGCTTTTTCCCGAAGACAACCCCGAACCTTCTGTTATGTCTTCAGTTGGTCCTTCGCTCCTGGCTAGATATAGGTCTTTAAGTCAGGTCATGGCTGTTATTGCCTCTATTGGAGTATCGACTCTGTCCACGAGGTTGACCATTCCCACGTTGGGGATGTCGCCATCAACGCCTCTCACAACATCTCCCTTTTTTACATCGGCACCTGTTAGACCTACTGTCTATGTGGCTGCGTCTGCGCCTGTTGTCACTACTCAGTTAGTTAGGACCTCGTCAGTTCCTAAATATGTTTATATAGCTTCTGCTATTCCGGAGATATTTATCCCGAGGAGTATCGACTGTCTTTACAGCCGTCAATCTCCGAGGTTGGTCAGTCCTCTCAAGATCTTAACCGTCCTTACTTTTCCCATTACGGAGCGGATGGTGCATCGATTTATGTATTTCCATATCAATATGATGAGCAAGGAAAACCTCTTTGTTTTTCTGCTCCCGAGGCTTATCTGTATATTAACAGTTTTCTGTCTTCCCAACTTGGGCAAACTTTGAATCAACAAGGGAAAAACCTTCAGGGACAACCTTTGTTTCAGCAAGGATATGCTTCTGGCCCACAAGGACAACCCTTCTAGGGACAACCTTCAGCCAAACCAGGTTATGTGTACGACCTGCAAGGACAACCCTTACAAGGACAACCTTCGGTCCAACCAGGATTGCTTTACGGTCCGCAAGGACAGTCTTAAAATCCTCAAGGTCAACCTTTGCAGCCTCACCCTATGGTCCAACTAGGGCAACCTCAAGGATCGACAGGGAAACCAGGGTATCAACCTGGACCATTGTACGGTCTTGGGGGCCAAACCCATCCTTCTCAACGATTGGTGCAACCTCAGCAACCTCATTTTCCAATTGGTCAAAATGTTGCACAACCAAGGCCATCTTATGGTCCTGTCACAGGTCAACCTGGTTATCAGACACAACTTGGCCCTCTCCCACCATCAGGACAACTGGCTCAGCCTGGTGTCTTTAATAAACCGGGTCAACCTGTTCAACCAGGACAACCTGCACAACATGTTAAACTTGTTCAGAAGGTGATCTATTTCGTGCCACATCCAAATCCACCTGTGCGCCCGACTTATCAGACTCAACAGGGTCCCATTTACCAGTAGTCCGTTCGACCCCGGGGTAGCTATTACCTTCAAGGTCAATCTCGACCGGTTTACAACCCGCCCCAAGGTTCTGGTTATTACCTTCAATAGCCAGGCTATACTTATACTCCGCAGTCGAATCCATACACTGAAAAAACGGGGCCCACATATAATCAGAACCAGTACCCTGGTTATCAACCCCCGTATCCTGGTTTTCAGCGGCCATATCAACCCAATTATATGGCTTATACCCCCTATGGTCAGAATCCTCTGGGACAAAACTAATGGGGGCAGAATTATTCTCAACCGGGCTGGAGTACAGGTATAGGTCCTTATCGGGGACCTATCATGCCTTTTAACCCTCAATTTCCTTTTCTCGCCACGTTGGAATTACCGGACGTGTCCAAATTGACCAATGATCCGATTCTTCATAATCCATATTGGCCTCCGGTTCCGACGAAGGTGCCTGGTGATTGTCCTAAATTTGAGGGTAAATCTAGAGAAGACCCTCAAGCACATGTCATGACATACCATTTGTGGTATTCTTCGAACTCTTGGATAGATGAATCGATTCGTCTACGTCTTTTCCAGCGCACTCTCACTGGTGCTACTGCTAAGTGGTACATAGAACTACCCCGTGGTATTTTTCAAGATTTTAATACACTAGCTATGGAATTCCTAACACATTTCCAGTTACCAGTTTGCTATGAGGCTGAGACGCATCTCCTAACATCTCGAAAACAGGATAAAGCCACTCATATTTCAGATCATATTCACGAATGGAGACTATGTCGTCATCTAATCAAGTTTGACATTCCTGATAGGCTTCTGACTCACTGGTTCACTACCTCCTTTTTCAACAAGATTGCACAAGACATTGCTATGGGGGCATGTGTAACCGAGGAACAAGCCATTTCTCATGTCCAGTACCTCGATTTAGTGTACTCTCAGTCCGGTACATTATATGATATCTTGACTAATGCCCTGCGGCCAAAGACCTTTAAAGCAGCAGCTACCCCATCGGTTGACAGTGTTATTGGTTCCATCTCTTAGGCTTCTCACAAGTCTTCTAATGGGAAGCAAAAATCGAATTCTTCCAATAATTCTTCTCCTCCCGCTACTTCGGATTCTGGTAAGATCGCAGAGGTCAACGCTGTCCAGGCCAATCCTGCGGACAAGATTTCCAAGGGGAAGAAGAAGGGAAAAGGCAAAAGCAAATCCGATGCCCCGAAACCAGAATCCTCCAAACCACGTGTTGATGATGGTTCGCAACACAAACCGAAGTACCCTTGCCTGATATGTGACAAAGACCACTACACCAAAGATTGTCCCAGACTATCCGAGGTTAGTCAACTTCTTAAGGGCTCTAAGGGAAATCCAGAAGTTCTTAAAGAACCGTGTCCATCTCAGCAGACCCAGATGGTCGAGTAGCCTTCGCCATCTGCACCGTTCGGGTCTCAGGTTTTCATGATGAATGGTGCTGCACCTGTTTCTATTACCACTCGGTCGAAGGATTATGCCAGATCACGCCAGGTAGCTAGGAAGGAATTCGTTGATGGCTTGCCTCCCCCACCTACCTCTGGTCCTCTTGAGATTGAGAAGCCCAGTGCTGAACTCATTGTACGACCACCTTCCAAAGGTGTTCTCCGCAAGTCTTTGTATAATCCAAATGCCCATGCCGCTCAGCATTACAACATTGTTGAGGATTTGGCACAAGCCCCTTCCGCAATGTCTGTGTTGGAAGTGCTTCAAAGTTTCCCATCTCAACGGAAAGATTTTTTATCTGCAATCGACGTCATTGACCCTGCCGATTCTAGTCTTCTCACCTTCGATCTAGAGAATTTTGTTCCCCGACTTCTGCACCAGATTGCGCTTGTTATACAAGTCGGTATCAACAACTTCAATATTCACAGAGCCGTTGTGGATGAAGGTGCCTCTACCTGCATTATGTCATCTGCTTGCTGGAAGGCCATCGGCTCTGCAGCCCTTACTTAATCTCCCAATTCCCTCGAGGCATTCGATGGAAGGGAATAAAAACCTTTGGGTGTTCTTGCGAGTCTACTGATCACATTGCAAGGTAAGACAGTCAACATCGAAGTGGAATTTGTTGATGCCAAACTCAACTACAATCTTCTACTCGGTCATAGCTGGACCCATGCCATGTTGTGCATTCCGTCCACCCTCTTTCGGCTTTTGAAATTTCCATATGAGGGCAAGATTGTTACTGTGGACTAGTTGTCTTTATTTACCTCATCCTCCGAGAACAACGTGCCATACGTGGATCAAATTCCTAATCCCCCCGACAATATAGGACCAGGTATTTTGAAGGATCCTATTCTCATGGGTATTTTTCCCATGCCACCACCAAACACCGTTCAAGTCAACATTATCTCTAGGTCAGATGACCCATGGATCATCTCTTCTCCTGAATAGGTTGCCTCTTTTGGAGAATCGATGCCTCTGACCCCAGTTGAAATCAATTATTGTGAGATTGTTGCTGCATCAGATCCCCCTCCTGCTGATAATTTTCCTCTGAGCATGGCTCTTGATGTTTATTCTCAATCCCCTTGGCTCGGTAATGCAGATTCACTTGATCCTTTGAGAAAAGTTTTTTCGTCTGACGAAGCTATCGTGGAGACTATGTCTCTCGAAGATATGCCATGGAGCAATGGGCATCATCATTCTCATTCATGCTCGGCCTGGGGGCAATGTCTAATTGTCTTGATCGTTTTGCATCTCAGGTTCCCTCTTTTCCTCTCCAAACACCAATATTGACTCATGAGGTATTTTTGGAAGGAAATCTGAGTAATATCACCCAAACGATGCCTATCGACATCTCCGTTAAACCAGGCGTCATCGAGAACATCCATGTGGGAGTCACTTGTTCTCTCGATGAGATTCAAGTGTACACTAGCCTTTTCCGCAAATTCTGTGATGTTTTCGCATGGTCTTATGAAGAGATGCCTAGGATCGATCCCAATATCTTCCTGCATGAAATTCCCACCTATCCTAGTACGAAACCTGTGCGCCAACATCTACGCCCAGTACATCCTCGGAAAGCTGCTTCTATAAAAGCTGAAGTTGAGAAACTTCTTAAAATGGGCTTCATATATCCAATCCCTCTAACAGAGTGGGTTTCCAATATTGTCCCTGTGGATAAGAAGCAGGGCACAATTTGGGTCTGTGTTGACTATCGAGATATCAATCGGGCTTGCCCTAAGGACAACTATCCCACCTCCTTTATAGATCAGATCATTGATGATTATGCAGGGAGTGAGATCTATTCCCTTATGGATGGATTTTTGGGTTATAATCAAATCAATATCCTACCATCCGATCAACATAAGATTTCTTTCATCTGTCCATGGGGAACATTCACCTATAAGAAGCTCCCTTTCGGCTTAAAAACACTGGAGCTACCTTCTAGCGTGCCATGTATTACACCTTTCACGACATATGTAATGTTATTCAGCCGTATCTGGATGACCTTCTGGCTCATTCATCTCTACGCGAAGACCATCCCGAACATCTCTGCCAGATTTTTCTTCGCTGCAGATGTTACAACATTAGGCTTAATCCTCATAAGTGCATCTTCTGTGTTGAATCTGGTCGGCTTTTAGGATTCATTGTCTCTAAGGACGAAATTCACCCTAGCCCTCTCAAGGTCGAGGCTATTGTTAATCTCCCCTCCCCATCCTCGCTGCATCAACTTCAGAGTCTTCAAGGGAAAGCGAATTTCTTACGTCGCTTTATCCTGAACTATGCAGAGGTAGCTAAAGGGTGTACGCGTCTTCTAAAATAGGACATCCCTTTTTGTTAGGATGAGATTTCTCAACAATCTTTCAATAACCTTAAGACGTTGCTCATCAACTCTCCATTAATATGTCCTCCAAACTATCATCGCAACTTTTCCCTCTATTTGGCTGCCGCATTTAGCACAATTTCCATGGTTCTGGTACAGGATGACGATGACGGTAATGAACACGTGGTTTATTATCTGTCTCGGAATATCCTCGACACTGAAATGCATTATGCCCACATCGAGAAGTTGGTGCATTACATCCTGTTGCGCACGGTAATCGTGATTTCCGATTGCAACCCCATGAATTACATTTTGTCTCGAAAATTGCTAGGGGGAAAGTACTCAAAATGGATTGTGATCCTTCAAGAGTTCGATTTGGAGTTCACTACTGCCAAATTGCAGAATTCATTGGTTTTTTCTGATCTCATTTTCTCCCTCCCTACCAACTCTGTTCCGTCTCAATCCGAGGATCATATCTCGGACGAAACTCTCTTCTTAATCAGCACTCTTGATCCATGGTACGACAATATCATTGTGTACGTCCAGACATCTACCTTTTGGTCCGAGTTAACGAAGGATGCTTGATGCCATGTTTGACACCAATCGCAACCATATCACATTGTCGGAGATACCCTATATCGGGTCGGAGTCGATCCTGTACTCCACCGGTGTTTGACCTTAGAAGAGGCTGAGAAAGTTTTGAATGACTGTCACAGTGGCGCTTGTGGTGGTCACATGTCCGGTTATGCTACCGCACAAAAGATCCTTCGTGCGGGATATTTCTGGCCGTCTATATTTAAAGACTGTATTGTTGCAGTGCGGAAGTGTCATGCATGCCATATTTTCCAATGTAATATGCGTGTGCCGCCCCTCCCATTACATCCTGTCATTACCATGGGCCCCTTTGCCAAATGGGGCATTGATTTTATGACATGTAACCCTCACTCGGCTGAGGGGCATGATTATATCATCATTGCTATAGATTACTTCACCAAGTGGGCCGAAGTGATGCCTACATTGGCCGCAGATGGTAAGACAACTGCTCAGTTCATTTTCAACCATGTGATTACGTGTTTCGGCGTTCCTCAAGCCATCGTCACTGATCATGGCTCTCATTTTCGGGACTACATGATGGCAGAGCTGACATCGAATTTGGGCTTGCGTCATGAAAGCTCGACGCCATATTACCCCCAGGAAAATGGCCAGGTTGAAGCCGTGAACAAATTTCTTGTCACGATGCTTCAACGAACAATTGGTATACACAAATCGAATTGGCATCTCCAGTTGTTTTTAGCTCTTTGGGCCTACCGAACGTCAGTAAAGAGTGCGACCAGATTCACACTGTTTCAATTGGTGTATGGTCTGGAAGCTACTCTTTTGGTTGAATGTGAGATCCCTTCATGAAAGTTGGCTGTGGAATTACTACCCGATACTTCCCTGGAGGAATAACGTCTCCTATATCTCGAAATACTGGACAAAACTCGCCGCTTGGCTGCTTTGGTTATCGAGGCACAGAAAAATCGGGTTAAAGCTCATTTCAATCAAATGGTTTCTCCGTGCTCTTTTATCGAAGGGGACCTTGTCCTCTTGTATGATCAAGCTCATGACAAGCTTGGGGCTGGCAAATTCCAACCTATGTGGCATGGGCCCTATATCATTAAACATGTATTGAAAAATGGGGCTTATGAGCTGATCGATTATGAAGGTATTCCTTTGGCACAACCCAGAAATGGGTTGTACCTGAAGAAGTACGATGCTTGAATCATTCTTGCATAGTATATGTACATAGGTGATTTTTTCATTTTTGTGCATGTGTGGTGTGGAGTGCTTTGTAAGCATTTTTCTGCTTATTGGGTCTTCCTGATTGTGCAGATGTCTATTAATCCTTATGTCGATTTTGCGAATGGTGCCTCCCACAGTACCAGGAACCTGTCTTCGGTAGCCTGGGTAATTTACAATCCTACTGGTGAGTTAGTTAATTTACAAGGTGTTTATCTAGGGCCTGCTACGAATAATGTCACAGAATATAGTGCCATTTTGGAATTATTAAACGAGGCTTTTAACCTCGGTATTCACGCATTACTTGTATATCTGGACTCACAGCTTGTAGTGTTACAACTCAATGGTCATTATTCAGTTAGAAACCCATGCATTTTAAGACTGTATCTACGTATTCGTTTACTGGAAATAAATTTTGATTACATCACATATCAGCATATACTAAGATGAATGAATACACTAACAGATGCAGTAGCCAACATGGTATTAGATAGACATTTACGCAATCTATAAAAACATCATATGTAAGCAAGATCCATGTAGAAATAGATGTGTGTGTATATATATATATATATATATATATCGAATTTTTGCAATGTGTGCATCATATAAAATCCAAAAAATATACATGTTTGTTTTAATTACATCCGGAGATGATATGTCTCTAAAAAATGTGTAAATAAAATCCTAGGCGACTAATCGGCATGGTGCTCATGGTAGCACGTCACTGCCTGCACCAACCTCCTCAGTAAGCGATGGAGGTGACTCGGCACCCCCACGGTGTGCCTCTGGTAAGCCATAAGGACATCAACTAGGTGAGAATAGTCTGGAACCCCACGAGAAATCCCCTCGAGGTTCTGTACCAGTGCGTCTCCCTCACCTCCCTCACCTTGAGGGTCATAAGCAAGCGGAGTCCTCCTCCATATCGGTGACATCCCAGCAGGCCTCTCTGGGCCAACATCTGCATACATATACGATAAATTGTTAGAACATGCATTTATACCAAAAAATCATAAAACTCATAAAATGAAAAAGAGTCTTACCCAGCTCCTCATCCCAGTCCTCTCCTTCTGGGAGCGGAAGGTCTGGGTCTCCTGTGAAATCATTTCCCACATAGGGCCAGTCCTCTATGATGATCAGCTATTGTCGAATCAATCCAAAGAACTCGGGCCGCCATGACATCTGCTTGTTGCCCCTACCCTGGGCATCAATGCTGCCCATCGAGCCATCCGTGGCTCTCTCAATGGTGGATCTGTGACTATCACCCCCTGGCCCTGGAAGATAGGCAGCCATTCTAGGAAGAACGATACCAAGATTGACCCGTAGCCAAACTGCTTCAGTTCGGAATTTTTGCATTTGGTTAATTTCTGTTTGATGTTCATAGTTACGACTGTGGCCCAATCAAATATTGTTGGGTTCATGCACTTTGACGCTAGGAGGAGCTGTGTTTTGGTAGCCTCGTGCGGTGCCTGCGACCCTGCAGCTCGCGTAATGGTATGTAGCACCATTCTGAGTGCTAGATCAGGAATAGTATGAATGTCAACTTTGCCACTACCTGATCCCGTTTGTGCTCGTGGGCACACCCTCTCCATGACCATCGACATTTTTTCACCAGAAGGCCTGGTACCTGTCATAATTAGAACTGGACCTCTACGGGACAATCCAGTGATAAAGTGCACATCCGATACATCAAGCTCAAGTAATTGATCTCGGAGTTTAAACTTCTCCTTGTCCTCATCCCAGATACTAATCAAGTATTGCAATAGTTCGGGCTGAGCTCGGAGACATGGCGTTAAGAAGAATTTTTTCAAACCATAGTTGCGGAGAGCATTCATACACTGATCATTCCCTATTGCCATTTCTTCTTCCTCACTATGCTCTCTTTCCTTCCATTCAATCATCATTTTGCTTTATACTTGCATCAAATTGGTCATAAACACATTCTAAGATCCCTTGGGCATTTAAAATATCAATTTATTGGCTCAATTTTTGTTAAATTTGAGCGGAATATTGGGTTGCGCGATTGGCGCGGCTGTTTTGATGATAGTCGTGCCACCTTGCGCGGCCCCTTTGCAAAAAGAGGTTGATTGGCGCGGGTCTGTGCCTGATACCCGCACCAACTGCAGAAGCCCTAGTTTTGCAAATCCTCCCCTCAGGGATGCTAAATGACAATGGAAAGCTATGAAATATGGCTTAAAAAAATGGCTAATGGAAGCGGCTCTTACCTAGAAAAGATGGGATCCAGAATAGTGCACTAGATCGTCCACAATCGTCACCACAAGATCACGGGGAAATAGCTCACTAGCGCTCTGCACAGAGGTAAAAATGTAAAAATTAAATATGTTTTTACTATTGGCCATATTTATAACTTTTCGAAATCAAATTTAGGTTTTGAGACTTTTTTTTCAAATATTTCACTATGTTTTGTCGAAAAATGGGTTTTACACTTGCTTTTTGTGCGACGACAGGTTTTCACACGACTAGGATGACGACACGAGTTGTATTTTATACTTTTTCGGACTTGGTAAAAACACGAAAAAGTCACTATTGGAGTCATCTTTCAGCTCTTTTCTGACTCTCTAAAACTGAAAATATTGCTAAGTCGCTTGTCGTTTTGAGCTCGTTAAATTGGCTGCGAAATGACATCTACCCAGTATACATTTACCCCTTTTTCGAGCTGGGACAGATTATTTACGAAAAAGGAATACCCTAGCCTATCACGACTAGGAGGCTCTCTCAGACACAATTTTCTACCTTTTCGGATTTGAGGGACTATCTATGAAAAGGGACTGCTAGAGTTTTCTTTTCTATTGTCTTTTCAAACTCTCTAAACATGAAAATACGCCGAGTTATTCCTTTGTCAGACTCGTTAAAAACTGATGACATCAGACTCCGTCGTAATGGCGTTACTCGAGTTCCTCCTTCCTAGGGCTCGTTAAATGTACTAGGTTGGATTTATCCGAAGGAAAAACTTATATTGCAAGCATATGATATCCCCTTCAAGCTTGTTTTCAAAAATAATTGGGGTACTCACCAGAAATTGTGGGGAAAATGGAACTAGTATCATCGTCGTGTCGGGAGTATGTCACTCTTGAACATGGCACTTGTCTGCATTTGTGTCGGGTTGGGGACATCTCATCTCATTATCTGCTTGCCTCCGTGGGTTTGGGTAATCTCTTTTGACCACTCATCTTCTCTTTTCCACATCATCATGACCTAAGATCCTTTGATGTCAAATACTACCAAATCCAGTGTTGTGCCACCGATATGTTCAAGAGAAGTTGGCCTCTGCAGTTTTCAACCTCCCTCTGATTCTCTATTGATCTAGATTCACAAACATCATGTTCCTCTATCTCGTGTCGATGATGTGGGAAACATTATGGCCCACCTTCGATCAAGGTCACTTCCTGTTGACTTCAGCTCATTATCCAGGAAGCTGATCTAGAGACTTCCTTCAGGTACGTTGGAGCCTGCATGCCTCAATCGCAGGTTCTTCACATTTCGATGCAAGGTCTTCATTATTGGCCTTCGATCGAATGATTCTGCGGGTGTTCGACGCCAGCTCACTATTCAAATTCCGTGGATTGTACCTCTTGTACCTTGAGAGACATCGTCATTATTGGTGGTTCCTCTCGCGTCTGTTAAAAACTTTCATTATTGGCTGGTAATCAGGCGATGTTCTTGCATGTTCGACTTCAACTCACTTATTCGCATGCTCAGACTTGTACTCTATTCGGGTCGAGATGGAGCACAAGACCCTGGATCTTATCTGATAAAATCCAGGTTGCAGGTTCTTTGTGGATTATCATGATTGATTACATGACTTATTTGATCAGATGGCTGTGACCATACCTGATTCTACTTGTTGATCCTTCTTTGCTGGATGGCTGCGTCCATACCTTGGATCCTGATTATTGTACACTCTATTATGGATGGCTGCACCCATACCACATATCATGTATCAGAGATATCAATTTTATTTGTATTTGTAGGTCTTCCAACGACAGTGTTTTCAGTTGGGCGCGTTCTCATAAAGCATTTAACCCGTCCCTCTCTCTCGGACCTCATGCTTTAGGGGGCATTTGTTACACAACATTTTGTCACCGTCCCTGCAATCCCTCATCCCGTACATTGGAGGACTTTTCCCGTGACCTGTGAACAGTAAAATGTCTTGAAAACACCTTCATGGCATCCTCCTACATAAGGACAAACATTCTCCTGAAGAACATTTCCTCTAGAATACCCTAAAAATAGATGTTTTAGCCTTGGCGCGACTAGAAAGTTCATCCCTCGTGCCAATGGGGGAAATCCACACTAGAGGGCACACCAACTGATGCTCTGTCCCTGCGTTTCACTTGCGCCAAGATTATTAAGGGATGTTTTTAAAAAATAAATGGCGGAAGTTTGATTCTAACAAACTCCAGAATGAATCATCAAAAGAAGTTGAGTGGTTTGGCTCGAGATCTCCATGTATAGGAAGTGGTTTTCCACCTCTCATGGAACCTCCCTAAGAGATAGGACATATCCCATGATTATAGGGATCCCAACTTCCCTTCCTCCATCTATAAAAGCTTGCCCTCTCCATTTGCTAGCTAGCTGAACTGGTATGAAGGAAACTATAGCTGGGCAACTATTGAGAGCAGAGTTGAAGAGAACCCCGTAAGAGAGAGAGATTTGTCCAGATTCCCGACAGGATTTGTTGAGACATGCTCCGCTGCAAGCCCCGCCGAAGGAAGATCATAGTGTCAGAGCATTTGGTTGTAATATCCCTTTTTTCATTTATAATATAAGCGACTCTGATTTTGGTTCCATTCTTGTGTTTACTCTTTTATGTGATGCAACGAGTTATATCTTCTCTGACTGATATATAGTTACATGCTTTAAGTATTACATTGTATGTCGTCATTTCTCTGAGTGTGTACAGGTGTCCGGATGTGACAAACGTAAGTATTGTGATCTGTCAAGCAAGGGACGAGGAACACCGCTTCTTCATCGACAACTACAGTGTGGGATTCGAGGTAGGCTACTTATCACGGTCTTTGTCTTTCTTGTAACTAGGAACCAATGTCATTGCATGATTCGATTGTTGCTAGACCCAATCTAGGGCTTGTGGGATTGCCTCTGTCTGCAGAGGGGATTTACCTCCTCAAAATTGAGGGAAATTTGTTTGTATGGTTGTAGCCGTAAAAATACCCAGTCTCCTACATCAAAAATTTTGTCGCTGCGATGTTAATCTGCCTGTTGTTTTATTTGATTTTGTGACAAATTCAGGTTATCCTTTAAGAGTTGGAGAACTTCTTGCTGATGCTCGATGTGATCTTCCACTGCTTGAACCTTAGAATTTTCTCTTAAAAATGATGTGATGGATGGTGGATGATATCCATAAAGTGCCATAAATGGGGTCATTTTTGCTGCAGTATGGAAGGAAGTGTTATACCACCATTCAGCGAGAGGTAACCACTTGACCCATTGTGTTTGTTTATCGGATACAAAACAACGAATATATCCTTCCAAAAATTTATTTACTATCTCAGTTTGACCATCAGATTGAGGATGATAAGATGAGCTATGAGCTAATTGAGTACCCAAACAAGAAAATAACTCCGTCCAAAAATTTCTAGTAAAAATGGGATATATGTCGCTCACAATAACCTTTGGGTTTCCATGTAGATTTTGAATTGTGTCCATAAATGTAGTAGCAACTGTACTTGCTTTAAATGGATGAGATAATGCACAAAAGTGTGCATACTTGGTAAGTCTATCAACTACCACCATGATGACACTCTTTCCTTTGGACTTAGGTAAACCTGTGATAAAATCCATTGAAATCTCCTCCCAACGTTGACTTGGAATGGATAAAGGTTGTAGAAGTCTCTAGGTCTTAGTTGTCTCAACTTTAATATGCTGGAAAACCAAACATTCTACCACAAACTTTTGAATATCAGATTTAAGGCCATCCCAAAAAAATTCTTTCTTCACCCTGTGGTAAGTTTTTAAAAATCCTAAGTGTCCTTTTAAAGGAGAAGTGTGCGATTCCAAAAGAATATTTTGTTTTAGTTGGGAAGTCTTACAAAGATATAAGTGATCTTTGTACCATAAAGAATCATTTTTCCAACTAAATGTATCAGATGTACTAGGATCTTGTTGCAACTTTTGAATGAGTGTCCATACTTCTTTGTCCTTATTTGATTCATCTCTTGCTTTGGTTATCCAATATGGTTGGATAATATAAATGGCACAAAGCAATGCTTCCACCTCTTCATTCTTTTTTGAGAGTGCATCTGCAACAACATTAAGCTTCCCTTTTTTGTAGATTATTTCAAAGTCATAACCCAACATCTTTGCGACCCATTTTTGCTACTCTTCTAAAGATAGTCTTTGTTCCAAAAAGTGTTTAATACTATCATGATCAGTTATTGCCTTGAAGTGTCTTCCCATTAGGTAAGTTTGCCATTTCTTTAGTGCATGCAATATTGCTAACATTTCCTTCTCGTAAATAGGTTTTTGTAAATACTTTCCTTTGATTGGATGACTTTCAAAAGTAACGGGTCTTCCTTCCTGCATTAAAACAACACCAATTCCATTTCCTGAGGCATCACATTCCACAATAAAGGTTTTTGTGAAGTCTAGCGTAGCTAAGACCGGTGCTAGGCACGTTGCCTCTTTAAGATGTTCAAAGGCCTTAGTTGCTTCAAGAGTCCATGAAAATGCATCTTTCTTAAATAATGTTGTTAGAGGTGCTGCTATTCTCCCATAATTCTTAACAAACTTGCAATAATACCCTGTTAACCCGAGAAATCCTCACAACTGCTTTATGGTTGTGGGGACTTTCCATTTCTTAATGGCTTTAATTTTGTTAGGGTCTACCTTAACACCCTCGTGAGATACAATATGACCCAGATATTCCACCTCTTGTACTCCAAAGAAACATTTGGATGTTTTTGCATATAATTGTTTCTCCTGCAATATTTTGAGCACCCCGTCAACATGTTCAACATGATCCTTCCAAGACTTGCTATAGATTAGCATATCATCAAAAAATACGAGCACAAATTTTCTAAGGAAGGGTTTGAAAATGGAATTCATCAACCCTTGAAATGTAGAAGGTGCATTGGTAAGGCCAAAAGCCATGACCAAAAATTCATAATGACCCTCATGAGTTCGAAATGCTGTTTTTGGAATATCTTCAGTCTTCATTCTAATTTGATGATATCCCGAACGAAGATCCAACTTGGTAAAATAAATTGCTCCATGTAATTCATCCAATAATTCATCAATCACAGGAATGGGAAATTTATCCTTAATGGTGAGCTTATTGAGCTCCCTATAATCCGGACACATTCGCCATGATCCATCCTTCTTGTGTACCAATACTACAGGAGCAGAGAAAGAACTTTGACTAGGTTGAATTATACCGCCTCTAACATTTCTGCAATCATACGTTCAATTTCGCTCTTTTGGAAGTAAGGATATCTATAAGGCTTGATGTTTGGAGGAACACTTCCTGGAATCAAATGAATAGCATGATCATGATCACGAATAGGTGGGAGTCCTTTGGGAGTTTCAAACACTTTGGAATGATTGTCCAAGACTTGTTGGAGATCTGCAGAAATAGATGATTTTGTTGTCGGAACTTCTAGTGAGCATAATTGTGCAATTACGCCTCATTTTTCTTTCTTTAGAAGCTTTTTCATGACATTAGAGCTTATTATCCTTCCCGGCTTCCCTTCAATACCCCGTAATTCGACTTCCTTTCCTTCTGAAAAAAATTTCAAGAAAAGTTCTTGAAAATTAAAAGCTACCGTCCCCAAAGATTGTAACCATTGTACTCCTAGTACAACATCAGCACCTCCCATAGGAATGGAAAGCATTGGACTAGTCAATACATACTCCCCCATGGTTAGCTTGATATTATGGCATTTTCCAGAGCAATTTATAGTTCCTCCATTTGCAACCATCACTTGACATTCTGGTGCTGGGTATAGGAAACAATTCAATTCCTTGGCTACCTTACATTGAATAAAATTATGGGTACTACCTGAATCAATCAACACTATTACCTTTTTCTTCTTGATATGTCCTTCTATCTTGAGAGTTTGAGGAGTGGTAATTCCTGCCAATGCATTACACGATATGGTGGGACTCATTTCTTCCTCTTCTAGGGCTGGTTCCTGGTGTATATCCTCTTCTTGTTCATTTTCTTCTTCCTCTTCACAATCTATGTAAAATAATTTCTTCTCAAGACACTTATGACCTTTAGTGTATTTGCTATCACAACTGTAGCAAAGCCCTTTTTCTCTTTTTTCTTCCAATTGTTGTGGTGTCAACCTTGTAGGTTGTGGAAATCTAGGCGTAACAACACTTCCTTCTTTATAGAATTGAGTGGTAGGCTTCCTTGTCGCCATAATTTTACATTCAACTTTTCTTGCCAACCTGAATGCCTTCTCCAATGAATCAGGTTCCAAAACACGAACTTCATGTTGGATGTTATCCTTTAAAGTACTTATGAAGAGATCAATCCTGTGTTCCTCTGGAATATCAGTTACCCTTATATTCAATTTTTGGAAGTCCTCAATGTGCTGCCCCACTAAACCCTTTTGTTTGAGATTTATCAATTGGCTAAAGAAGGTGTTGCTCTTTGTATCCTCATAATGTGCTATCATCTCCTCCGTAAAAATTGACCAAGTGACAATTTTTTTACGGGAGCAAAGCCATCGATACCATACAAATGTATTTTTTTCTAAATGTAAAGTTGCAATGCGTACCTTTTGTGTGTTTTGCACACTATGGAGATCAAAATATTGCTCCATCTGTATTATCCATGTTACAAGATCCTTTCCATCAAACTTCCTCATATCCATTTTTGGAATATGGTGGTTCTTCCCGCCAACATTAGAGTTTATGAAGTCACGATTAAAATTTATTTGTTCTCATCATGAGTTTCCTCTACTATTTTTTCACCATTAGGAAATATTTCTTGTATCAACTTTGTCAAACCTTCCATGTCTGCTTTTAGATCATTCTTCATGTTTTCCATGTTGTCTTTCATTTTTTCATCGATCTTAGCTTCCATGTCATCCATCTTAGATTCCATGCCATCTATCTTAGATTCCACGCCTTTCCTCAAACCATCCATATTATTCTTCAAACCATCCATATTCGCATCCACGCCTTTCTTCAAAACTTCCATTTCATTTTTTGTTTCTCTTTGCGAGAGCGAAATTTGGTGCACTTGCTCTTGTAATTTTGATAGATCATGTTGCAATTCTTCATCTTCATGAGTCATAATAGAGCCTTCTGAAGGCTTAATGGGTGTTGAATTATTTTTACAGGGCATTTTTTAGAACCCAATACTGATATATATTCTACAATATTCCCTTGGAATCAATTCAAATTGATTCTTCAAACAAGACTTATGCAATTCGGAAAAAAAAATACACACTTTTTCTTTCTTTTGAGGAGCTGGATATTGAAATTTGATTATCTTTGTGATTGCGCCTCTTCAATATCTGAAATTTGGCACTAAGGTAGCCTTATGAATTATCTTTCGAATGCCATAGGTCTGACTTGATTTGGATTCTCCAAGGCAAAGCTATGTCCAATCTCTCACAATGACCTAATTATGGACTGGTTCAGTAGAGCGAACTTGTACGACTTGCCACGTGTCACTGTTTCATCTTTTAGCTCTGAAATTGATAGCAAAGAAACTAAAGTCCGTTTAATTGCAACCAATTTTTATGGCACTCTAATCCGATGCTCAGAGAGAGAGTTATGAATATTTTCCCATGATCACCTCTTTGATATGAAATTCAGGAGCCTGAACAAGAACTACCTTCCACATATCATATCTCCGAAAATATTGTGAACCAAGATCTGAAATTTTGCAACGAGTTTCCTCAGGATTTCAGCTCCGCGCCCTAAAAATTTCAGATTCTTAACCTTCGTAGAAAAACAGTTATAGCGCAAATTCCACAATGTCTTGTTTATATTAAATTGAGGAGCCTACAAAAAGACCTAACTTCCCCAGATCATATCTTCGAAAATATTGCGAACCAAGCTCTGAAATTTTTCGACGATGTTCCTCAGCATTTCGGCTTCGCACCCTAAAAAATTTCAGTTTCTTAAACTTCGTAGAAAAAAATTTATAGCGAACATTCCACGATGACATGTTTGGAGCATAAAAACTCTATAATCCAAAGCTCTGATACCAAATGTTGTGAAGCCAACTCCAAAAATAGAAGAAAATAGATATCAACGCCTTAGAAATAAGCCACTTCGAGGGGAAAACCTCCAATACATTACATGAATTAACAATTCTTGGATGATACAAATTACAAAACCTCCTTTATATATATAGGAGTCCATGGGGCCACAATGTAATCCTAGTCAACCTAACAATAATAATTTAAGGGCACAATAATAACAATATGGCGGTTATAAGGGTACAATAATAACAATAAGGGGGTTACACTAACAACAATAAGGGAATATACTAGTAATATAGGGACCTAACATGCAACGAAGATTTCTTGTCACTCAGTTGCAGCGTAGCACATATACTTCATGTAGTCAGTTCTACCAGTTCTTCATTTCTTCATCTCAATTTGAGAAGCAAGAACTATGTTTTAGCTAGTTAAGTCTTCCATCAACTATTGGGTTGATCTAATCATCTTCTCACGCAGTCAGCTTATAGATATGGTCGACATTGTCATCTGCGTGCATCAGCTCTATATATCTTGCATCTTCTGCAGGATCTAGGGGAACCACAACCCTAGTTCCATTATTCTCAAATGCCATACTTATCCTCTTAAGATTGATGATGCAATCCATATCAATAGCCCAATCTAAGCCCAAAAACACAATATAGGATTAGTACCATCCAAAATCTATATGACTTAAAAATATGCGAGTACCTTTACTCCTTAAATATCTACTAGAACTTGTGAGAGCCTTCCTAATGGAATAATATTCTGTTTATTGTCCATGCGCAGCTGAATAATAGACCATTCCAACTTAGGTTCTCTCAAGTGTTGCCAAGTATTCTTCGGTAAGACCTTTGCATCAAATCCTAGATCCAGAATGACTTGATCCATCTCATAGGAACCAATTTGAGCACTCAAGTGCATCTCTCGTCGAGTTCTTATTTTGTTCTTATAGATCTTATTGACAATGTTCTCTTCCATCTGGGGCCGTTCTTTTTCTGCGCAGTTGTCTATCAATCCTTGAAGGTTATCAACTGCCTTATTATTGTGAAACAGTTTGATGCATGCTTGTAAGAAGGGATTTATTTCTTTATCTACTTTGGCCACATCCATAGGCTTTCTTGACGTTGATGCGCTTGCTTCCGAAAACCCATTCTTTTCCTCTACGAAGGTTTCTTTTTCATGCTGTAAGTTGAATCCATCATTTTTCTCAGGCACCTTTCGAATCCAGAGATCAACATCCAACTTCTTTCATTTGTCTTCACCAGTGGCTGCAACGCTCCTAGTGACAACATTCACGCTCAGTTCCTCTTCGTGCAGCTCCACCCTTACCATCTGAATATTTAGAGTTGGAGTCTCCGTTTTATTTTCTGGTGTCTTGGAAATCAAAACAAGACAATATTGAATTACATGATCGAATTTCCTATAGTACCTATAATATTGTTGTGCTGGATTTGGACAGTCGCGCACATAATGAACAACATCTCCACAGTGGTAGAAGATGAGTTGTCCCCTTCCTAGACCAAATCCTCCTCCTCTTCCTCATCCTCTAGTATGGAATCCACCACACCCAGATGGGGATGTTGGTGAGGTAGGTTCAACATGCATTCTATATAAGTCAACTCGATCAATCATCAAATCAAAAATCCGACAATGCTATTCATCATGTCCCAACAATGAAAAAAATTTATAAAAAGGTTGCTTTAGCTCAGGCACATATTTTCCAATCCTTGGATAGTAACTAGTTGCATTCATACCCATATCATGAAATATTATGCACCATAATGTAGGTGTCCCACTTGGTCCGATCGTGCTCTTCATCGAGCTTGGTCCTCCAGCTTGTAGATAATCATTGAATACAGGGCATTGATCCTTATGGTGCCTGACAAATTTGAATCATATGCACCATACTGCTACGCATACCTCCTTTCCCTTATATTTTCATAGACTGTATTTCTAAATTCATCACTTCCGGTTGAATCTGAATCTGCTGGGTCCCGATTTGCGCAGCGGGTATCGGTGAAGCCTATAGTTTCATTGCAATTTCGACGGCTTCAGCCTGTGTGGAAATATTTTGCTGACTTAAGGTCTAGTGTAGATGTGGGAGAAGCATATAAATAAACCATTATTTATGTTGGGTATCATCGATAGTGAATCTTTCGTCTTTGATAGTGCACTTGAACCTTTGATCCGCATCCCATACAGATTCATTCAATTGTTAACAAATCTCTTTTAACTCCATGAAAAATTGCGTAAATGATTTCGGCCTCTTGAATTGGTCTTTTATAGAAGCCTTAAAATTATCAATAGTGGCATTAGGATTCACTGCTACATACCTTATATACCAGTCCAGTGTGCGATCTTGAAAAGTAGTGGCTAACTGTACTTTTTTAACATCATCATTATTTACCTGTTGCGCTGGCCACACAACGTTAATGAAAAACTAGAATTGGTCCGTATCTTCATTCCCAATACCACAGAAAGTAGGTAACTTCATGCATGTGGCCATCTCATTGCTTGGTGGTGAAGGTGGAGGTGGAGGTGGAGTGGATGAATTGTGAGATTATTTTGGAAGTGGAGTGGATGGGATGTGAACTATGACCAATGCTCCAAGATTATTCTAATCATGAAAGACTTCTTCTTCAAATTGTGCAGATTCACGAGAGATACTAGTCTCTAATTCTTTGTCACTATCAGATTTACCTTTGAGAGGTCTGTAAATAAACCCTTCTTCTAGATCTACATGATAATTTCTTCCACTACGCGTAGAAGGGCCTCTTCGGGAAATTCACTCAATATGGCTGCATAGAGCACCCTGTTCACACAATAGAATATTAATCCACAACTTCAGAGAGCACAAGAACTTGACGCTTGAAAAATATTTTCTCAGCTTCAGAATAATATAAAAACTGATCAATAGCAAACTCAGATACAAATCTTCCCAGAACACGATCGATCCAATGATCCATCGTGCGGGTAATCTTGTTGCTAGTCTTTTCCAACTGTTGTACAAACTCTAGAGTCCACTGAGTGATCACGTCATCCTTTGCATAGGTCTGAAATTCAGTGAGTCGAGATAACCACTCATGCAACTCAGTCGCAAAGGATGTAAAGAAAATTTCATGGAATTATGTATAAATATACTTTTGTACCCAATCGTCAATAGACAATTTAGAACTTCTATTCTCTTAGATCACAAACTCAAGGATATTTTTATCAAGCCAACATTGTAATTCGTTCTACGTAGGATTCCAAAACATCAAACCTCCCTCAAAATGATCCTGGTCCCAACAACGAAACCATTTGTTGGCTTGAGGGGTCTTGACCCAGGTTTGGAGTTATCGTGCAACCAAAAAAACCCTCCAACTACTGGCTCTTTCGGCAGTGACTTGCTTACGCAGATCAAAGTCGCACTCGAAGTAGTATGGGGGGGTGCTGGAACCATTTTTCTGCACCCTAAGGAAGATTTTAATGTAGTGGCCCTAAAAAGACTTATAATGGATAATCCAACAGATGCACACATATACAATCAATAGATCATACCCTTCCACAGATTTTCAGAGAATACTTCAGTATATTTGCGCACAGTAATCATATATACTTCAATCGTATCTATTAATCTAACACCAATTGATATTCACACACATAAGCAAATAACCAATAACAAAAGTAAATATGCAATAACATAACAAATTCAGATATTAACACTATTAATAGATAATCAATACAACAAGTCGCATAAAAGTCCAGGTTCACTCAAATAGTCTTTTTTATTAATAGATCTATTAGTTTAGTACTTTCAGTCCTTCAATACAACCTATCGTTTCGCGCACACAGCCAGCAAAGTCCGCACACATCCAGGACTTAGGTCTCCATGCACATAGCTAGCAGGAGCCTTTCTACCCAAAAACCTAGACTTAGATCAAGACCTAAGATATCCTTTCATGACTCAATCCTTACATATTTATACTATCTTAGATGTGCAAATACCATGGTCTCAAACCATGGTTTGAGATTCATGGTTTTCCCTTTAAACCCATTACATTGATTGAGGGACTTTGACCTACCCCAAAGTCCCTTTGACTCTTTCACGCAGCGCACACAACAAAACATAAAAAAAACTTAACCAAAAATTTACCCCAGGTGACCCTGCTCCAACACTGTCCTCCGATTGTGTTCCCAAAATTTGTATATGGCTTCCTAGACAAATTACCATGCTGGGAACTTGTAATGGTATTTTTGCTACCAGATTACTTTGATGCTACTACCTGGAGAAACAACTAGGGAGGAATTTTAACCAATTTTTTTTATAGCCTCTCACACCCCCATATCGACTCCTTTCAAATTAATCTAACTCAACATCTGAAATCTTGTCACCCAATTCTTTGTTTTCAAAATGGAAAGTAGCCATAGTTCAGCCTAAAGAACAATAGAAAAAATAATATTCATTTGGGCTCCTATTTCATAGAAAGGAGCACCTTAGAATACATAATAAAATTTCAAATCCCTCAATTATATATTTCCAACATAGAAATAAAAAATATTTAAATCGTTAAGAAAATTTCTCACTAGGAGAGATCACCAACACTCAGAAAAAAATGTTTCCAACAAAAATAGGGCTTGGGTTGGTTGTGGTCCACACAATGATATTACAGTCCTGACTTCCCATTGCTATTAAATTATAAGGTGACAAATCCTTTGAAATCGAATTCACTACACTATTGGCATGTCCATTGGTTTTAACTTGTTCATGGCCCACTAACCTTGACCCATTGAGTTGATGTTTGAAAAACGTAAAATTGTTGAAATTCACAGAAAAAACAAGAGCATTGTGGCCCCAAAAATCAAAAGTGTCAGACCAATCTCCTCTTTCTAAAACTAGTCCAAAAAGGCTTGGATTTTGAAATCCAAGTGTTGTCATAATAAAATTACCACAAGATGACCATCCAAGGCACCTAAATATTTTTGAACCTACCTGTAGTGTTAATAAATAATAGAGTCAATGCAATAATAATTATCATTTTCACATGCACTCTTACTAAAAAATGTAACTGATTCAAGGCCTTACTAATTCCCCCCAGTGGCCTTCAGTTCCATGTTCTAGACTCCAGTCACTTGTGCGCCAAATAATGACACTTTTGTCATCTGATTGGCTTGCAATAAAATATCCAATTAGATCCCATGAAATTGCAAAATCAATTTTTAGTGAAAGGTGGGAAAATGAAGACCCAACTATCTTACAAATTCACCAAAAAGAGATGGGAATTTTCCCAACATCTTTCGAGGAAACACATGGAAACTTGTCACTTCACACACTATAATATCAATACTTTTGTATCAGGGAAATTCCACCAAACAATGAGTTTCCAAGACAAATGAACCAACAATATGTCCACTTTAGAGTTGCAAATTTCCATGAATTCAAGCGGGAAATATTCATTCAACTTAACTTTCCAATTTCAATTTTCTTCTTGATAGCACGATGACCATGGCACATAAAGAAATCTATAATACCAGAAACCATGAAAATCCCCGATGAACAATATGCAACAAAATGATGAGAAATATAGAAAACCATGTGTCAAATCCTGAACAAAATTTGCATTGATACTAGTGTTATGAATCACTGAAATTTAGTATGTCATCAACTATTTTATGTTAATACTTGTTATTATTGTACAAAATTAAAATAAAGCTCTTTTAAACATTTAATTCAAAATTTTTTATTCAGGAAAACAACAAAGGAAAAATAATATCCCCAGTAACAACACATCTCAGTCCACAAATAATCTCTAGAAAAAACCATTGTATTTGAAACATTGGTATTCTCCTCCTATCTTAAAAAATAAATAAATGTATTCATGACAGATATCAATAATCTTATACAGTAAATACTAAACGCACATAAATGTATAAGTATATTCATTATATATTTTGCAAAAAAAGACCACGTACCTCCAACAATAACACAAACATGTGTTAGGAAATGCAAAAATAATGTCCTCCGTTCTATGAATTGTACCTGAAAATTTAAGGTTAGACTAAGAAATTACCATGATCAAAGAAACGAAAATGAAATGGCATATATATGATAATAGGAACCAAAGAAGTTTTACTACCCACCCTTACGCAACCAAAATAGTTTTATCATTTCCTTTCTAAATATCAATTTAGTGAAAATTTGTTACGAAAAAGTGCACAAGATGACAATATTTGTAATACAAGCGATGTAGACTGACAATCAGTTTGCACTAAAATTTATTGGAGACAGGTCATAAAATAAAATCACTCTAGGGAGGGAGCGAGTCAATCCAATTTCTACAGCCTTGAAGCGTTCAGTCACTGAGAGCTGCAAACAACCAGAAACAATATTTAGTTATACTCCTCTTCCACAACAAAGTACATATATGAAGCATCAGATTATTTTATTTCCATACTAACCTGATTTGATAGGATCTTATGTCCTCTTATGTCAGTGTAGACAATAGGGACAACCTAAAACAAGTAAACAATATATAAAATAAACACTGTTTTCTCTCTTTCAAGGGAAAACCTAAAAAAGGTTTGCAACATTATAGATACAAACATTATTCAAAAATGATTTAGGAAAAGAAAGAAATGTTTCATTGCGAACAAAATTCCCACCTTCAGAAAATACTAGTACATACCAGTTGGAGTTTGTTGTCCTTATTCAACACTGCAACAGAACCATCAAATAAAATAATAATGGTTCAATTGAATCTAGTTTATTTATTTGATTCAATGTTGGAAATATATTATCCTAACTTTTTTTAAGCATCTGTATCAATTGATAAGGATACACCAGCACAATGAAGGTATCAAATCCTAAAGCTGTTGTGATTGTTACCTGCAAATGAAACTATTTACTAAAATTGGAATCGAAAGGAAATAATAAACACAATATGGCAATATGCAATTTTCTTAAAAAACACAATCATATTATTTTGATTAATTGGGATAAAAACAGGGCTCTTGGGCTGTAATATTGTTAACGTAGTGGTATGCATCCTTTTAGTAGAAAAACTTCTGCAAGTGGGTTTTATCGTTGTTAAGACATTTACATATTTATCTAATCCATCTTGTATGAGAGTGAAGTTGCTATAGATTTCAAAATATACGTATATGAGCTCATCACAACTATAAAATGTTTCCTATATTCACTAAAAAATTTGCTGCAACCTAAACTTAAAAAAATCTTTTCTTAATCCATTCTAACATTGTATACAGGACTTAAAAAATCTCTCTAGTTTCACTTCACCTACAAATAATATGGGTTGTACACAAGATGGGAATATGTTATCAGAGATAATCAGAAATCATAATGCTTACAAATAATATGGATTGTAGACAAGATGGGAATATGTTATCAGAGATAATCAGAAATCATAATGCTTACAAATAATATGGATTGTACACAATATGGGAATACGTTACCAGAGATAATCAGAAATCATAATGCTTACGTGGTATTAACTAGTAAAAAAAATATCGAGTGTTTTGTAGACATTTTGAATCAATTTCATCCCACCTTGTTAGCATCAACACATAGAAGTGTTGAAAGCCAATGAATTTCTTTTGTAGTAGTCAACAAGAAAATAACATCATGGTTCATGGTTGTCAATCAAATATTTAAGCTACGTACAGTCCTTCCTAATATTTGATAGTTCATCTACTGTCATAAAATGTCTAGGAATTAGAATTGTCATAGAAACACTCTATGCTTCCTTCTTAGTAAGGTTTGAACCAAAAAAAATTAGCAAAATACAATAACATGCCTCTCAAAATAGATAAGGAACAAATAAATCAAGCCACTAAATCATATAGGAACTACCACACCAAGAAAAATGCACTTCAAATTCTCTGTTGCTGTATTGAATTTTAGTTGACCTCCATTCAAACAATATTCATGAGTATATAAAGATTGATGCAGAGGATTTTCAACATAGCCACATGACCAAGGTCAACTAGTGTGATATGTCTAATACACCAATCCTGCATATTGAAAAAAAACACATTACCTTCAAAGAAAAGTAGTGACTAGAATATGCATTCTCATGTAAATTAATGGCACCTACAATAATATTACGAGTAACCTCACACCCAAGTGTACCATATCTAAGAAGAAGGAATTTTGTATATGAAAAGCATTTCAAGTCTAGAGATGGTAGAGTGCACCATCTTCTAAGTTTCAAATTTATAACTGCTGCTGATATAACAAACCTGGAATTAGTGTCACCTAGAAGGTAATTAACATATCATTGTGTTGGAAATGTTGTCATTGATGGAAAAGGAGGAAGAAAAGAGAGAGACAGGTAGAGGAAGCGAATATAATAGAGGCAGAATCGTTATCACAACAGTAAAGGCAGAGGCAGAGCGACAGAAGCAGCAGTGGCAGAGACACAACTATTATTGCAGAGAAACAACTATTATTCTGAGAATCGTTGTTCCCACCCAGTGAATATATATATATATATATATATATATATATATAACTAAATTCCGAGAATCGCTACCTCAGCCGGAGGATATATGTATACAATTCCGAGAATATTTACCCAGCCGGGCGTTACAAATAACATAAATATAATTCCGGGAAGCATAACCCAAGCGACAATGTAATGCATAATTAATATAAATTTCATTCCGGGAATCATATACTCCAGCGGAAAAGTATTGCGCTTTATATTCAAAGGACCAAAACATATATATATCTGTGTGTGTGTATAGCCATATGCAGCGCGAGATCCAAAGAAATGTAGTAATATAAGGTGGGACCCTTTCCTAATCGCATCAAATATTATAAGGGCAGCGGAACATATAAACAGAAAATTGCGATTGTGATGAAGTTTGGACCCGATGGGTATATAAACTACAATCTATATATACCTTGAGTTCCGGTGAACAGTGACTGATCGCATCGGAAAAGGGTGGAATATCAGAACATGCTACAAAGGGTTGCGATTGCGATTGAAGCCCGGACCCGATGGGCTTATAAACCATGAGTAAAAAGTATTTGAAGTCCGGCATGATCGCATCGGAACAATCTAATCGTATCGGAGAATATAAAGGGATTAGAACGTCCATACAGGAACTTGCGATTGCGATTAAGTTTCGGACCCGATGGGTCTATAAGTTATGTTTTTATAAGTTTGAATTCCGGCCTAATCGCATCGGAAAGAAACAGATCGTCAGAACATATATTAAAAGACTTGTGATTGCGATTGAAGCCCGGACCCGATGGGCTTATGAACTATGATTAATAAGTGTTTGAGTTCCAATCGCATTGGCAAAGAACAGTGAACAGTGACCAATCGCAATCGGAGCAGGAGTGGTCAATCGCATTAGAGTATTCGAGTCGCGAATGCGATCAATCGCAATCAGAACAATCGCAATCAGAACAATCACAAAGGACCCAATCACAATTGGAAGATTTCAATTGCGATTCATCGCATCGGCATTTCAAAATGAACAGTGGTCAATCGCAATCAGAGCAGGAGCAATCAATCGCAATCGGAGGAGCAATATATTGCATCGGGAAGTGTGGCAAGTGGGCCCAGAAGGAGTTTTTATATGTTTTAAACAGGTTTTATTATATACGTTGAGATTTGATTTAAATACATATTAAAAGGCAGTTAATGTAATGAAAGTTGGGTTATATATATATAAAAGAGCTGTCATAAATATAAAACGATGGTTGCAATGGTATTAAAATATGCCACGTGGTCTCTAGACCCACGGGCCTCGGCTCAAGGTGGAGGGCGATTCTTTATATAAAGCAATTGCGATGTATGTATGTTCCGCTTGCGGAACTCGCCACATCAACAAGACACTTGCTGCATGTAAAGGGTTGGAATTTACCTAGAATTACAGTCAGCAGTCACACATATTTACAAAATGCACTGATATAAAAAGCTCAGTTACATGTATGCAGCAGTTACACCACAGCAGAGGACAGAAAAGAAAACGGAGCTGAAAAGAGATAAAAAACAGTCACAGAAAAGACAGACACAGTCAAAGAAAAGACAAATGCGCAGCGAACCAAAAGACTAAATGATTTGAGATGAAGTTTTCATTATATGTGAATGTAAATATTGTAACTGAATTTTTTATTGTTTGTGATGCATTGGCAAGTCTCCGGAAGTAAACAAAATCCCACTGTTAATAAGCACCTACAGTTACATTTTTCTGAGTGAGCTGGAAAAGAAATGAGAAGGCAGAAGGCAAAGAAGCATGGCTGTCCATTCCAAATTCATTGAGGAATGCTAACAGTCACAAGAAAATCCTTATAAATAATATCATCTTGATATGAAAAAAGAGGTTAGAGAGAGCAAATATAGAGAAGGCAGAGTATAGAAGTGTAAGGTAGAGAAGATTAAGAAAAGAGGAGTAGAAAGAGAAGCTACAGAACAGAGCTGATATCTGAGGTAAATCAGCAAACATTTAGTTTGATAAATTGAGGAAGTTGGAGCTTCCCTATCAAGTTGCAGCTTGATAGCTGTCAGTTGTAGCTGACTGAGGGTGGAGCCTCCTGTAGGTTGGTGCCTGCAGAAAATTGAAGGGAGTTGTTGCTTCCTTGCAAGCTGTAGCTTGCAGAATTAAGGTAGGAGCCTCCTGTAGGTTGGTGCCTGCAGAAAATTGAAGGGAGTTGGTGCTTACTTGCAAGTTGTAGCTTGCAGAATTGAGGTAGGAGCCTCCTGTAGGTTGGTGCCTGTAGAAAAACAGTGGTGAGAGGGAGTTGGAGCTTGCCTTTGCATCACAACAATAATAAGATGTGGTTTTCTCCCTTTATGGGTTTCCACTTATATCTAGTGTCTCTGTGCATGATGTTTATGTGTTGATCTGATTTATATCATCTGCTTAATGCCTGCTGCTCTCATATTAAGTGTGTTGTTATATTATATTAATACTTGCTGCTCACACTCTAAGAGTACTCACGTATTAAGTTGGACATGAAATGAAGGTGTATATAAGGTTTAATAAAAAATTTAAAAGATTATGAATGTGTTAAACTGATTCACCCCCCCCCTCTCAGTTTAACCAAGGTTTCAACAATTGGTATCAGAGCCAGGTTCCTTAGTACCAGTCTAATAGCTGAAAGGAGATCCTAGGTTCCCAAGATGGCTAGTAAAGAAGGATGCTCAACCAATAAAGCCCCTTTATTTACTGGTGAAAATTATGCTTTCTGGAAAATCAGAATGAGGACATACATAATGTCTCTAGGAATAGAAGTCTGGGCTACAGTGGAATTAGGATATGCCCCAAAGGCAACTGACACAGAGAAAGAAACAAAACAAGATTTTATGGCTAACGCAAAAGCCATGAATGCCATCTTGAATGGATTATGTGAAGCAGAGTTTATTAAAGTAATGCACAAAGACTCTGCCAAAGAAATATGGGATACTCTTGAGAACATACATGAGGGAGACAAGAAAGTAAAGACTGCCAAACTTCAAGTCTATAGAGCCCAGTTTGAGAACTTAAAAATGAATGATGATGAAGACATTACCAGTTTCTTCCTAAAAGCTGCAGAAATTATTAACAATATGAAAGCTCTTGGAGAAAAAATGCCAGAAAGTATAATTGTGCAAAAGATTCTAAGATCTCTTCCATCCAGGTTTAATCCAAAGGTGTCTGCAATAGAAGAAACAGCTGATTGGGAGTCCTTAACCATGAACTAGCTACTTGGAAATCTAACAGCTTATGAAATGAGGCTCCCATAGAAGAAGCCAAGTACGAGGGAAGCAACCTTTAAAACAGAAAAGAAGAAAGAAGAAGAGGGAGACATATGCTCTTGCTCAGATGAAGAAGAAGAAAATTTTGTCAAGAAATTGGATAGAGGCTCAGGTAAATACAAAGGTAAACTCCCCTTCAAATTCTTTAACTGTGGAAGAGTGGGACACTATGCTACTAAGTGTCCTCACAAGAAAATAAGGAATCAGGCTCAAGAGTCAGAGAAAAATAAATCAAAGAACTGGCAGAAAGGAAAGAAGTTCAACAGAAAATCCTTCTATGCTCAACAAGACAACAGTACATCTGAAGATTCAGATGAATCCTCAAGTGAAGAAGGAACCTCTGAATTCTTATTGATGGCCATAGAAGAACTTGAAGGTCTCCTGCTAGAAGATGAAGAAGAAGAAGGTGAATTCGACCTTGAGGGGGAGCTAAGAAGTGCTCTGGAAGAGATTGATAGACTCAAGCTGAAATGCAGAAAACAAAAGGACATTCTCCTCAAGTATGTATGAGAAGAACAGAATTCAGAAGTCCTTATGCAGCTAAAGATAGAGCTTGAAGAAGCCAAGAAGATAGAGGACATGTTACTTAAGCAAATCAAAGAAAAAACTCAAGAACAAGAAAAGTTGGAAGAAGAAGTAGTATGTCTCAGGAAGAAATTAGAAAATGCTCAAAGGAAAGTGGTTATAAACTCTTCTCAAACAACAAGCTCTAGTAAGTTGAATGAAATTATGGTTCCTCAAAGATCCCCTATGATAAAGACTGGAATAGGCTATGAAGGAGAATCAAGTAAAGGAAAAGAAAAGGTTGACAGAGAGATTATTTTTGTAAAAGCAAAGAAGAATGATGAAGCAGCTCAAACAATTCCTACAAAAGAAGAAATCTGTAATAAGGAAGACGGAGATCAGAAGAAACCACTAGTAGCAAAGAATGTAATAAATACTAAGACCCTTGAGTATGTAAAATTTGGAAACCATCAAAGGAGATTCTTCCAACTATGAAGAATGCCACCTGTTATGCTTGCCACAAGTTGGGACACATTGCTGCATATTGTCATACAAAGAGGAGTAATTCAAACCAGCAAAAGATGCAAACATTGAAGAGACTGCATCAAGCAAACAAATGGAAGAGACAACCTTACATCAGGTATGCAAATAGCTTATATGGTTACTTCTTTTATTGTAAGGAATTTGGTCATAAAATCATTGAGTGTAGAAAGTATGGACAAAGATTTATGTTTAACACCTCAAAGAGATTTATGAATCAAATAAATTCTGTTCATACTCATAATTCTACAAAAATTATGATCAAATGTTGTGTATGCAATCAAGTTGGACATATACCTTCCAAATGTCCTCTAAGAAGATATAGTTCATCTCCTCACAAAAGATACCAAAAAAAAGGGTGCCTCTAGTGGACAAAGAAGGTGAATAAATGTGACTTGGCTCTAACTGCTCAAGATCTGAAAAGCCAATGGTATTTGGACAGTGGCTGCTCTAAACACATGACAGGAGACAAAAGCAAGTTTTTAACTCTTGATGAAAAGAAATCTGGCAATGTTACTTTTGGCAATGATAAATCAGGTAAGATCAAGGGAAAAGGCTCAGTCAGCATAGACAATGGCAGAGGAAAGGCCCAAGATGTACTATTTGTAGATGGGCTGAAAGCAAATTTACTAAGTGTCAGTCAGATGTGTGACAAAGGTTGTGAAGTTCTTTTTAGAGCACAAGATTGTGAAGTCAGATCAGGCACCACAGGTAAGAATCTGCTCAAAGGTGTTAGAACAGAGAGCAATGTTTACATTGTGAAAGAGGAAGATGAAGCATGCCATCTTAGCAAACTTGAGGAGTCATGGTTATGGCATAGGAGATTGGGACATCTCAGCTTCGATCATATAATCAGACTGAGCAAAAAGAAAGCAGTCAGAGACATGCCAGAAATAAAAATGCCTTCTAATACCATATGCAAATCTTGTCAATTGGGTAAACATACCCGTACATCATTTAAGGCCAAAGATGAGTTATCAACAAGAAGACCTCTCCAGCTTGTGCACATGGATCTGTGTGGACCTGCTAGAACTAAGACACCAAGTGGAGAATCCTACTTCATGCTGATAATAGATGATTTCTCCAGAATGACATGGGTTGCTTTTCTCAAGAATAAGTCGGAAGCTCTGGACAAATTCAAAATATTCAAAGCATTAGCAGAAAATCAGACAGGGTGTAAGCTGAAATGCATCAGATCAGACAGAGGAGGTGAATTCACCGATTATGACTTTGCAGACCTATGCAATGAACATGGCATAAAACAACAATTTACTATTGCAGGGACACCTCAGCAGAATGGAGTAGCAAAAAGGCAAAACAGATCTGTTCAACAAATTGCCAGAGCCATGATGCAAGAGAAGAATATTGCTCAAACCTTTTGGGCAGAAGCAGTGCACACAACAGCACTTATCCTTAATAAAGCTCACTTAAGGCCAAGTAGTGACAAGACTCCCTATGAACTGTGGCATGGAAAGCCAACTTCAATCAAACATTTCAGAATCTTTGGCAGCAAATGTTACATAAAGAATACTGATGAAAATCTTGGAAAATTTGATGCAAGAGCAGATGAAGGGATCTTTCTAGGATATGCTTCCAAAAGTAAAGGGTACAGGTGCTACAACAAGACTATCCGGAAATAGTAGAAAGTATTGATGTGAGATTTGATGAAGAACTTCCAAACAATACACGAAATATAGACTGTTGCAGTCCATCAGACAACCATGAAGAAGAAAACCAAGATGATGAGGAAACAAGCAAGACAATAGAAGATACAGAGCTGAGTTCTAAAACTCCCTCAAGATATACTCAGAAGAACCATCCTGAAGATCAGATCATTGGAGACAAGAGAGTAGGGGTCCAAACAAGAAGGCAGCTAACAAAACAAACTGAAGAGGTATACATAGCCATGTTGTCACAAATAGAGCCAAAGAAATTTGAAGAAGCCAACAAGGACAAGTCTTGGGTAAAAGCAATGAATGAAGAATTGGACCAAATTGAAAAGAACAATACCTGGGAATTAGTCCCTAGACCAATTGAGAAAAATATCATTGGCTCAAAATGGGTATTCAAAAATAAAATGAATGAGGAAGGACAGGTAATCAGGAATAAAGCCATACTTGTCTGCAAAGGATACTCACAAATTGAAGGAATTGATTACGATGAAACATTTGCCTCTGTAGCCAGAATGGAAGCTATCAGAATGTTCCTGGCATTTGCATGCTACCAAAACTTCAAAGTATATCAAATGGATGTAAAATTTGCATTTCTGAATGGAGACTTAGAAGAAGAAGTCTACATGGAACAACCAGAAGACTTCTCATTGACAGACAAAGGAGACTATGTGTGCAGACTGAAGAAGGCCCTATATGGACTGAAACAAGCTCCTCGTGCTTGGTACTCAAGACTGGATAAATATTTACAAAAACAAGGCTTTAAGAGAGGTGGAGTAGACAGTAATCTATATATAAAAGCCCATGAAAATGAACTCCTGATTTTTGTTGTATATGTTGATGACATTATGTTTGGAAGAAACAGAGATGAACTAGCAAAAGGATTTGTAGAAGAGATGAAATCAGAGTTTGAAATGCCCATGATTGGAGAGCTCAGTTTCTACTTAGGACTTCAAATTCAACAAAAGAACACAGGCACATTCATCTCACAAGAAAAGTACTTAAAAGAAATGTTGAAAAAGTTCAAAATGGAGGACTGCAAACCTATGTCAACTCCCATGATCACGGGATGCAAGCTATGTGTTGATGATGGGTCTGCAGATATAGATCAAAAACTCTACAGATCTATGATAGGAAGTCTGTTGTATCTGACAGCATCAAGACCAGAAATCATGCTAGCAGTAGGACTAGTGGCTAGATATCAAGCAGCACCTAAACAAAATCACCTTCTTGCAGTCAAAAGAATATTCAGATATCTACAAGGAACTACACAGTATGGGCTTTGGTATCCTAAAGGAAAAAGCTTCACTTTGACAGCATACACAGATGCAGATTGGGCCAGCTGTGTAGATGACATAAAAAGCACAAGTGGAGGTGCTTTATATCTAGGAGAAAGTCTGGTGGCATGGCTAAGCAAGAAACAAACATCTATCTCTCTGTATACAACAGAAGCAGAATATATAGCAGCAGCAGCATGTTGTACACAAGTCATGTGGATGAAGCAAACTCTTCAAGACATGAAGGTAAGCATTGATGAACCTATCTCAATTAAATGTGATAATACAAGTGCTATAAGTATATCTAAAAACCCGGTGCTTCACTCAAAAACTAAACATATTCCAATCAAGTATCATTTTCTCCGAGAACAAGTGGCTCAGAAGATAGTAAAACTGGAGTATGTACCAACAAAATAACAGACATCAGATATATTTACCAAACCACTTGCTAGAGAGCCATTTGAATATTTGAGAGACATATTAGGGGTAGTATCTGTAGATGCTACTCTCTCATATGAAGAGAAAGCACAGTTTCAGGGGGAGTACAGAAACGAAAATATCATTCTCAGGGGGAGATCAGCCAGCAAGGGAAGCATGAAAACAGGTCCACAGGATCAAAGGGATTATGGCAATAATACTTTCAGCATAAAAGAATCAACAAAAGTTTGGAGCAGCAGCGTACAAAGTCAGGAAATTTCAGGAAATGCATGAAATATTGGAAAAGGAATAAAACCACAACATCAAAGAATATAAGCTTCACAACAAACAAAAAAATAAATAAATAAAATAAAATAAAATTCGAACCCCTTGCCATTGATGTCAAAGGGGGAGGAAGAGCAAGCAATAGTAAGAAGAGGAAGCAACAGGAGAAAGGATCCTATCAGGCAAATAGAGGAATTGTATTGCCATCAATGCCAAAGGGGGAGACTGTTGGAAATGTAGTCATTGATGGCAAAGGAGGTAGCAAAGAGAAAGACAGGAAAAGGAAGCGAATATAATAGAGGCGTAACCGTTATCGTGCTGCATGCGCAGGCAGAGCCGTTATCACAATGGGGCAAGAATGCAGAGGCAGAGCCGTTATCATAACAGTAAAGGCAGAGGCAGAGCGACAGAAGCAGCAGAGGCAGAGACACAACTATTATTGCAGAGAAACAGCTATTATTCCGAGAATCCCTGTTCTCACCTGGTGAATATATATATATATATATATATATATATATAACTAAATTCCGAGAATCGCTACCTCAGCCGGAGGATATATGTATACAATTCCGAGAATATTTACCCAGCCGGGCATTACACATAACATAAATATAATTCTGAGAAGCATAACCCAAGCGGCAATGTAATGCATAGTTAATATAAATTTCATTCCGGGAATCGTATACTCCAGCGGCAAAGTATTGCGCTTTATATTCAAAGGACCAAAACATATCTATATATATATGTGTGTGTGTGTGTGGCCATATGCAGCGCGAGATCCAAAGAAATGTAGTAATATAAGGTGGGACCCTTTCCCAATCGCATCGGAGATTATAAGGGCATCGAAACATATAAACAGAAAATTGCGATTGCGATGAAGTTTGGACCCGATGGGTATATAAACTACAATCTATATATACCTTGAGTTCCGGTGAATAGTGACTGATCGCATTGAAAAAGGGTGGAATATCGGAACATGCTACAAAGGGTTGCGATTGCGATTGAAGCCTGGATCCGATGGGCTTATAAACCATGAGTAAAAAGTATTTGAAGTCCGGCATGATCGCATCGGAACAATCTAATCGCATCGGAGAATATAAAGGTATCGGAATGTCCATACAGGAACTTGCGATTGCGATTAAGTTCTGGACCCAATGGGTCTATAAGTTATGTTTTTATAAGTTTGAATTCCGGCCTAATCGCATCAAAGAAACAGACCGTCGGAACATATATTAAAAGACTTGTGATTGCGATTGAAGCCCGAACCCGATGGGCTTATGAACTATGATTAATAAGTGTTTGAGTTCCAATCGCATCGGCAAAGAACAATGAACAATGACCAATCGCAATCGGAGCAGGAGTGGTCAATCACATCGGAGTATTCGAGTCGCGATTGCGATCAATCGCAATCGAAACAATCACAAAGGACCCAGTCGCAATTGGAAGATTTCAATTGCAATTCATCGCATCGACATTTCAAAATGAACAGTGGTCAATCGCAATCGGAGCAGGAGCAATCAATCGTAATCGGAGGAGCAATATATTGCATCGGGAAGCGTGGCAAGTGGGCCCAAAAGGAGTTTTTATATGTTTTAAACAGGTTTTATTATATACGCCGAGATTTGATTTAAAGACATATTAAAAGGCAGTTAGTGTAATGAAAGTTGGGTTATATATATATAAAAGAGCTTTCATAAATATAAAACGATGGTTGCAATGGTATTAAAATATGCCACGTGGTCTATGGACCCATGGGCCTCGGCTCAAGGTGGAGGGCGATTCTTTATATAAAACAATTGCGATGTATGTATGTTCCGCTTGCGGAACTCGCCACATCAACAAGACACTTGCTGCGTGTAAAGGGTTGGAATTTACCCAGAATTACAGTCAGTAGTCACACATATTTACAAAATGCACTGATATAAAAAGCTCAGTTACATGTATGCAGCAGTTACACCACAGCAGAGGACAGAAAAGAAAACGGAGCTGAAAAGAGATGAAACATAGTCACAGAAAAGATAGACACAGTCAAAGAAAAGACAAATGCGCAGCGAACCAAAAGACTAAATGAGTTGAGCTGAAGTTTTCATTATATGTGAATGTAAATATTGTAATTGAATTTTTTATTGTTTGTGATGCATTGGCAAGTCTCCGGAAGAAAACAAAATCCCACTGTTAGATTAAAATAAGTACCTACAGTTACATTTTTCTGAGTGAGCTGGAAAATAAATGAGAAGGCAGAAGGCAAAGAGGCATGGCTATCCATTCCAAATTCATTAAGGAATGCTAACAGTCACAAGAAAATCCTTATAAATAATATCATCTTGATATGCAAAAAAGTGTGTTAGAGAGAGTAAATCTAGAGAAGGCAGAATATAGAAGTGTGAGGCATAGAAGATTAAGAGAAGAAGAGAAAAAAGAGAAGCTACAGAACAGAGCTGATATCTGAGGTAAATCAGCAAACATTTAGTTTGATAAATTAAGGAAGTTGGAGCTTCCCTATCAAGTTGCAGCCTAATAGCTGTCAGTTGTAGCTGACTGAGGTTGGAGCCTCCTGTAGGTTGGTGCCTCGAGAAAATTGAAGGGAGTTGGTGCTTCCTTGCAAGTTGTAGCTTGCAGAATTGAGGTAGGAGCCTCTTGTAGGTTGGTGCCTGCAGAAAAACAGTGGTGAGAGGGAGTTGGAGCTTGCCTTTGCATCACAACAATAATAAGATGTGGTTTTCTCCATTTATGGGTTTCCACTTATATCTGGTGTCTCTGTGCATGATATTTATGTTTTGATCTGATTTATATCATCTACTTAATGCCTGCTGCTCTCATATTAAGTCTGTTGTTATATTATATTAATGCTTGCTGCTCACACTCTAAGAGTACTCACGTATTAAGTTGGACATGAAATGAAGGTGTATATAAGGTTTAATAAAAAGTTTAAAAGATTATGAATGTGTTAAACTGATTCACCCCCCCCCCCCCTCTCAGTTTAACCAAGGGTTCAACACATTGCTCTTACTGTGACAAGTAAGCTACTCAAACTAACCTCTTGGGATCCATATTGGTTGCAATATTAATCAATCTAGGTCCCAACTTTCCATGTCTATTCAATTTCCATCCAACTACCTTAGGAATGAGTTCACGATTAATCCAACCTTGACATATCCAAACTTTGACAACCCAATTGAGGAATGGGAGAAAATTGATAATAAGCAAACATGAGATAATTTTTATTTTTTATTTTTTGAGTAATGTTGATTCCCTTTGTGGTTTTCCTACATGGTGGAGTATAAACCAAGATATCAACAAAAAGACATTGTTGAAAATATCCAATCCCTCGTTTCTCTCCGTAACATATAATTGTGACCTTTTCTAGGCCCCACCTCACCACAACAAATGCAAGAAAGTTGCCAAGTGGCCAACCAGTATTGGTTGGAAGTTGGCATGGGTCATAAAAACCAAGAAGCACCCATCAAGTCATATAGTTTTTAAATTAAAGTAAATAATATTAGGAAAATAAACACCAAGACATGCTTTGTAGTTTTAACTTCTATTCAAGAAATACTTTGCCTTGAAAGGAATATTTAATTTTCCTCATTGTACATACTTCCATCATAAATTAATTCTACTTAAATAACAACATGTGCTAGTTATACACAAAAAATTATCAATAACACAACTATGTTAGTTATGTTTGCAATAATTTATAGGTAGCTCAAGAATAATGTTACATTTATTTATTTATTTATTGATGAACTCACCTTCCCACCTTCTTGTTGGCATGCATCCCAATATATTAATAGTCTTATTCTAACAAAAACATTAGCTATTACGTGAGAAAAAAATAAAGGAACACCTAAATTTGGCTAACTCTTGTTTCTGTGTGAATTAATATATGTTTCGATATGAATTAAGGCCCGAGGACACAAGACATGAAGTGAAAATAATACCTAAAAGATAACCCATTGACCTTCACCACTAACTGCAAGCATATATATTTATATTTTATCAAAGGGGGCTTGTGCTAACCTGCAGTTGATGTTGACTAGTTCCATTCATTACAAGCTACTAATAAGATTGTGCCCTTAAAGGAAAACAAAATAAAGGCCTAATTTCAGATCAACCTCACCCTACCCACTGTTACACAACATTTTGTCACCATCCCTGCAATCCCCATCCCGCACATTGGAGGATCATTTTTGTGACTAATACAAAGTGTCATGCCTTGCAAAGACCATCATTGCATCCCTTTCCATGAGGACAACATTCCTTCTGTTGACAATTTCCTGAGCAGACCATCAGAAACACATGTTTTTGGGTTGGTGCTGGTAGACTGTTATGCCCTCGCGCCAATGAGGAATATTAACACTGGGCCCCACGCCCATTGGCGCTCTATCCTAGTTAGCTACCCGCGCCAAGCTGTTTTTGGAATGTTTTTTAAAAATAGAGGCAAAGTTTCCATCATAACAACTTCGTGGGTGAGTCAACCTGAGTGGTTCGACTGAATAACTATGACCACCCTCCTTTGGCCTCTTGTTTCCACCTTTTGGGGAAACCTCCCAAAGGATAAGCCCTCCCTTCCACCATTGTATGGAGCCCAACCTCCTCCTCTCCCTCTATAAATAAATCCATATCCCATTGATGCACTAGTTGAACATATCATAGCTGAAAGGCTGAAGAGAATTGCTAAATATCTTGTTGGTGAGATAGAGCAGAAAGAGACCATTGTCGAGAGAGAGATTAGGCTTGTGTCCTCGCCTTGTCCCAATTCCCCGGTGATCCTTCGAGACGCGCTTCAACTGAACCCGCTGAAGGAGGCTGCGACGTTGAGGCTCTAGTTGTAATCTCTTTCTTCTATTTATATATACATTACTATTGTCTGGTTCCCATCTTGTGTTAATATGGTTTATTTTACGCAAAGTGTTTAGTCCTCCTTCGTTGACTAGTTGCTATGAATGCAATTGTTGTCTTGTATATCGCTCTTGTATTTGATCTTTGTGCAGGAATACGAGTACCATTGCTAAATGAGCACCACCTGTCAGGACAGAGATCAAGAGGCTACCACTACTACAGCTGCTACAATTGCGTTGGACTCCAAGTAGGTCAATCTACCCCAACCTATTTCATTTGTTAGCTAGGAACCTACACCTTAGCTTGTTCCCTTATTGCTAGACCCACTCTAGGGCTAGAGGGATCACCTTTATTCGCAGAGGGGATTTACCTTTCCCACACCCACTCATCCATGACACAAAAATAAGAAATCATTAAAGCTAGATGTTTATATACCTCTTCTATGACGAAAACGTCTAATTCTCTTCGCAAACCAGTCAACATTGCAGGAGGTTCAAGAACCAATGTAGGAAATGCAAGCCAATAATAGAAGTTCCATTTCTTTAAATACACATGAAATTAGGAAAAATATACAAGTAGGTTGCTCTCCTCCTCCACTTTTCCAGAGTGAATATCCTCCTAGATCTAATGATAAATAGAATAAACCAACAGTAACCATCCCAGACAATTTTCTTACTCTTTTATACATTTTGCTATTTTAGAAATGTTTACATCTTCAACTGATTTAAATGAATATTAGGAAGTAACAAATTAGCTTTAGTTTATTTTTTTGCACAGACAACCAAGAGCATTCCCACTACCAAATATAAACATAATAGTTAAAATTTAACTAGGAAAGTAAAGAGTCGAAAGAAGATTATCAATATAAACCTTCTATACTTCCAAGTTAAGCATAACACACCTATCAAGAGCCTTGAAAGTTTCTAGTTACGCCGATGGACGTAGCCCCCTATCAGAAATGGCTTCTTTTATGATTATGCTAATTAATCTTTTTGATCTGATGGTCTAGATTGAAAGATGCCGGTATATTCTGGTCGTCGCCACTGAATCAATGGATGAAATTCAAAAAAGTAACTTCCTTGCATATCTAAATCACATGTTTAAACCATACTTAAATTAATTTTTTACAAAACATGATTAAAAATTTACTGTGCCATTTGTTGACCGCCACCTATCAAGATTAACAAGTGATGGTTCAAACTAAAATGCCACGCAATTGATGGTTCAATTTCTCAAATAAAAATGAATTCTCAAATAAACATGGCGTCTCACCTAATTGATGGTTCAAACTCTCATGCGCCACATGACGCTGATCATAGCTGGCTTTGTAGTTGTGGTGCTTGTTTTCTTAGCCAACTCCACTTGCCTGTTTTCTTGGCCAACTCCACGTGTCTATTTTTTGAAACGTTCGGATATCTGTCGCCTCACACGCCATGCACGCAGCTGTTCGACGACCACCTGGAGGCGACCCTCCGTTTCTACTGAACCGTTCCATGCACACTGCTGTTCGACGACCACCTGGAGGCGGCCCTCCGTTTGTAATCAGCCATTCATAACCTGAGCGGTGGAAGAACTTGCCCCAAATATGGAAAAACTCCCCGTACTATACGCAAAAATGACAGCTTCTGCTTCTGTTGGTAACGTGACTCACTTAATTCCCTCCAATTCTTCCAGCGTCGAGCATTGTGTTGCATCGCCAAGAGAGAGTGCAACTGCGGCTGCTGCATGCACCTTTAAACCCTGCCCCGGGCACCCTGGAAGGCGAATGGACCAGTTCTCATAAGGCTAAGGAGGATTCGGATTTGGGAAGGAGCCGCAAAAGCATATCAGATGGGAGCATAAAAAAATCAGCGAAACATTATACATTAAATTCTTTAATGTTGAGGCCGTGTTCTACAATAGACGCAAGATTAAAAGAAACGGAACCCCTAATTCCATGCGATGCTACAGGTCCGGTTCTGCTGGAGGATCACCACCTGATCGAGAAGTTTGCAGTGTTTGACAGAGAAAAAATTCCTGAGAGGGTCATACATGCCAGAGGAGCGTCTGCAAAGGGCTTTTTCGAGGTGACTCACTATGTCTCCAATCTCTCCTGTGCAGATTTCTTGAGGGCACCTGGCTAACTAGGGCTAATTTGTGAGTTTGTGCAGCCTGTGGGTCGGTTAGTTTTGAACAAGAACATTGATAACGTCTTCAGATAGTTTTGAACCTGTGCATTGACTGTTAAGGCAATGCGTTGTACAGTCTTCTGGCATATTACAATAATTATTGCTTTGGGTGTGCCAGTGTCAATAATAATAGTTATTAAATATTTTGTGAAAAAAACCGCTGAAAGGTCTCCTATCAAACAATTTCAAACGGTGAAGTCTAAATCGTTGAGATTTGGGAGTTAATAGTGTGAAAAAACTTTTTTTTAATCACTTTTATACTCTCCTTTTATCTATAAATAAATAACACGATCATACATCTTTCCAATGTTACGGAGCGCTTTTGAGATTGCAATGTATATATAAATGATATTTTTTTCATCGCTTTTATATATAAATAAAGGATTCACCTCGGACAACGATCATCGAAACTCGTTATTATTAAGAAATATAATAATTTCTAGGTTTTCAATTATATTTCACTTTTTTTTTTCATTTTACCCAATTTTGTTTGTCACCATCCCCACATAGCTTTCTGAAACCCACGTTTCAATAATTGATGTGAATCTCACTCACAATGAGAACTTATATACTACATCTTCAATAATACTAATAACACATTACGCATAGCTCAAAATTTAACATAATTACACTACACACGTATTTGACCTTTGGCTCTGGAAGGTTTGAATTATGTTTATCTTATTTAGCCTTCGGGCTCCAGAAGATGTGAATTATGTTTATCTTCCTGAGTCTATATTATATATTTCCCATAATTGATTTTTTTTTAACTCTTGAAATACTACATCAATTTTAATTCCTATATAACATTTATATTTTGAAATTTCTCGTGTACCTCTTTCTTTCAATCACCAGAGAAATGGTACATAAGTTTCTGCTCACTCAATCAATTGCCCAGACTAATAAATATATGTGTATCAAAATTGTAATAGCTTCCAAAAAACTATTTTTTAACTTTACACATTTAGTAATTATTATAGTTACAGGAACATTTTATTAATTTGTTTCTAATTCACCCATTTTGGAGTTCAATCTTTGTTAATTTTATATCTTTTCTATTCTCTGTGCGAGATCACTTTAGAATATATTTGACGTAGCATTTTTCTCTTCGTGATTTTGTAAAATATACAGATTTCCATCATTTACAACTTATTGATTATAAACCTCTATTTTCTCTTTGAAAACGATACTGTCATTCTCAGATAGAGGTATTTACATTTTTCTATTGTATAATTACAATGACACAATGAACTCGTTTTCACACTGTACTCTATTTCCTCTTTGAAAAAAATACTGTGTCGTTCTCAGATAGAGATATTTACATTTTTCTATTGTATAATTACAATGACACAGTGAACTCATTTTCACACTGTAAATTTGTTTTCTCTAATATAAAAACTTTTTTGAATTTTTTAGAATTCAAATTATTATAAGTAAAGCCATAAGATTATTCTCTATACATTTAATTTTTATTCTATCTTTCTCCTATAATTTTTATAATATTGGTTAACCATACTCATCTACCGAAATTTGAATTTTCCACTCTTTAAATTCCAGAATTATACTATTATCCAAATTGAGCTAAATTCCTTTTTGAATCTAGTTTACTAGATTACTTAATTTCAAAAATGCAAAAATTAAATACATTTGACTGTGCTTATTTAATAATTATATTATACCACTACTAGAGTGGAAATTATCATAACAATTAACCACATAATAGTAGTCAACTTGGCGAGTATACCCACCTTCCTCAGTGGTTCAAACCAAGGTCTGAAGTTTTACTCGTCCTATATATATATATATATATATAACTAACTTTTTAAAGAGAATTTTAATGTTTTTTATCTAAATATTGATTTTATTTTATAATTGTGCAAGTGGATTTTCTATCTTTAAATGTGGTTATATCATATATTTGCTTGGTAAGGTTAATGTTTGTGTTTTTAAATAACATTGAATTTAAAATAATTATAATATTTTCAAGCTTTATTCATAACATTGTACAATTATTAAAATTTATTTTACAATAATATTAAAATGTCTAAAAAATATATAGAATAATTTGAGATAAATTTGCAGAAATTTATCTCAAATTATAAAGAAAAGAAATTACATCTGGATGATAAATAGGGTGGATTGAGAAATACGATCTGTCATTAGATAAGGTAAGATAATAACATCCTGGAATTTTATTAATTCGGTATCCAAAATGGTAGGTAATTAATACCACGTGTTCTTCCACATTTGTCAGTTTTCTTGCTTCTGGATCGTCAACCATATTTTTGCACGTGGTAACCACGCCCGTTAGATCGGCTGAATGGGCATGCCACATCATCATGATGTGGCGGTGGGAATCAGAAAATAAAATGTGGATCAGAATATTTAAAGAGAATTTTTATGATTTTTATCTAAATATTGATTTTATTTTATAATTGTGCAAGTGGATTTTCTATCTTTAAATGTGGTTATATCATATATTTTTTGGTAAGGTTAATGTTTGTGTTTTTAAATAACATTGAATTTAAAATAATTATAATATTTTCAAGCTTTATTCATAACATTGTATAATTATTAAAATTTATTTTACAATAATATTAAAAAGTCTAAAAAATATATAAAATAATTTGAAAAAATATTAGATATGTATTAAAAAAATTGAAATGAAGTTATTTTTTTATTAATTTAAATATTTCAAAATAATAAAAAGCATAACATTATAATAAATAAAATTGAAATTAAGTTATTTTTTTATTACTTTGAATGTTTGAAAATAATAAAAAACATAACATTATAATAAATAAATAAAATTAAAATTTATTTTACAATAATATTAAAAAGTCTAAAAAATATTTAAATAATTTGAAAAAATATCAGGTATATATTAAAAAAAATTAAATTAAGTTATTTGTTTATTAATTTAAATATTTGAAAATAATAAAAAATATAACATTATAATAAATAAAATTGAAATTAAGTTATTTTATTATTACTTCAAATGTTTGAAAATAATAAAAAACATAACATTATAATAAATAAATAAAATGTGAATTTGAAAATGATAAAACTACCTCACTATATTTCAAAATTCCAAAATACATCAATTATTTTCTTTCAAAATTCCAAAATGCATCAATTATTCTATTTCGAAATATAGTATTTTGTTTTTTTCATCGAACTATGTGGAGAGTTTAACTTTAGGTTTCATGGAACGTACCACTTCACTATGAAAGCAATCTTCAAATACAACTTATATAATTTCTAAAACTATGCAATTAAAAAAAAATTATCAATTTTTTTATATTTAATGATTAAGTGAGAAATTTAATATATTATACGCATTTTTGATTTTTTGATTTATTTATTTATTTATTATTATTATTTTTTTGTATTTAGAGGAATTGAGAACTAGGATACTCTCATTAACATGAGGTTTATTCCAACTATTACTAACAACAAGTGCTATAACATTTGAGTGTGTAAAGGCTCAAGATATTCAGAAGATTTAAAAACTGAAGCGCGGTTAGACTATTCCTAAAATGATTTTAGAATAAAATTTAACTAAAATGTTAAAAAAAAAAGAAGTTAAAATGAAAAACTTTGGAAATGATATTTATCTTGAAAATACCTTTTTTTTTTATAAAATTTGGGAACTATGAAAATTTGCCTTTAACATTTTAAAACTGGAATAGCATAATCAATAATACCGTTATTTTTTAATATTAAACTATTATGGAATATTTTTAACTTTTTTAATCTCTAAGTTAACTACAACGTCATAGTAAGCCAACTAACTTAGGCCTAGTACAATGTCGCCATAACCCAAGCAAGCTATGTTATGTTAAGTGCCTATGTTACGGGTTCACCAAGTAATAACCCAAGGGTTTAATATTAGGAAACAAAGGAATTGGGTTCACCAATTCCTTTTTTTCCTAATATTAAACCCTTGGGTTATTACTTCTTTTGTTTTATAATATGAATAATACGTTGGGTTATTTATTACTGTTTATTAATTTCTTTGTTTTTTTATATTCTTTTTATTAATCTTATTGATCCTTCGATTTTATTAATCACTTAAGTTTATTAATAATTTTTATTTCTAATACTAATTTGTTGGGTAATAGTTTTCTCTGGGTTCACAAATTCCTTTGGTTTATAATATTAAACCCTTGGGTTTATTAGTTCTTTTGGTTTATAATATGAATAATCGATCAATGACATCCATGATCAAATGTCACATTCTGACAAATATTATCTCAATATGAAAATCACCCATGGCCAACCAAGGTCATAGTTGTTCTAACGTCGCATTGTGACATCAATTGTCTCAATGTTTAAATAAATTCCCTTGGGTTCACCAGTTTCTTTTGTTTATAATTTGTTGGGTAATGGTTTTCCCTTGGGTTCAACAATTCCTTTGGTTTATAATATGAATAATTGATCAATGTCATCCATGATCAAATGTCACATTCTGACAAATATTGTCTCATTATGGAAATCACCCATGGCCAACCATGGTCATAGTTGGTCCAGTGTCGCATTATGACAACAATTGTCTCAATGTTTAAATCAATTCCCTTGGGTTTACCAATTCCTTTGGTTTATAATTTTTTGGGTAATGGTTTTCCCTTGGGTTCACCAATTCCTTTGGTTTATAATATTAAACCATTGGGTTTATTAGTTCTTTTGGCTTATAATATTAAACCCTTGGGTTTATTAGGAATTTTGGTTTATAATACGAAAAATTGATCAACGTCATCCATGATCATATGTCACATTCTGACAAATATTGTCTCAATATGAAAATCACCCATGGCCGACCATGGTCATAGTTGGTCCAACATCGCATTGTGACGACAATTGTCTCAATGTTTAAATCAATTCCCTTGGATTCACCAATTCCTTTGGTTTATAATATTAAACCCTTAGGTTTATTAGTTCTTTTGGTTTATAATATGAATAATCGATCAATGTCATTTATGATCAAATGTCACATTCTAACAAATATTGTCTCAATATGAAAATCACCCATGGCCAACCATGGTGATAGTTGGTCCAACATAGCATTGTCACAACAATTGTCTCAATGTTTAAATCAATTCCCTTGGGTTTACCAATTCCTTTGGTTTATAATATTAAACCCTTGGGTTTATTAGTTCTTTTGGTTTATAATATGAATAATCGATCAATGTCATCCATGATCAATTGCCACATTCTGACAAATATTGTCTCAATATCATTGTGACAACAATTATCTCAATGTTTAAATCAATTCCCTTGGGTTCACCAATTCCTTTGGTCTATAATTTTTTGGGAAATGGTTTTCCCTTGGGTTCACCAATTCCTTTGGTTTATAATATTAAGCCATTGGGTTTATTAGTTCTTTTGGTTTATAGTATGAATAATCGATCAACGTCATCCATGATCATTTGTCACATTTTGACAAATATTGTCTCAATATGAAAATCACCCACGGCCAACCATGGTCATAGTTTGTCCAACATCGCATTGTGACAAAAATTGTCTCAATGTTTAAATCAATTCCCTTGGGTTCACCAATTCCTTTGGTTTATAATATTAAACCCTTGGGTTTATTAGTTCTTTTGGTTTATAATATGAATAATCAATCAATGTCATCCATGATCAAATGTCACATTCTGACAAATATGAAAATCACCCATGGCCAACCATGGTCATAGTTCGTCCAACGTCGCATTGTGACAAAAATTGTCTCGATGTTTAAATAAATTCCCTTGGGTTTATTGGTTATTTTGGTTTATAATTTGTTGGCTAATGGTTTTCCCTTGGGTTCACCAATTCCTTTGGTTTCTAATATTAAACCCTTGGTTTATTAGTTCTTTTGGTTTATAATATGAATAGTACGTTGGGTTAGTTATTAGTTTTTATTAATTTCTTTATCCATAGTCGATCAATGTCATCCATTATCAAATGTCACATTCTAACAAATATTGTCTCAATATGAAAATCACCCATGGCCAACCATGGTCATAGTTGGTCCAACGTCGCATTGTGACAACAATTGTCTCAATGTTTAAATCAATTCCCTTGGGTTCACCAATTCCTTTGGTTTATAATACTAAACCCTTGGGTTTATTAGTTCTTTTGGTTTATAATATGAATAATCGATCAATGTCATCTATGATCAAATGTCACATTCTGAAAAATATTGTCTCAATATGAAAATCACCCATGGCTAACCATGGTCATAGTTGGTCCAACGTCGCATTGTGACAACAATTGTCTCAATATTTAAATCAATTCCCTTGGGTTCACCAATTCCTTTGGTTTATAATATTAAACCCTTGGGTTTATTAGTTATTTTGGTTTATAATATGAATAATCGATCGATGTCATCCATGATCAAATGTCACATTCTGAGAAATATTGTCTCAGTATGAAAATCACCCATGGCCAACCATGGTCATAATTGGTCCAACGTCGCATTGTGACAAAAATTGTCTCAATGTTTAAATCAATTCCCTTGGGTTCACCAATTCCTTTGGTTTATAATATTAAACCCTTGGGTTTATTAGTTCTTTTGGTTTATAATATTACAAACCCTTGGGTTAATTATTAGTGTTGGGGCCCTTGTTTTTGTTTAATTTTGAAGTCTTGGCTAAGACATTTTGAACTTTGACTCTTTTTGAGTTGCGGAATAAATACACATGGCAACCGCGACCGCGCCGCAACTACCAGGAGTCGCGGAGCTACCAAGGTGGCGCGGAAGCACTCGATCGCTGGAGATAGAACAGGGACAAGTGCAGATGAAGGAAACACAACAGAAGACAGGAAGTGGAACACGCAGATAACAGGAGAGAAGCCAAGAGAAGCCGAAGTAAAGCCACGGAGGAACCGATAGTCGCGAGCGGGTGAATAAATAACAGTCACCCGGCTGAAAAGAAGAGGATGAATGTTGAATAGATGCTGAAGAGGTTGCGAGGCTCGAGACAGGAAAAGATGCACAGAGCAACTGCGGAGGATTCATGCACGGTCTTCATATGGTTTCTTATCTTCTCTATTCTACCTTTCTGTTCTGAAACCCATCTATAACAGCTTTGTGCGCTATCAGTGAGAACGTCATGTAATCATATGTTTGGCCAAGAGATTAATACAATGGAAGGTTGCTGTCTCAATAAGATGTTCATGTGCTTGTAACGTGTTCATGCTGGTTTAAAATTTTATTTGCGAATGCCTTAATGCTTATTAAGTGATCTTGCGTATATAGCTTTGTATTTGTAATGGATGCACTGTTCTTCTTTAGTTGCGGGTTTGTTTCTTTCCATTGATCTCATCCCCTTATGCATGTGGTTGCGGCACGCCTCGGGTGAGACGCACTGCTCTCCAGAGCAGGGTGAAAATGCCGGCGTGTTCCTAGACTACACCGGACCCCTTTGTTGGCCACAACTCTTGAACCTGGGTCTTGTCCGCGAGACCTGACTTCTCGCCAACAAATGGTTTCGTTGCCGGGACCTGCATGTTCTGAGGGGATCTAGATCATGGTATCGAGGATTTTTGAAGGAGCAATACGGCGATGGTGGGATGATCATCTTGACCAGTTCATTGCTCAGCAAGCAGAGCTGACCAAGAAAAAGGAGGCGGTGATCAAAGAGCTTGTTCTTTTCTCCGACGTAGCCAGTGATACGTACGAAATTTTCTGGGGAAGGTTCCCTACGGACCTTTACAATTGGTTGCGGAGGTTACGAGCGACGCTGCCCCAAGAAGGCTTGCGGAAGATAAACCGTAGGTGGACGCACGAAGACCTGGTGGCACTGCATCGGGTAGATACTGAACTAACCCGTGCAGTGGATTTTTGGGTAAGGACCACGTTGGAAGGATACGCTGTGGAGTTTGCTGCTGAGTGCTACCAATCCTTCTCGAAGGCCGAGGCTGTTTTTCACTCAGGGCTGAGAGGGAAGCTGTTGAAGGAGATTCCGCTATGGATCAAAGCCCTGATGGTGGACGAAGGGTTGATTGAATTCCACAAAACGGGTATGGAAGCATAAACCACCCGTGCTGGGGGAAGGGTTGAAGGGACCGATGCTGTGTAGACTGTGAGAGTGGGGAGTGGGGAATGGATGCTGAGGCCGCATGTAAGTTGCGGGAGCTACGTGCACATCGGCGGGCACAGATCGCCGATAGGTGGCGAAGAAGGGTAATGAGAGATTTGAAGAGAAGAGAGATCAAGAGGAAAAATTAGAAGGAGGCGCCTCAGAGAACGGGAGTTATGGGTTTGGATACCCGGAAAGAAGACGGGACAGCAGTGGAAGTGCAGTGGGTGCATGGGAGCCCGGCGACGCGAGAAAGAGAGATTGTGACTAGCGAAGATAACGGAAAGAAGCAGCCCGAAGAAAGTTCCGATGATGAATGGCACGGCGTGATGCAGCGGATGTTTCAAGATCAAACGACACCCACCCCTCCAGGCAGCCCTACTTCTCACCTTCTGCATGGCCAGGATCCCGACCTTCCCCTGGTACTGTATCAACCTTTAAGTAATATTTTTATTCAGTTACAAGCATTGAGTCATTCATACAGTAGTTCAGCAGTCTCGGTAACGCCCGGTAACAGCAGCGTTACTAGTAGTAGTATTTTTCCTAGTGGGACCGTTACGCAACCAGGACCGGGCGGCTTTATCCTGGTTAATTCTCCGCAAGTACACATGGCTGGATCTTTCACCCGGTATCCAGAGTTCTCTGGCCGGGGCAATGACGACGTAGAACAACACTGGTATCTGTGCGAAGCCATCTGGAGGGCTCGCCAGACGCCAGATGCAGGGAAGTTAATAGAATTCCAAACCACGCTTAGAGAGAGGGCTCTGCGATGATTTATCAAGTGGTCCGAGGCGCATCCTAACCCCGTAATTGCGGACGTGAAGCGGGATTTTGTCCGCGAATTCAAGCTCCCCCAGACAGACCAGCAGGGCCTGTCAGAGCTATGGGAAATTAAGCAAAAGGAAGGTGAGACCGCGTGGGAGTTGATGCGGTGATTCAGGGACGCGATCGGGAAACTCAGCTACCCGATCAATCCAAACCACCAGAGGGACTGGTTCATCAAGGCTCTGCTCCCCTTGACACGAACCCCTCTCACTCAGCAGAAGATTGATAATCTGCAGGACGCTTTGGAGAAGGCCATGAAGATTGAAGCTATGGCAGGCTACCCCCAGGAATATCACAGGGGGGGGGGGTGCGGCCCCGCAAGATCCTTCTTTGATAGGGTTGCAACACCAGATCGCCAGCTTGACTGAAAAGCTCAAGGAACTTCAGTCGGTGAGACCAGCGCGACCGAATGTTTGGTGTACTCATTGCCTGGTCGAAGGCCACGTCGCAACCGAATGTCCTCGGTTGCGCGGCACAGGAGCAGGACCCTCAGTCGCAGCAATCCAGGGGGGTCCACCACCAGGGGGTGGCGTGGCGATGAACCCACAGGGAGCCTACCAGTTGCAACAGCCTTATGCGGGGTTCCCACCGCAACCGGGTTCCTCCACTGCAGAGTACTGTGAGATTTGCCGGACGCTGGGGCATCCTACTCGGATGTGCCCGATACTACAGAAGTACTCCATGGTCCGAATAATGTATACTGCGAATTTTGTGTGTCCACGAATCACAACACTGAGCAGTGCAGGGCGCTTGATGCACTTGCGGATCGACTGGATCGTCCCTCGTACAGGGTGAACGAGGCTCCGAGGGGAAGAGGTGGCGGCATGCGGGGAGGCCGAACAGGCGGACGCGGTCCAGTAAAATGTTACAACTGTGACCAGGAGGGTCACGTGGCTCGAGAATGTCCCCTTCCACGATGACCCTGGTGTTCCCAGTGCAGGGTCAACGCCCATGCTACAGAAGACTGTCCGGAGCTCATCAAGAAGTGGGAAGAACGGGCGAGGCAGAGGGGAGAAAATCTGATAAATTCAGAGCCGCGAGGGGCCGCAACCCTAGACATGCAGAACGTCGCAATCGTGACAAGAGGCGGAAAGAAGACTGGAGAGGATGCCCACGAGAAGGAGCCAGCCCGAGTGGTTCGGCCGGCATCCCCGAAGAAGTTGATCAGGCCCGAGGTCCAGAAGAAGTATTTCCAGGAGGCAGTTGAGGCCTTCGCCCAGTTGCGGAATGAGGGAGGGTTGGAGGAGCCCATGCTGCCGGAATCTAGTGCGCAGAACATCGCAGGTATTGTGGTCGAGGATTGGCTCTAGCTATTCCTCAGGATTGTTGATAACGCTGCGCTGCGGCAGCAGCTCAAGCATGCTTTGGACGGAGCACTGCAGGGGCGCACAGAACTTGGAGATCCAGTGAACGCTGGCCCTCAATATGTGCAACGTGTCAAGCGGAACAAGCAACGAACAGGCAAAGAATTCCAGCTTAACACACAAGTTGCAGGGTTCCAAATCAGCGACACCATGTTGGACTTGGGGTCCGACGTCAACATACTGCCACGAAAGACGTGGGAGGCTCTTGGAAGGCCACGGCTAGCCTACTCACCAATCCAACTCAGGATGGCGAACTAGTACTGCATTTTGCCAATCGGCTGGCTCGAGGGAGTTGAGGTCGATGTTGCGGGGGTGAAGACATACACCGATTTTGAGGTTATTGATATCATGGGCGACAAGGATCCCTATCCTGCTTTACTCGACATTGATTGGGCTTTTGAAAATTACGCCATCATCGACCTTAAGAAGGAGCTGATGATCTTTGAGGATGGGGAGGTACGGGTCACCCAGCCTCTCGACCCGTATCAAGGCCCGCGATATACGGAAACAGTGGACAATCGGGAGGATGCTTAGATGATGGACCATCTCTATCAGATGACTGCAGGAAAGCGGGACGATTATATTAACCCGACCGCGACTGGCTCCGTCAGTTGGCGGAGTGTGCAGAGCTCGGAGCTCGGATCCGAACTCGCTTGGGAAGACTGGCAGCAAGGGGGGTATGAGACCACCACGCGGAGATGTGCCTCCATTGCTCAAGTCCGGTGGGTAGGGACTGAGATCCGCAGATATCCTACATTGTCAAACATGCAAGCAGTCAATACTTTTATTGCCAAGGTGGAAGACCGGGTCCCAGCTGAAAGCCGGATACCACTTTTGGTTGTGGCCTTGCAGTCAACGTCGGCACGGTGGTGGAAAAATCATTGCAACACTCTGTTGCGATGGGAGTGCGTGGCGGAGGCTCTGCGGGCACGCTTCAAAGAGGATGAAGGACCCTGCAGTACGCTTAAGTATCATGGAACTTCTGACCCGCGACACCATTTGCGGGCCTGTGAGGAACAGTGGCGTAGCACCCGGTACCCTGAGGAGCTGTGGGTCCACAGGTTTATCCACTCCCTGGGCACCATTCCCTAGGCCTGGTACCTGGAGGAAGAGCGGAAACGGGAAACCCGCTCTTGGCAGGCAGTTGCGGACAAGTTCGTTTTGAGCTTCTTGTTCGAAGGGGAGATGACGCAGGAGTCTCAGGCCCTACAGGAAATCAAGGAGGTCTTGTTTTTCCGCCAGCCTGAGCCCGATAAGGGCCTGGCTGTGTCACGACCTGAGGTCAAGCACAGGTTGGTTTGTCACCGGATTGATGGGGATCCGGAGGACGATAGTTTGGAGGACCTCAGGCATCTCTATTTTGACGAAAAAGAAGGTGAGCGGAGAATCAGTGAAGAGTCGACGACTGAAGGAGTCCATTTACAGCCACTAAAGACAAAAAAACCGAACATTGGAACGGACGAGAAACCTAAGCTCACAACGGTGGGAGATTACTGGGACGAGGAGACAACAAAAGAAATTTTCAGCCTCCTCCGGGAATATGAAGATTTGTTTCCGTCTTCAGTTGCGGACCTGAAGGGGATCAAGGGGGATTTGGGCGAAATGCACATCACGCTGAAACCAGGGGTAAGGCCGGTGAAGCACCGACCCTACCGGTTGAACCCACGTATCAAAGAGAAGGTCAAGATGGAGATCGACAACATGTTGGCTGAAGGTCTTATTTTCCTGGTAGAGGAAGCAGAATGGGTGAGTCCCATCATCATCCAGAACAAGAAGGACAAAGCGGAGATCCGGGTCTGTGTAGACTACCGGAGCCTGAACAATGCCTGCATCCACGACCCATTTCCCACTCATTTCAGCGATGAAGTTCTAGATCATGTCGCGGGGAACGAAGCTTACTCCTTCACTGATGGGTTCTCGGGCTACCATCAGGTGCGCATCGCTGAGGAAGACAAAGCAAAGATGACCTTCACCACTGAGTGGGGATCATTCGCATACCACGTTATGCCGTTTGGTCTAAAGAACGCACCGGCTGTGTTTTCCCGGATTGTCATTGCTGCTTTCCGGGAGTACATTCACAAGTTCCTGGAGGTCTACATGGATGACTGGACTGTCTACAGTCTGTTGAAGAAACACGCCTCGCTGTTGCGTATTATGTTTGACCGGTGTCACCAGCTGCAGATTTCCTTGAACTTGAAGAAATGTATTTTTGCAGTACCATTTGGCACACTCTTGGGCCACGTGGTGTGCAAGAAAGGGGTCTGCGTTGATCCTGCCAAGGTCACGGTCATCATCCACATGGAGGCCCCCGAGACCATGAAGCAGTTGCGGGCATTGCTCGGGCACACAGGATATTACAGACGGTTCATTCGCAACTACGCAAGGATTACAGCCCCTCTGAAGAAACTGTTGTGGAAGTCAGAAGCGTTTGAGTGGATGGCGGAGTGCGGGAAGGCACTTGACACATTGAAGGAGAAGTTGGCGACGACACCCATACTTGTTCATCCTGACTGGGAGAAGCAGTTCCATGTGCATATTGATGCGTCTGGAATTGCACTTGGAGCTGTTTTGGCGCAACCCGGGGAGATGACAGTTGACCACCCTGTGTACTTCGCCAGCCGACGGTTATCGAATGCAGAGAAGAACTACACCACGACCGAGCGGGAGGCATTGGCGATGGTGTACTCTCTCCAGAAGTTCTGCCACTATCTTCTGGGCGGCAAATTTACATTCTTCACGGACCATTCTGCATTGAAATATTTGGTGAATAAGCCGGTGTTGGAAGGAAGAATCTGTCGTTGGCTACTACTTTTCCAGGAATTTACGTTTGAGGTGATTGTCAAGCCTGGCAGGTTGAATGTTGGTCCCGATCATTTATCCAGGTTGGAGACTGGACTATCTACAGTCTGTTGAAGAAACACACCTCGCTGTTGCGTATTATGTTTGACCGGTGTCACCAGCTGCAGATTTCCTCGAACTTGAAGAAATGTATTTTTGCAGTACCATTTGGCACACTCTTGGGCCACGTGGTGTGCAAGCAAGGGGTCTGCGTTGATCCTGCCAAGGTCACGGTCATCATCCACATGGAGGCCCCCGAGACCGTGAAGCAGTTGCGGGCATTGCTCGGGCACACAGGATATTATAGACGGTTCATTCGCAACTACGCAAGGATTACAGCCCCTCTGAAGAAACTGTTGTGGAAGTCAGAAGCGTTTGAGTGGATGGCGGAGTGCGGGAAGGCACTTGACACATTGAAGGAGAAGTTGGCGACGACACCCATACTTGTTCATCCTGACTGGGAGAAGCAGTTCCATGTGCATATTGATGCGTCTGGAATTGCACTTGGAGCTGTTTTGGCGCAACCCGGGGAGACGACAGTTGACCACCCTGTGTACTTCGCCAGCCGACGGTTATCGAATGCAGAGAAGAACTAAACCACGACCGAGCGGGAGGCATTGGCGATGGTGTACTCTCTCCAGAAGTTCCGCCACTATCTTCTGGGCGGCAAATTTACATTCTTCACGGACCATTCTGCATTGAAATATCTGGTGAATAAGCTGGTGTTGGAAGGAAGAATCTGTCGTTGGCTACTACTTTTCCAGGAATTTACGTTTGAGGTGATTGTCAAGCCTGGCAGGTTGAATGTTGGTCCCGATCATTTATCCAGGTTGGAGACGGGAGAGAATGAAGGCCCGTTGGACGATCAGCTACCGGATGCTGACCTTTTCCCAGTTGAAGCAATACCAGATTACCTGGCTGACATTGCCACTTATCTGACCACGGGACAGTGCCCTCAGGATTACACCCCGCTTCAGAAACGCCACCTGGTTGTGCGGGCAGCCGACTACCAATTGATCGCGGGGCGGCTGTACAAACTGGGGCTTGATGAGGTGTTGCGCAGGTGTGTTCTCGACCATGAACGGGAAGCAGTGATGTGGGAATGTCACAGTGGTGTTGCGGGAGGGCATGTGGGTGCGAAACCCACCGCAAGGAAGGTGCTCCAAGCTGGCCTGTGGTGGCCGACGGTACATGCAGACTGTAAGGCCTATGTGAAGCATTGCGATGTTTGCCAGCGGACGGGAAGGCCTTCGCACCGGGACGAGCTTCCGCTACACCCAGTGCATGTGTTGCGGCCATTTGAGAAGTGGGCTGTTGATTTCGTAGGTCCCATCGCACCAATCGCTCGACATTCCAAGGCCCGGTACATCATTACCGCCACGGATTACCTCACACGGTGGGCTGAGGCGGCAGCGGTACGCGACTGCTCGGCAGAGACCGCTGCCCGGTTCATTTTTGAACACATCATCAGCCGCTTTGGCTGCCCACGGAGTTTGACCAGCGATCAGGGTACGCATTTCATTAATGCCACGGTCAAGTCACTACTGGACACATTTATGATTCAGCATCATAAAAGCAGCCCATACCACCCACAGGCCAATGGTACGGTGGAAGCTTTCAACAAGATTCTTGAGAAGGGCTTGACTAAAATCTGCAATGCTCAGCGCGACGATTGGGACGAGCGCCTCCCAGCGGCATTATGGGCCTACCGGACCATAGTGAAACGTTTGACCAACCAGACACCATTCCAGTTGGTGTATGGCCGGGAAGCTGTGATTCCCGTCGAGTTCACGGTACCCAGTATTTTGATCGCAACGTCCCTCCAATTCTCAGAAGAGGAGTCACTTCGGGAACGCCTCCAGGAGCTACAGGAGCTGGATGAGGCCCGATTCCTCGCGGAATTCCACCAGAAGGTTCAGAAGGCCAGACAGAAAGTGTGGCATGACCGCCACATCAAAACCAAAGCCTTCCAAGTTGGCGGCAAAGTTCTCTTATATGACAGCCGGTTCCAGAAGTTTCCAGGCAAGCTCCAGATGCACTGGTTGGGACCGTACTTTGTCATCGAGATCCGCGACTCAGGAGCCGTTCGGTTGGCACAGCTGGACGACACAGTTCTTCCCGGATGGGTGAATGGCGCACGCCTGAAACCCTACCAGGAGTAGGTACCTTTCACTTTTCATCAATAACTCTCGCAACCGAGAGAACCCGTAGAGTAGCTTAGTCGAATAACTCTCCCGCAACCGGGATGAGCATAGAGAGTCTTTTCCGTTCATAGGCAGTCTGTCAAATAAATGGTCAGTTGCGGGTACCTCACCGCAACCGACTGTGGTCGTGTATGACCAGTCCAGAGTGTCGCAGTGCCAGTCCAGCGTGTCACCGCGCCAGTCCAGCGTGTCATTCGCGTAGGATCCATCCCCGTGCCAGTGTCAGTCCAGGTCAATTCCGTCAGTCCTTTTGTCAGTCCGTAGGATCGCTCAGATTTGCTTCATAAATTGCCATAAGTATACAGTAATCGTACCGTAATCATTTGCCATCACCCGCAGTTCCCTCAGCCATCGCGTCCGCCCATCTTCCCATGACGCCGTCAGCAACTGTCAGATTACATATAGGCACGTGATTGATCGCACGATTATCGCAGCCTCGAAGGATAGCAAGAATTAATTGCCGTTATGGAGTCTCATCAACTCCGCTCGTGCCAGCGGATGACATAATTTGCATGAAGATCAACAACATGAGAATGATGGACCAGTTCAATTTGGAAGTTGCAGCGACTCCAGAGCAATTACAGCCTCCAAGTGCACCGCACTCAGAAGGGAACTCCAGAAGAATCCTCCAAGTCTACCAGCGCCGCACCAAGATTCCGAGAGCTCTCCTCTCCATCCCCGAACCAGTACTGGACAGCCGAATTCACTGCGTAGAGTCGCTTGTTGGCAAGTATGACAATGCAGCATGTATGGACGCCAACCTGTCCGACCCTGCTGAATTCCCCCACCTCCATTGGCAGACTTACATGGAGCACCATTATACGCCAGGTAGCAGCTCCAACAGTCAGATGCGACCAAAATTCAGGGGCCTACAGCAGTCGTCCTTGATGCATTTGAGGACTCTTCTAGTTTTCGGAACTACGGGACCGGCTCTGCAATGCACCCGGTTCCTTCTCAGTCGGATACAGAACGGGTCCCTGTGGCTCAATGAAGAAATTCCAATTCATGCCGAAGACATTCATCGGCTTATAGGGCTATCTCTAAACGGTGCAGATGTCTCCGCTGCTGGCCAGACATCCTCCAAGCGCGCCCGCAAGTCGGGTGACTCAGACCTGTACACCAAGTATGGCACTCGCCGGGGTGGCAAAGGTGCCAAAATCGACTTGATCAACAAACCAGAAATCCGGTTCGCTTGCTACCTGATCGCTAGCAAGACGATGCACCACTACACGAAGGGAGAATGCACCCTGGACACAATTTCCATTGCAGAGCACTGCACCCGGGGCGCCAAGTTGAATTGGTGCTCTTTCGTGCTGAAGGAACTCTTCGCGGCCTGCGAAGAAAACTACAAGCGTACCACCAGTTTCATTTACGGCTACTTGATTTTAGCTTTCGCCGTGTGGAAATGGCACCTTCCTCCTGTCCGGTTTTCGGCGGAGACGACTGCAAGCCAGCCTCTTGCGATGAAATACACCCCCTGGCAGGTGTCCATGGATCCCAGCACCAAACAGGTGAACGCGGAGGCATTTCGGGCGTGGTACGGAATGATGACAGATGTGGTGACCAACCAGCAACGGGTGCCCAGGCACTTGTTGGACGAGTACAGTGAGCAGGTGTGGTTTGGGGTCAGCCACAGGCACACCTTCCTCCGGCCAACTTGCGTGCCGGACACCACCTTTCACATGGCACCCCTCCGGTTCCAGCTGAATGACGACACATTTCACCGTGAGGTCTCTGCGTGGCCGGGGGTCATCAAGCACGTCCGCGACGGGATCACTCGCTATAACTTTGATCGTATGCTGCCGGCATAGCGGCCTGCTGCGACCGTCGTGGCGGGGTCCTCACAGGTTGCGGAAGAACCTCCACAAGATGCAGCTGAGACCACACCGGACCTGCCCGAATCGCTGGTCCCGATCGTCGAGCACCTCAATGACCAGGTACGACGACTTAACGTGGCCACCCAAGTTGCTTCAAGTGGTGCCCCTATATTTCCCTCCTTTGTTGAATTTCATATCAGTCGGTCTCGTGTTCCCTCCAATACCGCCCCCCTCATTTCTCCCATTCCCACTAACCTGTTCACCTCTGCCACCCCTATCATCACACCAATGGGAGAACCGGGCCCCGAACCCGATTCATCAGACCCACCTCCATCCAAGAGGGCTCGCATTGCTGTCACAGATCCAGTGGTGGATCTTACGGACGATGATCCACCAGCCACTCCACCCACAGCGACTTTGATTCCTGAGGAACCTCTGATCGATCCGTCAGAGTTCCTCAACCTTCGCCTCCCTCACACTTCTTTCACTCCGTCCACCGCTCCCACCGGCCGACCACCTGCCACTTCCTCCAACCCATCCAATTCATCAGCCACTGTGTCAGATTCTCTGATCCGGGAACTTTTCGGAGGCGACCACGGGGTGGAAGTCACCTCCAGTACTGCAGCCATGGTATCGCCGGTTGACCCCGTGGCCACGGCCCAGGACCCTCCTGCTACTATATCTACCAGGTTCACGAATGGTGGGGTTGATTCGGCTGCCCCTCCCCCAGAGCAGACTACGCAGCAAGACCGGCCAGAGTCCGAGATGGCCACTTCAGTGCAGCAGCAGACGCCGGTCCATCCTCCAGAGACTTCAAGCCGACTAGGGGCCAGTGGCCAACCTTCACAGGAGCGGGTGCCGGAGCAGGGCACACCCAGCACGACCAATGCAGAACCATGGAGTCTAGCACAGCTGTACCTGCTCATTTAGCGGGCAGCCCTCAAGGCCGAGCAGATTCACACAGAGCTGCAGCAGCGGTGTACCGAGCAGCGTAATCAGATCACGGCGCTTACTGAATAGCGCAATTAGCTGACTAGGGAGAAGACCAACCTCCAGGAGCAGGTCAACATTGTTGTTCAGGCGTTATCCAACATATGGCCCGCTGCAGGGGCTCATTATGCCCCACTCCCTACCGATATAGCGGAGAACAGTATAGCACTCCAGGCTCACCACCTCAGGACTGTTTTCACTGTTGTTTGTAGGGAGAACCGGGAACTCCAAGCGGCGTTAGCCGCACGACCTACCCTTCCAGATCCACCCAGTGTCCATTCAGAACAGGTGACTGCCAAGCAGACGCAGGAAGTTAGTATGCAAGCAACTCTCCATTCCACTACAGCCGCGGCTTCTGCCCTTCTGCGAAGTCTGCAGGAGTGCTCACTCGCTTTAACTGTCAAGACGCAGCCTATCGCTGCCTAGCTGTAACAGATTTCCCGTGACATCCAGGCGACCGCGGACCCAGCAAGGTTAGATCAGCTCTACGCCCAGTCGGACGAGCTTGAACTTCACATGCAACAGACTGAGGCCGACTCGGCAGTGGCCAGGCACGTTATCCGGGAAATTCGTCCGCCCATCCGAGCCCGTGCTGACTCCATACACCAGCTGGATGCCAAGGCCGAAGCCCAGCTTGCCACGCTGTTCGGGGCTGACCCGACGACGATAGACGAAGCAGCCGCCACCCGGATCTCTCAAGAAGCCGACTTGCTTATGCAGGAATGGTAGCAAGCGGTGGCGGAATTCACCGAGCTTAGAGATATAGCACTCCGCTAGGTCCAGGAGTTGGGGCCCTTGTTTGAACAACCAAGTGGCGGAGCACAGCAGGAAAGGGCGCAGGGAGAAGGCACAGCAGAACAGAGCACGGGAGCCAGCGGGGCAATGGAAGTAGAAACTGTTATTTGTGATTGACTCGCAGACGAGTCAAGGAATTGTGGTCGGGGCCTGTTAGGGCCCTTGTTTTTGTTTAATTTTGAAGTCTTGGCTAAGACATTTTGAACTTTGACCCTTTTTTAGTTGCTGAATAAATACACATGGAAACCGCGACCGCGCCGCAACTACCAGGAGTCGCGGAGCTACCAAGGTGGCGCAGAAGCACTCGATCACTGGAGATAGAACAGGGACAAGTGCAGATGAATGAAACATAGCAGAAGACAGGAAGTGGAACACGCAGATAACAGGAGAGAAGCCAAGAGAAGCCGAAGTAAAGCCACGGAGGAACCGATAGTCGCGAGCACGGGTGAATAAATAACAGTCACCCGGCTGAAAAGAAGAGGCTGAATGTTGAATAGATGCTGAAGAGGTTGCAAGGCTCGAGACAGGAAAAGATGCATAGAGCAACTGCGGAGGATTCATGCACAGTCTTCATATGGTTTCTTATCTTCTCTATTCTACCTTTCTGTTCTGAAACCCATCTGTAACAGCTTTGTGCGCTATCAGTGAGAACGTCATGTAATCATATGTTTGGCCAAGAGATTAATACAATGGAAGGTTGCTGTCTCAATTAGATGTTCATGTGCTTGTAACGTGTTCATGCTGGTTTAAAATTTTATTTGCGAATGCCTTAATGCTTATTAAGTGATCTTGCGTATATAGCTTTGTATTTGTAATGGATGCACTGTTCTTCTTTAGTTGCGGGTTTGTTTCTTGCCATTGATCTCATCCCCTTATGCATGTGGTTGCGGCACGCCTCGGGTGAGACGCACTACTCTCCAGAGCAGGGTGAAAATGCCGGCATGTTCCTAGACTACACCGGACCCCTTTGTTGGCCACAACTCTTGAACCTGGGTCTTGTCCGTGAGACCTGACTTCTCGCCAACAATTAGTGTTTATTTATTTCTTCAACTTGAGTATTTTTTTATTAATTTTATTGATCGTTCGCCTTATTGGTCCCTTAGGTTATTAATATTTTTCCCTTGGGTTCACCAATTCCTTTGGTTTATAATATTAAACCCTTGGGTTGATAATTTTTCAATGTCATCCATGTTCAAATGTCACATTCTGACAAATATTGTCTCAACATGAAAATCACCCATGGCCATCCATGGTCATAGTTGGTCCAACATCGCATTGTGACAACAATTGTCTCAATGTTTAAATCAATTCCCTTGGGTTCACCAATTCCTTTGGTTTATAATATTAAACCCTTGGGTTTATTAGTTCTTTTGTTTTATAATTTTACAAACCCTTGGGTTAATTATTAGTGTTAATTAATTTCTTCAACTTGAGTATTTTTTTATTAATTTTGTTGATCCTTTTCCTTATTGGTCCCTTAGGTTATTAATATTTTTCCTTGGGTTCACCAATTCCTTTGGTTTATAATATTAAACCCTTGGGTTTATTAGCTCTTTTGGATTATAATATGAATAATCGATTAATGTCATCCATGATCAAATGTCACATTCTAACAAATATTGTCTCAATATGAAAATCACCCATGGCCAACCATGGTCATAGTTGGTCCAACGTCACTAGTTGATAAGAATTGTCTCAATGTTTAAATCAATTCCATTGGGTTCACCAAATCCTTTGGTTTATAATATTGAACCCTTGGGTTTATTAGTTCTTTTGGTTTATAATATTATGAACCCTTGGGTTGATTATTAGTGTTTATTAATTTCTTCAACCTGAGTATTTTTTTAATAATTTTATTGATCCTTCGCCTTATTAGTCCCTTAGGTTATTAATATTTTTCCCTTGGGTTCACCAATTCCTTTGGTTTATAATATTAAACCCTTGGGTTTATTAGTTCTTTTGGTTTATAATATGAATAATCGATCAATGTCATGCATGATCAAATGTCACATTCTGACAAAGATTGTCTCTATATGAAAATCATGCATGGCCAACCATGGTCATAGTTGGTCCCAATGTTTAAATCAATTCCCTTGGGTTCACCAGTTCCTTTGGTTTATAATTTGTTGGGTAATGGTTTTCCCTTCGGTTCACCAATTCCTTTGGTTTATAATATTAAACCATTGGGTTTATTAGTTGTTTTGGCTTATAATATGAATTATTGATGAATGTCATCCATGACCAAATGTCACATTCTGACAAATATTGTCTCAATATGAAAATCACCCATGGCCAACCATGGTCATAGTTGGTCCAACATTGCATTGTGACAAAAATTGTGTCAATGTTTAAATCAATTCCCTTGGGTTCACCAATTCCTTTGGTTTATAATATTAAACGCTTGGATTTATTAGTTATTTTGGTTTATAATATTACGAACCCTTCGGTTAATTATTAGTGTTTATTAATTTCTCCAACTTGAGTTTTTTTTTTTTTTTATTGATCCTTCGCCTTATTGGTTCCTTAGGTTATTAATATTTTTCCCTTGGGTTCTCTAATTCCTTTGGTTTATAATATTAAACCCTTGGGTTTATTAGTTCTTTTGGTTTATAATATGAATAATCGATCAATTTCATCCACAATCAAATGTCACATTCTGACAAATATTGTCTCAATATGAAAATCACCCATGGCCAACATTGGTCATAGTTGGTCCAACGTCGCATTGTGACAACAATTGTCTCAATGTTTAAATCAATTCCCTTGGGTTCACCAGTTCCTTTGGTTTATAATTTGTTGGGTAATGGTTTTCCCTTGGGTTCACCAATTCCTTTGGTTTATAATATTAAACCCTTGGGGTTTATTAGTTCTTTGGGTTTATAATATGAATAATTGATCAATGTCATCCATGATCAAATGTCACATTCTGACAAATATTGTCTCAATATGAAAATCACCCATGGCCAACCATGGTCATAGTTGGTCCAATGTCACATTGTGACAACAATTGTCTCAATGTTTAAATCAATTCCCTTGCGTTCACCAATTTCCTTTGGTTTATAATTTGTTGGGTAATGGTTTTCCCTTGGGTTCACCAATTCCTTTGGTTTATAATATTAAACTGTTGGGTTTTATTATTCTCTATTTTTTTTAATATTTCCCTTAGCCTTATTGATCCCTTAGGTTTTTAATATTTATCCCTTGGGTTCACCGATTCCTTTGGTTTATAATATTAAACCCTTGGGTTTATTAGTTCTTTTGGTTTATAATGTTAATCACACATTGGGTTTATTAGTGTCTTGAGTTTAAAATATTATTTCTTAGGCTTTATTAATTTCTTATATTTTTCAGTTTAAAATATTAATTCTCAGGGTTTATTAATCTCTATTGTTTTTAATATTCATCCGTTACGTTTATAATATTTATCCCTTGGGTTCACTGATTTCTTTGGTTTATAATATTAAACCCTTGGGTCTATTAGTTCTTTTGGTTTATAATGTTAATAATCCTGTTGGTTTATTAATATCTTATGTTTAAAATACTGATTCTTATGGTTTATTAGTTTATTAGGTTTTTTAGTTTAAAATATCAATTCTTAGGGTTTATTAATCTCTTGTGTTTTTAATATTGATCCCTTATGTTTATAATATTTATCCCTTGGGTTCACCAATTCCTTTGGTTTATAATATTTAAACCTTTGGTTTATGATGACATTGGGTTTGTATTATTAATTATCCCTTGGGTTTATTGATATATTTAGTTTAAAATATTAATTGTTAGGGTTTATTAATCTATTAAGTTTTTGTTTTAAATATTGTTTCATATGCTTTATTAATCTCTTGAGTTTAATATATTAATTATTAGAGTTTATTACTTTCTTATTTTTTTGGGTTTAATATTATTAATATATTAATAAACATTATTAATATATATTATTAATAAATTTTATAATATTATTAATATATCAATAAATATTAATATTATTAATATTTATTATTTATTATAATATTAATAATATTAATATATATTATTAATATTATTAATATTTATTATTTATTATATTATTAATATATATTATAATAATATTAATATATATTATTATTATTATTATTATTATAGGCCTATCGGCGTATATCAACCACATTAGTAAATATAATGTGGTTGTGCTAGTGTATTCATATTGTATAGAATTTTTGGAACAATACATAATTTTCTGTTCCCTGATAATTTGATCGAGACCAATGTTTCCCTACTAGGATTAGGGGCTAGTGATTAAGAGAGAAATTTCAGATGATTTTACACCTACTCATGAAACATTAAAGCATAGAACCCTGCTCCACTAGTTTGGAACAAACTAATCATGAGTATTGTGGTGATATGGACATTGAATAGGAAACAAATTTCACTATACTATTATTAAATAAAATAAAATCCAATACACGGATAATAAAAATAACGAGAAAATTTATTAATATATTTACATAAAAAACTGTGCTATATCTTTATATATATCAATGTTGCAAACATCAACATCACGATAAAATTGAAAAGATTCCAGAAAACCAAAAAACCTTAAAACTTGGGAAAATATCAACAGAAGTTAGAAAACATTGGAAAAATAAAAAATGCTTAAAAAATCACTTAAATCATGTTTTTTTTTTCTCCATCAAATCGTGATTTTTTTGCACAGTTTATGATAAAATGGGATTTTTTCCTTAGAAAACAATTGCTTTTTCTTGGGCGATAAAATAAGCTAGACCAAAAAATCATGATTTTTCAATTTTTGTTGCGGAAAAATTAGGATGTTTGCAACACTGACACACGCACAAACACACATATAAAATATCAACGACTTTTAAAATGTCACATTTTTAAAGATGTATATCTAGTACACACATTCAACTTAGCATCAATCTTAAGTAGTCAATAATATGGTTGGTTTAGATAAGCACAATTTTTTTTTTTGTAAACATTGTGCAATATATGCAAGGACAAGCGCTAAGAACATAAGCCACAAATTTATTAGTAAATCCAAGCCTAAGCAAGATTCCATTAGCATGTAGCCTATTTGACTCTCTAGAAAGAAGTTTTGACATACATGTACAAGCAACTATTTTGTTAGATGTCAAATTGGTTAAAACTTAAAAGTTAAAGCTTAACAATGATCACGCAAGAAGAAACATGAATATTTATTGGTGGATTTGGAAATAGAAGTATGATTAAATATTTTCATTAATTATGAAAATTTGGAGTAATCTTCTAACATTGAGATAAAATATTATTTATAGGTTTCAGGTGTGGCTGGAAGTGAATGATAAATTTAGGAAGTTTTGTTTTTGACACTTTCATATACATATGGCGGTAGAATACTCATTCCATAATAGGAAAAAACTTAGAACTTTAACATATGTAGTGTTGCATATGTAGTATATATTAGATTGAAAAATATGGCCACAAATGTATGCAACCGAGGTATGTAAACCCAAACCCATAGCACATCAAGCAGGTACTAGTATATTGTATACCCTGTACCTAGTAGTACAAGGCTACTGCAAGTTCATGACTACAACCCCACATATTGGTGTGTATTATGACCATCCATGTATTATACGACACTCCTTAAAATTTATTTTAGTGTGGATTCCCCATAAAAAGTGGTTTTTATTTTAGAAAGAATGCATAAAATAAAAGGAGAAGGTGGGATGAAGATCTAAAATTCTATCATTTTCTAGGTGAAAGGAAAAAGTGTCTAAACCATCCTTGGGGGATCTTCATCTAATATGGGGTGCATGATATGTTAATAACCCTTAGATGTGCCATGATGGATATACACACTGAATATAGATTTCTTATGGGGATTAGTAGACCATGTATTGATGCTTATGTGACCCACTTCTTTCGAGCATTGGAGGCCCTGAATGCATAATGATATTCATGGAATATTTCGACACCTAAAATGAGCATTGGGTGCATGTTTTAGAGAAAAAAACTATCACCTCTTGAACTCCTCGCACCTTGGGTTAGTTATTCCCAACACCAACGGTGTATCCCTATCACCTGCCTATGATCTAAAGATGAATCAGTGAGAACGAACTGGGCCAGCAAGTAAAATACAAAAATAAAATAAAAATAACGTTTGGGAAGGATCCAACAATAGGTGCCTTCCATTGGGTCATGAAGTCAAATAATAGCTAGAGCATTCCAGTGAGGCATCTATGTTATATTAATATCACTACAAAAAAATGTTTTGAACCCTAAAACAAATTCCTAGACACAACCCTACTCTAATTGTTTAAACCTAATCAGAGGCAAGTTATTACCTTACCATATTTTGTGGTCAAGGACCACTAGGAAAATTCATAATAATCTCAGTGAAACCAAAGGAGAAAGGCATACACCATGTCATGAAATTAACTTGACTAGACTGAACAAGAGAGATGTAAACATTCACCTACAATGGAAAATATACGAGGAAGAGGACCAAGTTCCCAAGCTTTACTCATCCATATTTTCTGGAAATTACAAGTCTTTTAGATTCTAAATCTCCGATGATAGAGATCAAATCTCCTAGAATTCCTCCTCGTTACAATGAATTTTTCTTATTTTATAGAGCTATGCCTCCTTGAAACTTGCACCTTAAGTCCCAGAATGCATGAATTTGAGAATGCATACCATCCATCTTAGTGATATGCCACTATCTCCTTGTATGCACTAATATGTTGATCCATCATATGTACCATGCTATGAACCCATCCATTGCAATAAATATCGTAAGTGGATCCTCATACCATATGATATGTAACAAGAAAATTTTATAGTCTTTTAGTGTTTCATACCGTGGGATTGTGAGATCAAAAGAGAGGAATCTAACTTTGGCAGAGGAAATTCAAGAAAATTCCTAGGGAACACGTACTAATAATGAGATTATCCAACTCAGTACTAAATAATGTTTATCCTAATAGGTGCATTTTCCAAGTTGGCTTAGGATGTTATATATGTGCATTATTTTTATATTTTTATATTTTATCTTTTATTTGACTCAACATTGGGCAATTTGAGGACCTTTATTTATTTTGGTTTATGAATCATAATTTTATACCATGGTCAAATCCACTTGGAAATTTTAAATCTTGATGATATGGTGATTTTTCATAATCATATGATATACTTGCATATGTTTGAATATGTAGTCTTTCATATCTAATCTACATCCAAAGGTGTAATATTCATAATTGGACACAACCGACATTTTTTTGTAATTTTATATTATATTTATAGGTTTGGTTAAGGAAAACCTAACCAAATCAATGTAGGCATGTTACCCTTCCTTAGGGAAAAAACCTACCCCTTTAGTTGTATATAAATACATACCTCTTATTTGTATTTTGACACATCACGATCATTCATTCATTCTTCAATAATTGAATTAACCTAATCACTCCATAAATTATTGTGGTATATCATTCTCTATTTGATCTACCTTGTGATTGGGTTATTTGATTTTTTCTCTCTAGTACACTTGTACAAGGGTTTATTTATCTCTCTGGGGTTGTGACTCTGTTGGATGTCCTAGTATTATTTATGTCCATTGCAAACTTTGGTTGGTTTTTGTTATGCTTGGTTCTCTTCCTAACACTTGAAAATCTCACAAGGTATCAAAGCAGGGGTGAACAATCTTGCTACAAATTTGTTTTCTAGAGGTTGATGGGTTTCCTAGGCTCTAGTACCCTCTTTTACAGTCAATGCACTATCCTCTTTTGCTGCAGATGTTTTTACCAAAAGTCACTAGTACCTCTCCTTTCTTTGGACTTAAAAGCGATTTTTTGAAGAATTATGGAGGCTTCTTCTTTTGTTTTTTTTTCAACCTGATAAAGTCAAAATTTCCTATTTCCAAAATGAATGGAGTTAATTATCATGTTTGGTAGTTCAAATAACTACCATTATTCAAAGTATGGGTTTCATAACCTCTTCCTCCAATCGACAATCATGGCTATGAACTCATATTTATGAAAATGATGAAGCCCTTGGGATAATCACCCTAAATATAAACCTAGAGCATCTTAATCATATCAATGACAAAAAAAGTGTGAAGGAAATTTGGGATGCCTTCAAGAATATATTTGGAACCATGAAAACTAATTAAATTTACAAACTTGAAACGAATCTTTCTGATCTGAAGATGGGAGACTTTGAAAGCATTCAAAGTATATTGTGAGGTTTAAGAACCTAAACATTAACATCATTACATTAGGAGGAAAGGTTAAAACAAATTTAAAATATGTAGGTATTGTTATGAATACTATCACCTTAGACTTCAAATCCTTCACTATTATACTCTATAATAACCTACTATTTGTGAAGGGATACATAATACATATACACAAATCCTCTTAAGGAGATTTTTTTTCTCACCCAACATCAAGTCACATTTTAGCTTTGAGATATTTTCCTAATATTTGTTTGTGGCCACAAGCCAACCCAAACTTTGTGGGTAGTTTACTTTGTTAATGAGCTAACCTATAACTAGTATATGGTAGTTACACCATAATTACAATTTACTGTAGTTAACATTTATTGTAATTTAGGGTAAGGTCAACCTAGCCTCCTCCTTGGGGATGATTCCTAGACCCTAATAGGATTGGTATAAATACACCACATTCCTCATTTGAACAATCATAAAATTCAAGTGTGTTTAATCATTATTTTTCCTAAGGGAACTTACACCAATCCCCTTTATTTGTGTTGTGCTCCATTGAAGACTTTTACGATACTCCTTATTCTAGCTTGTTTATTGGATTACTGTTTATTGGAGAATTAGTTGTATAACCTCTACCTTATGATTTATAACATGGTATCAAAGCTTGTGTGGGATTTATCTTCTTATATCCAACACATACTCATATTTCAGATATGAAATTAGGGTTTTTACACCCTTTTTTGAGACCAAATAGTTAATGTAACTAGATTCGGTCTTCATAATGTAATACAAATATATCATTGATATAATTATTATATTAATTTATTACATTAATTATTATTATTTTATTTCTAGTCAAATAATATTCTTCATGCTTATAGGGTCAATCTAGTCAAAAGAAAAGTTATTGTGAGTCAAAGAAATGTAATCGAGTCAAAGTCCCATTTGGAATTCTTGTAAGAAAAAGAAAAATTATTTTATTTGAGTTAAATAGTCAAATTTTCATCCACAAGACCAATTAGGTCCTCCTTGGACAAGTCGGCCTAAAGAGGCAACTATTGGACCTCTTGGAAAACTATTAATACAATTTCGTTTGACCTCACTCACCCACTCACTCAACACATCGATTTATGAGCTAAAGAAAGAAGAAAAATCAACAAAAGTAAAAGGATAGAGAAGATCATTTTTTTTTCCCTAATTCTACCCACGCGTTTGAATGTTATGTGGTTTTTTTGAGGTGCTACAAAGATAAAATTCAACCATCTATTGTAGGTCTGAAAATTTTGGGTTCTATTGAAAATTTCAGAGATTTCACCAACATTGACTTTGTTGGAGGTGACTTGGAGGAGGGATGACTTAAGGTATTTGTGGCAGTAATGGTATTGGTCTTGGGTATTGTATATCTCACTTTGATTTTATTATATAATAAGAGATTTTTTTGGCTTTTCCCATTTTTGGGGTTTTTCCCTAGCTTGGAGACTAATTTATGGTTTTTTTTTGTCTCTTTGCGATCTTGATGTTTTAGTAATTTCTTGATGAAGAGAAGAAAACATTAATAAGAACGAAACACACATTCACAAGCAATTATAAAGTTAAAATAAATCATAATTATCTATAAGCATCTTGGTTTCTCAACATGCTATCAAAACTAAGGTGAAGGAAGGAATATTAAATATCACATCTTTTTGGCACTCTTGTTTGAATACATTCTTGTAGTAGCTATCATCTCTCTCCTTCTCCAAAGGAAATATACATGAAAAAGGGTCTCAAGTCTCTTAGGATTCTCTTTGAATCCATTAAAGGATGCATCATCAATTTCATCTCCAAGCTATTGAAGGAATTCAAGGATGGAAGTATCTACTCTACTCTTATGGGCTCATTTGAAGATGATAATACATGAGCAATCGAAAGTGGAGTTTCAAGGTATATTATAGTGGTCAAATCAACACTCTAGCAAAAGGAAACTCTTATCACACAATTGAAATTCGATACAATAATAACCAATAAGTCAAGGGGATTGGATATACCTCCTTAGAGATGGAATATGATGGGAACATTCATCTCAAAAAAATCCTCTATGTTCCAGGTTTGAAAAAAAAATTATTTTCTATTTCTCGCGTCGAAGATAAAGTAGATAGAGTTGGATTTGTTGATGGAAAAGCTATTGTTTGGGAAAAGGGATCTACTATAGAAAATGCAAGGATTATTTGGATTCATCAAGGGAGGTTGTGTATAATTCTAATTCCTCAAGCTCTCGTACATTTAGACATCAATATTTTTTAATTATGACACGAAAGGTATGGTCATCTCCATTACAAGATATTTCTGTCATTGAATCAAATTGAATCTAGTTTCTTTACTCTTTATCCATGATGATGATTCCTAGTAGATAAGATATCTCTTCTTAAATGAACCAAATTGATATTTGTACCTAGGATTTGGAAGTAAGTCTTGATCCGTTCCTAGGGTTGTCAATGTTTAGGGTTTGTAACCTTAGAAAGGGCTTGAAGAAATTAAGGATTGAACCCTAGGATTGAGAAATTTGTGCAATATTGAGAATCATCAGGGTTTGGAACCTTAGAGTTGAGTTTTGTAAGTCTAGGGTTTGTAATAAAAAACATAACCAACCGATTTTGAACCTTAAATAATCTAAAGGTTTGAATACAATTCTAGGGTTTATACACCAGATCCTAGGTTTGAGGAAGAAATTCAATAGTGAATATTTATGATGTCTAGGGCTTATAGTCATTAGATGAACTTGAAGATACTAGGTTGAGATTTTCTTTTGTCTTTTAGATAAAAGGATCAAAGAACTATTATTGCTAGTAGAATAATGAAAGAATGAGTGGTATTGAACTCTTTGGCATAGTCATATTTTTCTTGTAATGACTGTGCAAGGGTGTTTTCCTGACTTATGCTCTCATTGGTACAACTTGTTTTGACATTTGAACTCTTGATTAAAGTACTTCGTGTGATAAAGTTTCAATATTGATTTTGTTGTATAATTTATATTGTGATTGCGACAATCTACAGTTTAAAGATTGCATGTCTTGGAAAAGCCCTAGGGTTTTGGATATTCAATATTGCATATCTAGGGTTCGTAATTTTAGGAGTTATAAACACTAAGTGTGTCAGAACAAGAAAAATATAAGGTTTATGGATAAAAACCTAGGAATATAATTCTAGGGTTTGTGTGGATCTACAATTTGTAAATCAAAATTAGGGTTAGGGCTTATGGGTTAATCCATAGGGTAAATTGCTTCTAGAAACCCTATTTACATGATGTTAATATGGACGATGTTAATTCTTACATCATGTTAAATTCTAGGGCTGATGTTAAATTCTAGGCCGATGTCATGCTTATATAATGATGACATCAACATGATAAGGTTGACCCTAGCACATGCCGCCAAGGTGATACCATGTGGAAAAGGGTAGTTAGGTGAGAGGTGTGACCTGACTAGCTGATGTGGAGGGATGATATGGAATGTGGAGGGCTAACCTGGCATGCATGTTCAATGCTTGTCATGTGCCCCCACAACTTTCATTTGAAAGTTGGGTTAGGGTGTGAAGGGCCCAATATGGTGACACACATCCTTCTTCGCACCCCCCAGGCATGTTAACCTCCAGGAAACTCGATGGTGAAAATCATTTCCGATTGTATGATTTACTCCGATGCTCGTTTTCTAATATCTAGTTCACACAACTCCTACCTATGCCCATTTGATTGCCAGTGTGAACTCCGTTGGCTAGTGGTGCCATGATGTTTCCTACCTCACTCTTATCATGTGCTTGTTGTCACACCCATCAAGGACCTTTTGCATAGTGCTTGAATTTTTTTTTTGCGCTATCACTTATGGACTTGCGTGTCCATCCTAGGACCATTTGAGTACTTTAACCTTGGGCCCTTGGCTCATTAAGGGGGAGCCTTTGGTTCATTATTGAAGTCTCCTCGAGGCCTCCCTTGAATTTTGAAACCCTAAGTAGAAGCTTATTAGGGGTGGTGCATTTTGGCACCAACACTTACATTAACTAGATCAAAAGGTTAGTCCTAGTTCCCTAAGTAATTCTTAAGATTTTGGTTGAGTTTTTTAAAAGAATCTCTATTTTGAATTTTCATCATTGAAAAATCTAAATTATGTGAGTTTAGTTCCAAGATATGGTTGTCGAAAAAGGTGAAATAATGATTTAGAGAAAATACCATAGAATTAAAAAAATATTGTAATATTATACCCTTCATATGCCCATGTAGCCCCTACTATTGAAAAGAAATTTTGGTAGAGTGGTAAGACATTGTCATATTCAATTACGAGTAAGAGTATATACCATTAAATTACAAAAAAAATACAAGATTTCATGCTCATAATCATAATTTTGACACAAAACTGAAGCCAAGAAATATGTGATTCATGTTTTCCAATCAAACAGAGGAAAAGTAGGATGTTCTGGAAGGAATTTCTGTAGAAATATTTCTAATTTCCAATCAGTGAATTGAGAACTAATTCTATCCTAAAGAAGAGATGTTGCACTATGAAGAACTTTACTATTAGAGACAAAGTTCGTTCTCTTTGTGACATTTTCCAACAACAAATATTTAAACTATGGAATAAATACTTAAATATATATATTTAAGAAAAGGGAAGATATGAAGGGGCCTATTTTAGCTAAAATATGACCTAGTGATTTTTTTGGTCCATCAATTACTTGACAATTTATGGTTTGGAAAAATGTCCATATGATCATGTCTCAATACAGAGAAGTAATTCAAGGGTAAAATAAGGATACATGTAGAGATAAGGCAATGGTGAGTGTTAGTAGTAACAAAGACATGTTTGAAACATTGGCAGATTATAATTGGAGGAGTAGAAGCCACCTATGAGTTCTCTTATCATTGTTAACTTGAGAAATGCTTAGATTGATCCCACTGGAATTACATAAAAGTGTGATGTTAACAAGATTTGAATATTACATCAAATTCCATAAAAATTATTTAAGCATGAAAATTATTCTATTTAGCCAAGGAACACCAACAGTTGGGCCAAATTAATATTTAATTCATCATAAGCATAAAATACCATGAGGAAACCCATGTTTTAGACTGATGTTTATCCAAGGAGTTTGTACCTTCTAGAGATAAAGCTCTAACAATTTTTTATTCCTCTATATAAATAAGATAACATAATTTTATTGAATGCTAAAATTAACCCCAAAATTATTTCTATGGGACTAAAATAAGACATCTAGTATAGGTACAAAGTGGGAGTGTGAAAGCAACTTCTAGATCAAAGCTAGTGTTGAAATTTTAGCCTATAAGCCAATTCATCCTACATCCCTATAGGATGACTTGTAATCCTACATGGATGTCTCCTAAAAATACAACCGATAAGCCTATACAATGAGATTTCATCCTACATGCATGTAGAATGACATCTCAGCCTACAGGTTTGTAGGTTGAGGCTATCAGCTTACAGGTCTAGCTATTAAAAAAAACCGATTTACCAAACTAAAATATGAATGTATAAATTCCTAATTACAAAAATAATCCTTAATTGGTCAAATAGTGCATACAAATGGTTTTTTTATCATTGAGTTTGGGTTGTTAACCCTAGATTTAACCCAAATAAGTTTGCTGAGTGGTGAGTCCACTAGAAGAGCATGAAAACACTACTTCAAACTTCCAGTTTTCATAGAAATTTTTAGATTACTAATGCATAAATTCAAGTGGTCATGGAATTTTTATCTATCATTCCTTTTGACATGATTTTTGGGTCTTGCAAAAATTATCTACTCACATGTACAAATGAAAATGGGTTTAGTATCTCCATAAAGATGCAACAATTTAGCACTTTTAACCTTTTGGAGGAAATTTCATCAAAGGAGCACTACAAGGGATAGGAGTTGTGCCAATAATAATCTACTCTACTGATGAAATCCTTCTTGTTATAATTATAATCTATTGTTGGGCCTCCAATTTGTCATAATTTTGTTATTGAAACCATCCATTTTCGCATCATTCCATTCACCTATTGTCATCTTTTTTTACCATATTTATTCATAAATGCACCAAATTTCTGCATACATATTTACATGGTTTATTATTATTATTTTCATTATTTTTAGTGAATTAAAGTGAATTATGCATGGTTTTAGTAATGATACTTTGACAGTTCAAGTTTATACAGTTTCCACAACTCTCTCCATGGTTGAGGTAGTAGAACTGCTATAGAAGGAAATACGACAAATGGGAATTGTTTCTAAAGGTTCCAATAGGGATATCTATTGGTCAAATTCCACTCAGATCGCACGTGTGGACCTCCAGCAAAAGATAAAGGGAAAAATGCAACAATTTTTACCAATCAACTTAAAACGTGTTTTATGAGAAAATGAAAGCGATTTTCGGAAAATGAAAACATGGGTTTTGTTTAGAACAGACCCAATTAGGCTTGATGTGAGCTTTTTTCTCAAATTTGTCACCATTTGAGATATTTTTGAAGTTATTTGGAGCCTTATTTTGCAGATTACGTGGATATACAACTTTTTTTTTTCAAATTTTCATTTAATGCAAAGTCAACAAAAATTTCTAAACAAGTCGTTCTTCAACAAATTCATGAAATAGAGATAATTTTGATCAGATCTAGGTTGATCTTTGATCCAAAAATCCATGAAATTTTATTTGATTTGATCTCATGACCAAAACTCTTGCAAGAAATTTTTGAATTTGTTAATTGTCTCAAAATTCTATAAATTTCAGTCTCTTTGATGAGAAGAGAGATCAAAGTTGTCAAGGATGATCTTAATTTGTAATTGTTGCTACATATTGAATGAGAAGAACTCTATTTTTTTTCCATTGAATATAATTTTTTATATAGCGCAACTTTGAATGAAATTGGTGATTTAGATCTCTTCTCTTGATCTAAGTTTTCAACACCTTACAGCCTTCAGGAGGCCCCCCAGATATGTGAGAATAGTATAGATGCTTTCCATTTCTCTCATATTCTCATGAATGGTTTGTTTTACATAGATTAATTGTTTATGCTTATCATAGATTAAAAACTCATGCTTTCCATAGATTAAATGTTTATTCTTTCTTAGATTAAAATTCTCATGATTCCATAGATTAAAGTTTGTAAGTTTTAGAACAAAATCTCCATGCTTTCATAGGGTAAAATCTCATGTTTTCTTAGATCAATAATAGTTATGGTTTTTTTTTTTCTAGTTTAACATTAATTTTCTTTTCAAAAACTTAGTACTTTCATAGTTTATATTAAAGAATATAATTTCCTTTTGAAGTTTCCAATTCATTTTAGTTATGCATAAATATTGAAACCTAATCTCTTAGCACATACAGTGTAGTGTACTTCACAACCTCATGGATCTGGATTGACATATAAATGCAAGTAATTTAATAGTCAATTAAATTACCCAACATCTACAAACAACATATTTTGTGTAAATACATCAATTATTCTCCTTTAAGAATTTTTTTTTTCATAAATGCATTATTAGAAGACTTGGTTATAGCCTTAAATTTTCTAAAATTGGGCCTGCCTCATGGAATGAACCATAGACATTTCAAAATTTCATGTGTACATTAATATCATGATTAGTTTAAGCTATGTGTGAAAAAATTAACCAAATTTCTCTGGATATTTTTTGCATCCAAAAAGGAGTGGTCAAAGAGGGACAAAGGTGTCAGTCTGTCAAGGTAAATCCCTAGAAAATGTGCTAATATTTTTTCCCATCATGTAATAAGACATAAGGAAATATATTCCACAAGAAAGACATGTCTGAAGCTTAATGTCCAGTGTATTTACTATTTAGCATGTGATGTCGTGTCTTGCAGGAAACACACAAAAGTATTATCCTTTGATACCAAAAGTAGAGAGAAAACAAATAAAAAAGGAAAAGTTTTTTCATGGAAGATCAATGCATTGAATGCATACCAAACAATCTAGTTCTTTGTCCAAAATTTTCTCTTGCTCTAAGATACGGGTGTAAACTGGTCACAATAGAATGAATTGCAAGTGTTGATCTGCAAAGCATAAATGTAAATTAAATTTATAGCTTTGACATTTTTTCATGATAAAATAGGAGTTGTATGTAAAGACATATAAAAATAATCTCTTCAAAGCTATACAAAGAAACTAGATAACTGCAACATCCTTAGTAGTAAGTAAAATTGTTGTACAATATAAGTGAAATTAGCTGAAGAATTATATAGCAGTATGAACAAATGTCAATCAATACTTCACACCAAATATCATACTACGAATAAAATGGAATTCTCGTTTACCACTAGATCAAGTTCATCATATTCTTGAAACATAATCCTTGAAGGTACACTAATGATATGTGACACAACCATTTTCTTGTCCACATTGCATATGGTTTTGAACTATCTCTGTAATTACTTTCCATGTCACCATACTCATTCTCTATCTATCAAAATAATGGAAATCACTTGCAATTGTATGGAGTATGATAAAATTAAATGTACATATAATATTTAAATTTAATGAACCATTGGATAATCAAGGACCTAAAACCTCAATAATGTTGTGTAGCTGCAAATAAGAGAATGAAATACGAAGAATATCTAACAAATAACAATGAAAAAGTGATACCACCTAGAGTGTATGACAAAAAAAATAGTGTACTGGTAGGAACTCTTTGTGTGAAGGTCACCAATTCAAATCGCATGGGTCTAGCTAATAGAAAAAAATGAATAAAAATAGTAAATAGCCTATTCTTCAAAATATATACCAAATTATGTAGTTAAGAAATATCAAAACACGTAAGTCACATGAAATAAGAATATGAGGATACAAGACACATGCCTAATAATAGGTATGTACACCACCCTAAAATAGGATATGTAGGATAAGAAAATTATATATTTATGTGTGTGTGTGTGTGCATGTGCACATGCCCACACAATTATTAACGTGGAGATCAATGTTTGAAACCCCTTGAATGGGCATAGGTGAGGCCAAGTGCAAGTCATAGATGACTTTGATGGCATATATATGCCCATAGATTCATACATAATTCATATAAGATTAAGAATCTAAGCCTTTTATGGCTCTTTTTTCTCACCAGACTCCAACTCCCTCCTCCCCCTCCCCACCCCCATGCTCCCATTCCAAAACAAATCCGATCATGTTATAGCCTTGATTATCGATGAGGTTACAAAAATTAAAAAGACAATACGCAAATTTTAAATTTTTATTTAGATTTTATTTGTTTTCCTAATTTTCATTAATGAAAACTAGAAATAGTGAATCGAGCGTAGTAAAAATATTAGACCAAGGGCATGGTATCCTATCCTCTTAAATGCTTTATTGGATATTTTTTGTTTTCACATGCTTTAGATCCTGGCATTTTTTTCTATTCATTTATTTCTTCATCCTACTTTGTTGGCCCTTTCCCGCCAGTTAAGTAGAGGCCTGAAGATGTGTGTTAGCTTAAGGGGTCTTGACCCAGGTTCAAAGTTTATGGATAAACCTACAAACCCTCCAACTGCTGGCCCTTTTGGCAATGATCCGATTGCGCAGACCAAAGTCTCACCTGAAGTAGTATGGGAGGGTGTTGGAACCAGGTTTCCACACCCTAAGAGAGGATCTAATGAAGTGGTCCTTGGAAAAACCTAACTGAACTTATACAGGTGTGCACAATAGCTATAACAGAAACAGAGAGATAATATCACAGAAATAAGGTTTTCTTCAGCACAGACAACTAATCAGAACCAAATCTCGATCTAATAAATGTAATACTTAACATATGTCAATACTCATGCATAAACATATCACTTAGCTCTCTGCATTCATCAATAAGTAACCAGACAATGCGATCTCATCAAAAGCATAAACAACAAGCACAAACAACAAATATACACATAACACAGAGAATTCACCAAAACTATTCCTTCTATTAATTCTTCAGATCTGTCAATATATCAAATTTCCTTCAAAAACCCTTACAATCCCTTCCGCACATACATCCAATGGAGTCCACACACAACCAGGACTAGGTCTCCGTGCACACAGCCAACATGAGCCTTTTACCCAACCTAAAACCTTACACACACAAGATGTTATCAATATCTCTTAAATTTAGCTTAATCATTATGACTTGACTTAGAAAAACTCTATCTATTTATAGTACGCTTAACACGCAGATACTATGGTCCCAAACCATGGTTTGAGGCCCAAAATTTACATTTCAGCTCAATTATTTCCAAAATTGGGGAAAAAATCCCTTTCCCCACATCTGCACAATGCACACATACAAGCATACAAAAAATATAGTTGGAATTTGTGCCTCAGGGGACCCCACTCCAACAAGCCCCAAACACAAACTTGTGACTCATCTCGAGTCACTGAGGTGCTGTGACGGTCTCCTTGGTTTTGTCTCTAAGCATCTTGAAATAAGTCTAGAGAGGGATCACTAACTCAAGGCTCTGCGTTGTTGCACCCTTTGCCTGTTGAACCATTTTATCTGTCGTAGGCCTGTCAATGTCCATATCCACACTATGTTGGGTCTGCTAAATGATCTTGATTGTGTTGTCCAACGTCTTAGAGAGTTGTAGTACTTCCTCTTCCCATGGTTGCATTTGTTCTTTGAGCACTTGATCCTTGCGGCGCAAGTCTGCAATTTATGCCTAGAGTCTGTGACCTTCTTGTAGACGAGCACATCTATGTGTGATCACCAATGTAGGTTCTACCATGAATATTTATTCACATTGTTGCTCCTTGGTGCTGAGTGTGTCATGCAGCTGCTGCACGGCCAGATGATTTTGGACAGAGGCCCAAATTTCCATGGCCTCATTCAGAGACTGGTCACACTGAGTGATTGTGGTGGTGATACTGTCTTAGGCCTGCTTAACCTCTACTAGTCTCTTTACGCGAACCTCGGGAGGTGTCTCCGGCTGCAACTTGGTCTAGAGGTTCGTGATTTGATGCTCATATTCGACTCAAATGGTGTGATATTCCGTGCACACAACCTTGATCACAGTAGCTAGCCCATCCAAATTCTCTATGGGTGATGTTGTGGCCGCAACCGCTGAGATATCTCGGCACACTTGGTTAATCTTGGCTTCTAGCGCAATGCGCTGGGATTCTTCTTATCTATAGGCTGATTCAGTCTATCACTGCTACTCATGAGCTTGGGCAGCCTGTTTCTGTGCATCCTTGGTCTGTGTCGGCGTGATTGCTTCTTGGTACTGAAGCTCATCAACAATTATTGAGTGTAGTAGATGAAGTTTTCCTATAGACCACATGGCAAGGTTAACATGAACATCACCTGTACTAGTAAAATGAGTGTGTTGGCTCACGTCCATTTGGATTGTTGGTAGGGAAATATGAAAAAAGCGCCCCTCCTCAATTGATGGCAATGCTATGTCGAAAGGTTTTTCACTGGTGACAGGCACACTGGTCCGGCTCACTTAAACCAGGCTCGCCTGGATCTAGCTCACTTGCATTTTCAATTCTTGTAGGAAAACGTGTACAATCTCCAAAGCAGATTTATATTGGACCTCCACGTCCATCCATCGATCTTCCTGCACCGAGGTGACTGTACTTGCGATCTCATTAAGATCATCCTCTGTAAGTGTCAGGACCTCCTATCCTATTTTCTTAGAACCCTTCTGCTTCTTTCTTGACCTAACCATGGCCTGCACACTGCGCTTTGTGAATTTTGATGTCATTGCTTCAGTTTATTTGGGTGTAGAGCCATTATTATCTAGCAACGTGGTGGTCTTAGCAGTTTTTCCTGCTGTTGTCGGCGTAGGTTCCTTCTCACCAGGTTTTTCCGTGACAGTTGGTGGTACTGTTTCTGTGAGATTTTCAGTGACATTCTATGTTTATTTACCTATTGGGGTGTGTGGCTGTGTTGGTGGAGATGGAGTGCATGGTGGGTTAGGTGATCTGTGATGTGAGCTCAGAAGTAAAGTGGATGGAGTGGGAAACAGATTCAAGGGCTTCTGACATGACGTGCTTTCTTCTTCAGAGTCAATTTCTGGTTGAGGTTCACTATCAGATCTAGTTTTCAAAGGGATATAAAGGACTTATTCATATTATTCTCGGTAAATTATTCCACTAAGTGTAGCTAAACCTCTTTGATGCATTCAAGCAGTATGTTCGCACAGACATCCCCGTTCACATGATAGAATTTTCAGTAATAATTTCAATGAGTGCAGAAACTTACCTCTAGGGCCATTGAAAAACCTCTTTTCAGCTTTAGAGTATGACACAAATTGTTCAACAAAAAATTAAGTCACAAATCTTCCCAGAAGGCGATCGATCCAATGATTTACCTCACAAGTGATTTTATTATCAAATTTCTCTACTTGCTTGATCAATTCAGGAGTCCACTCAATGACTACGTGATATTTTATGTAGTGATGGAACTCAGCCAAGTGTGAAAACCACTCCTGAAGTTCATGTGCAAAGGAACATAAGAAATTTTCATGATATTCATTATAAATATACTTCTATACCCACTGTTAGTCAGGTAACTTAGTGCTTTTATTTTATTTCATTGCAAATTCAAGGATCTTTCTATCAAACCAGGCTTGTAATTTGTTGCACGATGGATGCCACAACATCAAATATCCCTCAAAATGATGATCCTGGTCCTAGAAACGGAACCATTTTTTGGCTTGAGGGGTCCTGACCCAGGTTCAAAGTTTATGGATAAACCAACAAACCCTCCAACTATTGGCCCTTTCGGCAATGATTTCTTTGCGCAGACCAAAGTCTCATCCGAAGCAGTATGGGGGGGTGATGGAACCATGTTTCCACACCTCAAGAGAGGATTTAATGAAGTGGTCCTCGAAAAAACCTAATTGAACTTATATAGATGTGTGCAATAGCTAGAACAGAAACAAAGATAATATCACATAAATAAGTTTTGCTTCAGCACAGACAACCAATCAGAACCAGATCTCAATCTAATCAATGTAATACTTAATAGATGTCAATACTCATGCATAAAAATATCACTTAGCTCTACGCATTCATCAATAAGTAACCAAACAGTGCGATCTCATAAAAGTAGAAATTGTAATGTAGAAAACAAATATACACCTAACACAGAGAATTCGCCAAAAATGTTCCTTCTATTAATTCTTCAGATTTGTCAATACATCAACTTTCCTTCAAAACCTTTTTAAAACCCTTACAAACCCTTCCGCGCACACAACCAATGGAGTTCACACATATCCAGGACTAGGTCTCCGTGCACACAGCCAACAGGAGCCTTTTACCCAACCCAAACCCTTATAGAGGCAAAATGCTATCAATATTTCTTAACTTTACTTAGCTTAATCATTATGACTTGACTTAGACAAACTATAGCTATTTATAGTATGCTTAGCGTATAGATACTATGGTCTCAAACCATGGTTTGAGGTCCATAGTTTACATTTAAGCTTAATTATATCCAAAATTGGGGCAAAAATCCCTTTGACTACATCTGCGCAGTGCGCAAATAAAAACACACAAAAGAAATATTGTTGGAACTTGTGCCTCAGGGGACCCTGCTCCAATAATGTGGCCCACATTTTGGAATTTTCTCATACTCTAGTGACTAAAGAGGATAGTAGCACCAAATAAATAGAAAAATTTCACATAAAAATTTCCTCACAACGTCAAAACTCTATTATTGTTTCTGACCACCTGTTAAAAATTACCTCAATGAATATATAGAAGGTTGTTCTGACTATAGTTAACATGCCCTGGAAAGTGATTTTCAGGATGAAATTCCCTCTAAATTATGATTTAGACTTAGGTTGGAGATTCATGGGAGTTGTATGGTTGGCATAATAAGATTTGAATTTGAAATTTGCCCAAGTTTTTTTTTTCATATTCATATTTAGGAAGGCCTTAACCTGCTTAATTTTTGGGAATTTATGACCTTGATATTTGTGAAAAAACTAAAGGATTGTTTTCTCACTGTATTTGAAATTTTTCGATAGAGAAATATTATGAGTTAATTTTCTAAACTAAAAGAATTCCCTAGGTTTCCAGTACAACTCCAACATTTCTTTGAAAGGCTAGCTCATCCCATATGAAATTTGTCAGCCATAGACCTAAAAAGACATCTTAGCCAAGGCCACATAGTGCACTTGTATGCAAATCAATCTTTCAAATAGTAAGTTGATCAGGGGTAGCCCTAGTGGTTGTGACTCATAGTGATAATGCCTAGTACAACTCGATTCAAATTTTGGTTAGCCTTAATTGGTATATTTGTGGGCTATCATATTGGTTTCCTTGGAAACAACACTATGTGATCCTTGGTGGTAGAAATTATTATATGTTCTAGTTACTTATTTCCCCTTGATGGTTGGGAAAAAAACCTAATAAATGGCAGGTTATCGACATTCAAGTTGAGGACTTAACACTCTTAATACTTCTTTCTTCTGCTAAATTCTTGATACTATTGCCTTCTTACAACTAGGAATTCCTTAGAAACCATTTATATCAAATCCCCTAGGAGAATAAAGTTCCTCCAACTGCTCCGAACCTAATTTACTTATCGGTAGAACATATCCTCCTAAGAGTACAACCCCTAGTTTTCAAAGCTCTCTAGTTCATTTTAACACAAGTAGGCCACAAAGGCCACCATCACCTACATTGGATAGGAACTACAACACAAAAAGGAAAGGTGTCATCTAGTAAACTTAAGGCATTGAACATATTTTCTCTCCCTCGTATACTCTAACCTTTAATTCATCCAGGATGCTTAAATATTTAGATGGGGTGGATACCAAATATGGTAGAGATACTAGGGTTGGTGTTTCTCTTTCACCCCTATATTAACACTTCTCATGGGATGTTTTGGATGCTAATAGAAAGGAAATAATCTATTGCTTATGCTAGTTTGTACATAGCCTAAATATAATCTATTTGTAAGTAGTGAAAGTGATAAGATGTTTGCTCAAGGCTTCACTTAATTTAATATTATCCAGTGCCAAGGCATACAGATCTAAGCCTGAGAAGGGAAAAGTTCTCTAGAAATGTTATTTCCAACCACATGTGCTATTTATGTTACATATAAGGGTAGATAAACTATCTAAATCTATGTTGCAGGAAACGAATAAAATAGTGGCGTACCAGTAACAGGGATGGACCAAAACACCAAATCGACCATGAAATGGGCCCGAAACATCATTGGTCGTACTGTACGATGTTTTGTGATTTCAAAATGCAGTCTATTATGACCAACATAGTTTCAACTGATACAGACGTGTTTCAGGAGGTGAAAAGGCGATTTTCATTTTTTTTAAATATTTTTCAACCAGCTCAAGGGGTGAAGAAGGGTGTGGGACCCATCTAACACCCAAATACACTAATACAACAATTTTTATGTGGTTTCTAGTTAAATTTAATAAAAAAATTACAAATACAATTCTCTAGAAACCATATGAGCCTCTTCTTTTCTTTAAAAATGCATTTCATTCACTCATTTCTCACACATCGTTTTTCAAGAGGAGCTTCCTATAGAAAAAACAAGGTGTTTATTTGTGTTTAGGAGCATGGGAAGAAAGAGGAAGGGAATGGGAAGCAAGAGAAAGGGCGTGGGTAACAACTAGTTGGGTGATTTTTTCATTTTCTAATTTTGCAGCCACTTCATGGCTTCTAAAAGTTATGTTTTGAGTGCCCCTAAATTGTGTGAGTTTTTCATTTTCTAATTTTGTTTCAAGTGCCCCTAAATCCACTCAAGCAACTGGGCAGCAAGAATATTATCCTCTATGGAATTATGTTACCAAAGAGAAGCAGATAAGTACCGATGGTGCATGGGAATGGAGGTGCAATTTATGCAAAAATGAAAATACCTTCAAGGGATATTATAAAAGAGTGAAGGCTAACATTTTGCATGAAGAGATAAAGGGTATTGATGTGTGTGCACAGACTAAAAATCCAAAGGTGAGGGTTAAATTTAAGAAAAAGAGTGATGATTCTCAAAGGTTGAAGGAGAAAAGAATAAAAACTGACGTGGGGACTACCAATCCTCACATGTATAATAAAATTTAGCCAAGGATTGTTCATGAAGTAAGAAAGAGGAGGGAACTAGAAGTAGAAGTAGAGTTATAAAGGCCATCATATGAAACTCAAGACAAAATATTTTTGAAAATTCTTGATAATCAAGGGAGAGAAGAAGCCGACTCAAGAGTGGAAAGGGCCATATTTTCTTATGGAATCCCTTTTAATATGGTCTGATCCCCATATTGGTAGGATTTGGTGAGAGTGATTAACAAATCCCCTCAAGGTCACAAGGGGACAAACTATGAAAAATTTAGAACAATTTTTCTAAAGAAAGAGAGACAACTTCTTGATGACGTTCTGAAACAAATACGTAACTCATGGGGTAGTATAAGGCTTTCCATTATCTTATATAGATGAATTGATACAAGACACAAGACGTTGATTAATTTCATTTCGTATTCACCAAAAGGAGCCATGTTCATCAAAGAAGAAGATTTTTCTAGTGAGATAAAGGATAGTAAGTTCATTGTTTATATTTTAATTTCTACTATTGAACAAGTAGGGGCAGAAAATGTGGTGCAAGTTATCACAAATAATTCACTTGTGTGCAAAGTTACAAGCTTAATTGTTGAGAGTAGATACAATCACATATTTTTGACTCCTTTCATTGTCCACAATTTGAATCTAATTTTACAAGAGATTGAGGCAAATACATAATGGATTTAGGAGGTCATAGGGTAGGCTAGGGATATTATAAAATTCATCACCAACCACCACCAATCTAAATAAATATATCGATAATACTCTAAATTGGAGTTGTTGAGACAAGGTATGCCTCAAAATTCACCTTGTTGTGTCGCCTTGTTAAAGTTAAAAATGAATTAATGAGTATGATGGTGGGGTCCAACTTGGGATGAGTAGAGATTGGATGATTTAGAGAAGGGAAGTATGGTAAGGAGGGTGTTGGTTGGTGAATATTGGTGGATCAATATTGATTTCTTGCTCAAGTTCACATCACTTGCATTTGATATTCTTCGAGATGCAAACATGGAGAAACCTTTCCTAGGAGAGGTTTATGATGACATGGATACCATGGTTGTAATATCTGTGGGAATTATTACACAAGAGGCTCCCACTCTTATTTTTGAGGATTTTTATTTTTCTGAACAAGTGAGGTCCATTATTGTTACCAGGCAGAATAACTTCAACACTCCATTACACACTTGGGACATACTTTGAATGCAAAATTTTATGATGAAGAATTCATTGCTGAAAGAAATGGGAAGAGGAATGCTCCACATAAGGAAAAGGAGGTATACAATGGAGTGAATAAATCCTTTCATACGATTTTTCCATCTTCTTTACAAACTGATGTAAGGCAATAATTTTCCTATTTTGTTGTTGGATTAAAGGATTTTGTAGACATATAAGATTTGGATGAGAGGAGGACCATTGAACCAATTAAGTGGTGGACTTGTCATGGGGCAAGTGGTGTTCATTTGAAAAGTCTTGCCACTCATATTACATCACAAGTGGAAAGCTCTTCATCTAAAAAACGAAATTGGAGAACCTACATCTTTATTCAAAGTGTAAAGTGTAGAAATTTTAATAAATGTTAAATTATTCACCGAGATTATCCTGATCACACACTATTTGAGCTTCATGCATAATACATAACCTCTTCTACTATTGATCATCAATTTGTGGAAATTAAACAATCGCATGCGCACATTAAAACCATAAACAATCACACATATAAACACAGTATTTATGGGAAAGCTTAAAGCTGAAAACCCCCAACTATCTGTATATTATAATGATATAGATCATGTAACAATCATTGTACAAAATCCTCACAAGCTCTCAGTACAATCTCCAATTGTTACACACTACACAAGCTCAGATCATACAAAACACATGCTCCAATCTGCTCCACCTGTTAGCCTGCCTCTACTGCGCAATCCAATATGGATAATACCGAGATCCAGGTTCGAATCCCACTAGTATGTACTGCGCAATCCTCATTGGCATCTCCATCAATGTGTGTGCAAATCTCATGCACCAGTATAGTCACAACTGATATTCACACTGCTCTTTCACCTACCTCTCCACTGGTCTCCACTGAAACTGTCCATGCACTGCAGTTAACTGATGTATTCTTTAGTTGATTTATGAGTTAATAATTAGTGAATTAATTAATAATTAATTCACACTACTCTCACTAATTGTATCAATCAGTTAGACTAGATACAACTAGCTCAACTAAGTTAAACTGAACACAACTCCATTAACTGTCTCATCAACTCCACCAAACTCTGTCACATGAGTTCTAACTGAAGTCAACCATGCAATAGCTTCACTAAACCCTAGGAATAGCATAATTCCGTCTGTCAGCTGCATGTGCCACATCCATGACTCGAACTGAAGTGCTCCAAGAGGATAAGATAATGTTTAGAGTCCAAATATTATTAAGAGCTAATAATATTCGACATATCTATTTTTAGACTGGCAATCTAAAAATAGATTCTGCCCAGTATGTCTAAAAATAGAAGTCCATCTATTTTCTCCGACTCGACCAACCATCCACAAATAGCATCCTGCAACTCATAGAACATGATCCATATGTCTAAAAATAGACTTTGCGCCAAAAATACCCTGCGGGCCCACTTAGTGAAGGCGACTCCTTTCCACTAAGCTCATCATCTTGTTGCAATCTCAACACTCCCTCTCAACAAGATATGGATTATCTCCAACCCCTATCCTGCCTCTGTGGTATTCGAATTTTCTCCTGGTGAGCGCCTTCGTCAAGATATCAGCATCCTGATCCTCCGTAGGAATGTATGAAAGTAACATGATTCTCCGCTGCACACAATCTCTGATATGATGATACCGGATGTCAATGTGTTTATATCTATCATGAAATACTGGATTAACCGAGAGTTTGATGCAACTCTGATTATCACAATAAATCACAGTAGGCTCTAAGTGTGAACCGAACAACCCGACCAGGATTTTCCTCATCCATATAGCCTCGCATGCAGCCAAACTCGCTGCCATATACTCGGCCTCTGCTGAACTGAGTGCCACGGATCTCTGCTTCCTGCTGTACCAAGAAACTACTATCGACCCAATACTGAAAATCCCTCCAGATGTGCTCTTTCTGTTCGTTGGGCTCCCTGCCCAATCTGCATCCGTGAAGCCACACAGCTTCACCTCATCCGACTGTCTGTACCACAATCCATATCCCGATGTGCCTCTGAGATAATGCAATACATGCTTCCCTGCCTTCCAAAAGAGCTTGGTAGGCTTAACCATAGCTTGTGAAAGCTGGTTAACTGCATAGCATATATCGGGTCGTGTATTGACCAGATACATAAGCGACCCCACCAACTGTCGATAGACAATGGCATCCACTACCTCCGCTGAAGTAGCATCCTCCTTCCTCCAACCACCAGAAAGAGGAGTGTCAACAGGCTTGCAGCCTTGCATGTTGAACCTCTCCAGAATCTCCCGGGCATACTTGCCCTGAGAAACAAACAGTCCTCCGCTGCGCTGCCAAATCTTCAATCCCAGGAAATAATGAAGGATGCCCAAGTCCTTCATCTCAAACTCTCGTGCAAGATCCTCCTTGCATGAAAGTATCAACTGCTCATCGCCAGTCAAAATCAGATCATCTACATACAGTACGATGATCAACAGCTTCCCCTCCACCACAATCTGGTACAGGTTAGGATCCGCCTCACTCTTGGAGAATCCAAACCCGGTGAAGTAGCTGTCTATCCGAGTGTACCAAGCACGAGGTGCTTGCTTCAGCCCGTACAGTGCTCTCTTGAGTCGGCACACATGCGACTCACTGCTAAAGATCTCAAAACCTTCAGGCTGCTCTATGTACACCTCCTCCTCAATGACTCCGTTGAGGAACGCAGTCTTCACATCCATCTGATGAATGTGCCACCCCATCTGCGCTGAGAGAGCAAGAATCGTTCGTATGGAAGAATACCTTGCGATAGGTGCAAAGGTCTCCTCATAATCGATCCCCTCTATCTGTGAGAAGCCTCGGGCAACAAATCTTGCCTTGTACTTCTCCACACTCCCGTCAGCTGCCTGCTTCACTTTGTAGATCCATCTTGAACCCACCACTGATTTCCCTTCTGGCCTCGGGACAATCTCCCATGCACTGTTTCTGACAATCGAATCATACTCTTCCACCATGGCATCCACCCATGCGGGGTCCTCCACAGCTTCCTCGAAAGAGGATGGCTCTGTTACGATACACTTGCTCATAAGAGCCATGTATCCAGTATACCGGTCAGGTGACTGTCTCTGTCTGCGCTGTGATGTAGGTGCTCCTACAACCTTCTCTGCATCTTGAGCCAGTCGCTCAGCTTCTGTAGTGTGCTTCCGCCCTCTGATGGTTGGCGCTGCCTGAGTGGTCTCTTCCACTCCATGAAACTCCTCTTGTGGCTGATCCACATCCTGAGGCTCATCCTTAGGAACTAATAGCTCCTCATCTGCATGCAAGTGTGGCTCCCTCTCAAGCGAACACTTCATGGCTTTCTCCTCTTGAAATTTGATATCCCGTCGCACAACAGTCTTGCGACTGTCTGGAAAATACACACGATAGTTGTGGGGCGTATCAGTGTACCCCACAAATATCCCAACCTCTCTGGTCGGCTCCAGCTTCTTCCCAGCATCCTTTATCACATGAATGTAAACAGGTGAACCAAAAATCCTCAAATGGGAAATATCAGGCTTCTTACCAGAAAACGCCTCCTCGGGTGTACTCATGCTAAGTATCCTGTGAGGACAACGGTTCTGCACATATACTGCAGTATTGCATGCCTCAACCCACAAGTGTATGGGAAGGCCCTGATCATGCAACATCGCCCGTGCAACACCCACGATCGTTCTGTTCTTCTAACAAGTACCCGCAACCCCGTTCGCCGTGGGTTATGAGGTGCTATGAGCTCTCTTCGAATTCCTTCAACGCAAAATTCCTTGGAATTCGCCAGAGATGAATTCACCACCATTGTCACTCCTAAGTCCCTTCACTCCGTCTCCGATTAAATTTCAACCGCGTCTTTGAACTCACGTAAATTTGAGTATGTCTCGCTTCTTCTTCCATGAAGAAGATCCAAAGATGAGCAGAAAATCATCAACAAAGATCACATAATACCCGTGCTTTGCTGTCGAAGCTACTGAGAAAGGTCCACACACGTCTGTGTGAATTCTCTCAAGGATCTTCGTGGCGCGACTATCCTTCTCGTGAAAGGTGGCTTTCATAAATTTTCCCAAGGTACATCCCTTGCACTGATCTGACTGCGCAAGAGTACCCTTAGGAAGCCCAGTAGAAATCTGTTGCAGTATCTTCAAAGCTCCATGGTGAAGGTGGCCCAATCTCCGGTGCCACAACTCGCCATCATCCCAACTCACCACTCCTTCTGCCTTGCCTGCCATTGCTACGCAGCCATCTACCTACAATTGATAAAGGTTCTTAACTTGAACCCCTATCCTTCGGGTCTCACCAGTTTCCTTACTACGCAGGAAAGCCTTTCCCTCGCTAAAGAAAACATCATATCCCTTGTCTTCTAACATCGCCACAGAGATAAGATTCTTCTTCAATCCTGGAACATGCATCACTTCCTTCAATACGAAGGGTTTACCAGACTCCCTCTCAAAGGAAATGGTACTGATACCGGTCCCACTGTATCTACCATCATCGCCCATGTCAATGTGCACTCCAAGATCTTTCTCATCCAGATCAGTAAACAAATCTCGATCTCCTGTCATGTGAAAAGACGCACCATTGTCCAGAAACCACACTGAACCCATCACACTTGAGACCAAGCATGTGATCAGCAAAAAATCCAGCTCAAACTACGAGGCTAAGGCCTCTCCAGCTGCAGATCCAGCAGCCTGCTTATTTTTCTTCTTCTGCGGTCAATTTGTGGCATAATGTCCGTGTTGGTGACAGTGAAAGCACTTCACCTTGGACATGTCCTGCTTCTTGCCTTTCGCACCGGAATGAGAAGCTTTCTTGATCTTCCCCTTCTTTGCTTTGGCAGCCAAAGTGCAATTCCCTTCATCAGAGTTCTTTGATGAAGATCCGTTCCTGGTACTCTGCCTTATCTCCTCTTGCACAAGATCTGACCAAAGTCGCTCCCATCCTGGAAATTTATCCCGACGATTGGCAGAGTCCTGATAGGAATGCCAACTCTTTGGAAGCCCAAGGAGAGCCAAGCTCATCAAGTCCTCATCATCTACAGTCACCCCCACACTTCCCAGCTCATCCCTGCATTGGGTGAACTTCGTGAGGTACTTGGGCATACTGTCGCCTTTCTCCATCTTTATGTTTCTGAGTTTATCCTTGAGCGCCAACTTCCTCTAGTCGCTCTTGCTTTGGAATAAATCTGTCAAGGCTTTCCACATCAAGAATGGAGAAGCCTTACCATGCAGGCTGGACACTATGTGATCCTTCACGCCCTCCAACAGAATCCTTCGACACTTTGTTGTCTTCTTTTGCCAAGCCTCAATTACGGCAGCATCGCTAGAAGTAGGCTTTGGGACTTCAACATCTATGAACTCCTTCAACCCATTGTCATCCAGCACCGCCTCCATCCTGTCCTTCCATGCAATATAATTTGAGCTGCCCTCAAGGGCATACTCCAATCGCAATCCGTTGAAAGATATCTCAACTTCGACACCAAGAAAACACTGCTGCAAATTCGAATTCCACCAGCACAAAACTCAACCGCTTCAATGTTTTGCAATTGCTCCAATGATCAATAACGCTCTGATACCATGTAGAAATTTGAATAAATTTTAAATTATTCACCTGATATTATCCTGATCACACACTATTTGAGCTTCATGCATAATCCATAACCTCTTCTACTATTGATCATCAATTTGCGGAAATTAAACAATCGCATGCGCACATTAAAACCATAAACAATCACACACATAAACACAGTATTTATGGGAAAGCTTAAAGCTAAAAACCCCCAAATATCTGTATATTATAATGATAGAGATCATGTAACAATCATTGTACAAACTCCTCACAAGCTCTCAGTACAATCTCCAATTGTTACACACTACACAAGCTCAGATCATACAAAACACATGCTCCAATATGCTCCACTTGTTAGCCTGCCTCTACTGCGCAATCTAATATGGATAAGTACTGAGATCTAGGTTCGAATCCCACTAGTATGTACTGCGCAATCCTCATTGGCATCTCCATCAATGTGTGTGAAAATCTCATGCACCAGTATAGTCACAACTGATAGTCACACTACTCTTTCACCTACCTCTTCACTGGTCTCCACTGAAACTGTCCATGCACTGAAGTTAACTGATGTATTCTTTAGTTGATTAATGAGTTTATAATTAGTGAATTAATTAATAATTAATTCACACCACTCTCACTAATTGTATAAATCATTTAGACTAGATACAACTAGCTCAACTAAGTTAAACTAAACACAACTCCATTAACTGTCTCATCAACTCCACCAAACTCTATCACATGAGTTCTAATTGAAGTCAACCATGCAATAGCTCCACTAAAACCCTAGGAATAGTGTAATTCCTTCTATCAGATATATGTGCCACATCCAGGCATCAAACTGAAGTGCTCCAAGAGGATAAGATAATGTTTAGAGTCCAAATATTATTAAGAGCTAATCATATTCGACATATATATTTTTAGACTGGCAATCTAAAAATAGATTCCGCCCAGTATGTCTAAAAATAGAAGTCCATATATTTTTCCCGACTTGACCAACCATCCACAAATAACATCCTGCAACTCATAGAACATGATCCATATGTCTAAAAATAGACTTTGTGCCAAAAATACCCTGCGGGCCCACTTAGTGAAGGCGACTCCTTTCCACTAAGCTCATCATCTTGTTGCAATCTCAACATAAAGTGCAATAGGTTGGGATCGAAAAAGGTAGAGTACCTTGTAAATGTGCATTCAAACCTACACCTGGTATCTCATTGTGGTGAATAATATAAAAGTGGACCTCATAAATATTGGGATGTGGATGTAGAATGTCCAGATTTACTTGTTTATCAACCCTACTTAGATATTTGATTTTGAATCCCTCTAGTGTAGTGAATGTCCCTAATGATTGTTACCCTTCCCTTTTTGTTAATATGCTAGTCATGTATATGTTACCAATAAAAATTCAATGCATGTTTAACAACAACAAAAATAGAAAACCTAAAATTCTGGCTTCTAAAGCCACAAACCCATAGAAATCACCAAAAAAAATCCGATTCAACCAATAATGTTCTAATAAAAATCCCTAAATTTTTATTTTTTTAACATTTAATTTAGTGGAACTAAACATATGATATCAATGCAAGCCATCCCAATATTTTTTGTAGCTTACAAATATATGGCAATTTAGTCACAATGAAGACATGGATTTAATTTCATGATTTAAGTAATAAATGCTCTAACACCAAAATCCCGTATCCAACCACCTTCTAGGTTCTAAAAACCCACCATAGGTCATTGGTTTTAACTATAAGAAAAAAAAAATCTAGTAAACAAGGTTCATATGCTCTAGTTCAATTTAAATTGGGTTTTCCATAGTTTGAGAAAAGCTCATGGGTTCGAATTCCAAAGCACATGACTCAAAATTGAATCCCAAAATACAAAACTCAAAATTCAGTTTGAATTTAAATAAAAAAAATAGATAAAATAATGTACTCACACGACCTTGTCTCCTAAATTGTGCATCGTCAGCATTCCATCACCCTCATTCTTCTCGTCACTATTCATAGAGGCGGGGGGTTGAACTTTTCTTCTGTCTATAACCAAGGGCTTGACCTACTATGGGTCGCGGGTTCGATTCTCACTATCATCGCCATAGTCCTGCTAAGGCGAGAGGAGTGACCTCAAGTCTATTATTGGAAAGAGAGGTGTATGCTATATTCTTTGAAGGGATTTTGAATGAGACTCAAATTTGAACTATGTTCTCACAACGATTACTATGATGCCTATGTGTGTGTGTGTTTGGCGCACGAAGGTACCAAATCACACTGGCTTAAGAGGAGTGGTTTGTCCCTCTTAAGTTCTTGGTCACAGGCATAAAATAATCGGAGTCAAGCAAGTTAGGGAACATTCTAAGACATAAACATACTAAATAGTGAAATAGCATGCATATTCACACATAAAAACTAAACTAAAACAAATAATACAAAATATCTAAATAGAGTCAAACAACTTCAATAATCCAAACGCTGGTGCTTACGTCCCCTCTTATTGAGTGCTGGTAGGAATGAAGGATGAAAATTTTACCCACTTGCCAAGGGGCCCTTAGAACTAGGTAGTTCTAAGTCCCGATGCAAGGATTTCTTTAATTTCAAGCTACCTTGGCTCAAAGTCTCCCTCTCTCTACTCTGGTGGACTAGAGTTTTAGGATGGCCAACAATTGAGTCCCCTCTATATCTGCTCTATATCACACACTGATGGATTTCTTGGGGCCATTATAGCCAACATAACAATGTGTTCTCATATTATTCATCTCTTGGTGGCCTTTTATAGGAGAATTCAAACTGTCCTTCCCTCTCTTGGTACATTTTGGATGGTGACCAAGAGAGGAGGATGATTCCATTGTGTGCCACATTTATTCCATTGTGTGCTCCCTTGAGGTCCTAAGGAGGCTTGGGCAGTTGTCCTTAGGCGGACTCAAGTTTGGGATCAATGTCCTAGAGTGTGCCTTGTGGTCCCGAAAGGTGACTTCCACCACTCTCAGGACCGCGTGGCATTTTGAGGAAAATTCGCGCAAAGGCACACTTATCGAAGAAAAATGTGTGCAAAGGCGCATCTTGCTGATTCCTTCAGTGCACAATCTAATTTTCCTCTTAGACCTTAGATATTTTTAAATACTTTAGATTCTCTAATGTGCCTCAGCCTTGTAAATCCTTCTACTTGAAATTTAATAATGTCATCTTTGCCTGTATTATTTTCCAATGATAACAGTTGCCCCCTAATGTGTGAGGTCTAGGAAGAACTTCATAGAATAAATACATTATAGTTTATTTTTTGTGTACTATGTGGAGAGAGAGAGAAAGACCTGTGTGGAGCACAGAGTTGGAGACAGCTTACACTGGGTCGAAGAGTGACCATGTCCTGTGGGATCCCTGCCAGCAATGGTATATTAAAATATATACAAATTTTCTATGAGGTGGGCATGTCCCATGCTCATGATGATTTGGCTAGCTAAAAAAATCTATTTGACAGATACAGATTCTATCTACGTCACTAGTATGGTAGTGATCTATTGGTTGATGATAATGACTACTGACGCCCTCAGGGGAATTTTTTTCTTTGACAATAGGTGGAATGTGGTACCCATATGCGTAAAACTTGGTATGATATATAAATGCGCATTGTACGCAGAGGTGTATGGCTGAGACCTTCCCGTGTAAGCATTGCTGAAAGAGACACTTATAAAGGTATGGGTCTTCGACGAATTTGATCAAAGTGCAATGGTTGTAAGGTACGATACCATATTAACATGAAATCTTGTGTTGTAGTCGAATGTTAGGAGGATTGATGACATCTGTGGGCAATGATGTCTCCCACAGTGCCATCCAAGGATGTCCCTTTTGTGGAGAGGGGTGATCCAAGGTACTGCTTCCTTTTTGGAAAAGAGGTGTTGATGCTGACAAAAAGGAAGTCTTAACCGAAAGAGAGAGTCACTGATATAGGGGATCAGGATCCTGGATGTGATGGGTTTAACATAGGCATGATGGTGAGGGGTGACTGAAAACTGATGATGAGGATTCAGTGGCCCAAGGTCAGAGTATAAAAAGCAGCTTGGTGACATTCATAGTTATTTCTTATGGGGAAATCCTTGGAGTTGGTAGGACATCTAGGGTGGGTATCTATTGGTTATGAATATCATGGTGGCTTATGCGTGAGGGTGTGATACTCCGACCAAGGGTGACCAGGGATTGCTTCCATGGGAGAAAAAATGGATGGGTGGGTGTGGGACATAGTGCATCATTTGCAGACTTTGTACACCTACCAAAAGAATATAACAATGGGGTTTGGTTTGTACAAAACACAGATACGGGTGCCCCAAAACATGAAAATTTTCGCTCACTGATGATGTGAGGAAGGTGTTTTTGTTGAGGGTGGGTGCCCCATTGGTTGGTCTCATGGGTGGGGTTGATGAAGCAGATGGAAAATGTCGTAGATGGGCTATGCTAATGGAGATATGGTAGGCCAAATGTGAGGTGTGGTAGTGCGCTTTAGATCAACTTGAAAAACCTGGCCGTCCGGGAAAGGGGTTTTATTTCAATATTGTAAAACTTGACCTGATGCATAGCGTGTGAATTGGCATGAGGTGATTCTCGGACTAAAGTTGTATGGCCATGGTGTCACTGTTTTTTTTTGTGATATACTATCTACTTTGGGTGACGAGAACCATGCAGGGGAAGCTCTACCGACCAACGAGGATGTTTATCATGTGAAAAAGTGGGATGATGATAAACACAGCCGGGTGTTTGGAAGCTATGGTTAATTTCTGATGGATAAATGATGTCAGGATATGCAAAGTTTTTCTAGGACTCTATCATGCTGAGGGTAGAATGATACCTGCTCTGGAACTTTTAGTGGATGGAGCGGTGAATGGTTTGCACACTACCTACAAAAAAAAATGCCCCAAGTGAAAGAATATTCTTTATTAAAATATTATTGAAATATATTTTCTTTAAAAAAATAGATGAGAGAGGGCATACCTGTTGGCACTGAAAAATTATTTTTTCAATGGTGAAAATGTGTGGCATCGCCCTTGGGCGTTATGGCGTGCTGATGACAATGCTGCTTTCGATCAAGTAATTGGGCCTTCTCAGCTCTCGTTATGGTCCTCTGAAGTTTCTAAAAAGGGCATCATATAGGTGGATATGGCTCAATTCATTTCATTTGTGTCAATTGATAATTTGAGGTTTTTAGAGGTCAGAGGCTTCTGTAGAGCAGTTCTTGCATTTGCGGACAACTTGAGTTCCCGGGACTAGCTTTTTTTTAGCCAAGTAGGCTCCATGACGTCCTGCATTTTTATTTTTTCAGTGTGTTGGTGCCAGGGTTCGTACAGGATGGGTTTGTACAGATCTTAGGCCAGTTTTTACCTTGACCACGTGGGCGATCAAGGTACATGTGCGCAACTTGCACGCAAAAAATAAGGTTTTGCACGCATTTAGTGCGCCTGTCCCAGATTTGGGTGCGCCTTTGGCACGTCTCCAAGAAAGAAAACCGTGATCTCCTCGTGCTTGTCTAAGGAACATGCGCGTGAAGGGCCAAAGATATTTTTTGCAAAATTTCTGGGAAATTTTGTCTATTTTTCAGTGTTTTAAGCGTGCCTGATGTGTTCCTCTTTTGACGACAGGATGCTATGGAGGGAGACGGATTGTCCTGATCTCCTGGCCGCTTTGGCTATTGATGGTCACGCACGCCAATGCTTGGCACATTGGGGTCTTCTCAAATTCATGGAGAATGACCTGCTACGATCACATGATCATTTTCTGTGCTACCTGATATGATGTTGGAACAGGCAACGCAAGGTGATGGTGCTGCGGGGGTGTGACCTTGTTATCTGTCCTGAGAAGGATATCTATTCTGTGACCGGGTTGCTTCCTCAGGGTGAGGCACTTTGATATCCACTTCCCTCTAGGAGAGTGGATCTTGAGAGGTTTTCAGCAGGCCATTGTGGCAGGGTGCCCCTTACGGAGGGGTGCATAGCGATAGCTACTGTGACTGATGTGGCTGAGCGGTGTGCTATGGCGGCCATCGTACAATTGGCAGGGTCTTCTACGCATCATCGAGCATCGGGACAACAGATCAGTGTCTTGCACCGGCTGAGGGCACACTTTTTTTACTTTACCCATTTTTGTTATGATGGGATGCTGGCGCAACTTTACAAGGTTTAGGATGGATCGAAGCTATTCATGTATGCCAGCATTCTATGTAGCATCATGTATGAGTGAGTGGTGTTGCTGAGACCTATGGTGGTGGTGCCATCTGGGGGGCCACAGGAGCCTCGCATGAGGAGGTGGGTCCCTGTGATGCCTTGCAGGGGTGGAGTTAGGGTGGGGTGTTATTGGAATGCCACCACGGAGGCTTGGTTTGAGGCCAATCCTCAGATGTTTCTACCATTTCATTATGTGGGGATGGAATTTTGGGTAGACACACACATAGTTCTTTCTGCTTGATATGCTTGGGGGCTGGCAGGTATTTTTTTGTGTTTTCTGCATTTACTTGAGTATTTATGTTTTATATGTGTATTATGATGACACTGACATAGTCTTGGTTACTCTTGCTGATTTTGGCGAGGTCAGACATCCTATGGCTCGGTTGGTGGGACACCATATGATTCGATGACCTCGAGGAGCTCGCAGGGGATAGGGAGGAGCTCCCATGCAACCTCTGGGTGGAGCACCGGGTGGAGGGGCCGGTCCCTCTAGGGAGTGTAGCATCTCGACTATTGTTGAGACTGCTGCTGAGAGAGCTTGTGCCGATGTGGTAGAGGCTCGTGTAGCTGAGTTGACAGAGCAGGTGGCTGCTCTAGAGGTCAGAGCTCAGGTGCCAGACGATGCATGGGGTCAAGTGGACTGCTTGACCTAGGGGATGCCTACCTGAGGTTTCATAGATGACCTCGAGGATGCATGGCTGGAGACCTTGATGATGTAGGAGAGGGGATACCATCCGATTTTAGGTCGAGTGGCGATATATGTTTTGACGACGACTCAAGTATTGGTACCGAGAGTGGTTGTGGGTCCAGGTGCCCCACCTGGGGCAGCACCGCCCTAGAGTCTCATTGTACATAGGGAAAGCACCCATTATGAGGGTTCTTCCCCTATTTTTGTCGAGTTGTACTTGTGTATCTTTTGGGCTGACTTATGAGTCATAGACACTATTTTTTGTACTCAGACACATACATTTTTGGTATATATGTGAGAGATATTTTTTGCGGCTCTACATGGTGTGCCCCCTGTTTTTGTTTATGGATTATACTATACTGATGGATATCTATATTTTCTATGTTTTTTATTTTTATGTATGATGGCTTATTCGAGATGCATTCCAGTTTAGAATATTGTTAGCTATCCGATCAACTATTTGGTTCTAACTCCTTGGTACATGTGTGAATGTAATGTAGTCAAATTTCCAGCTTAATATTTTTTCACACAAGTATTTTCTAAACAGATGTGGATCCCTTATCTCAAATGATTGGTTTAACTATGATACTACTAACTGGGAATCAAGGTAGATATGCATATGGCATTTGTTGCTGAGCTGATACAAACACCATTGGTGCAGAGTGGTGATCGGTCAGGGTGATAGATAACCCAAGCGACTGTTGCTAAATTTTGAGACCATTGCGATGCTCCATCGGCAAATCCGAAGTAAAGGTTGGGTTGGTAATCCATTGTGACACTAGAGCACATTTTGTGACAAGTCTATTGGTCAAATATTTAAAGTGTTTGGATCTGTGTACGTTGATTCTAGGAGTGGGACTTCTCGGCCCTTATGGGTAGAATTTCTTGAGATAAATGCCGTTGAAGGGGTTACTGAGGCATGTTATGTCTGACTCAGTCAAGATGTATGCCTCTTTGAGGAGGAAATATTTTATGATGTAGGGTCCTTTCCACAAAGTTTCAAAATTTCCTGGCCCTAGGGCTTATTTTGCGACATCGTAGCATAGGACTAGCTCTCCCTCAATGAATGAGTGAGGGTTGATGTGGCGGTCGAATGATGCTTTTATCCTTTTCTTATGGGCCTCGTTGTGTTTCAGTGACTGTCGTCGGCTTTCGTTGACGAATTCTACTAGTACTAAATTTTTTTCTAGAGGTTGGGTATCATCGAGAATTTCGATGGCGGCATGTAAATTCAGGTTCTCATGGTCTATGGGAATCACGGCTTCGACCCCATATACCAAGTGGAATGGTGTGAATCCAGTGTATTTTTTCATGGCTGTGTGGTATGCCCACTAGGCGGAGAAAAGCATATGGTGCCAGTTGGTTTTATGGTTATTCACCATGCATTGTAACATAGTTTTGAGGACTATATTCACAGCTTCTACCTACCCAATGGATTGGGGGTAGTATGGTGATGCGAATTCATGGGTGAATCCAATATGGTGAGATAGATCCTAGAAAAATTCACTCTAGAAGTGTTTCCCATGGTCGGAGACTAACTACTTGGGAACGAGGGACCGGGAAATGACATGGTTAAACATAAATCGTGCAGCGATTTCTGCGATGTTGTCGTAGGTGGGCATGGCTTAGGCCCACTTGGTGAAATAATCGACAACCAATATGATGTATTTATGATTGCTCGATGATGTCGGCTTGAAAGTCATGAAGTCGATCCCCTAGTTGCAAAAGGGGCGATCGACGATGACAGGGTGTATAGGAGCGAGAGGGGCTCTTACCTTATGAGTGAAGCGTTGACAGTGCTCGCATCTCTTGACTGCTGTGATGCAGTCACGAAATAGGGAGGGCCAGAAATATCCTGCCTGTAGGAATTTTTGGGCGATGGCCATCCCGGAGAGGTGGCTACCGCAAGCTTCGCTGTGGCAGTCATTAAGGGCTTTTTCCACTTGGTCGTGAGTAAGGCATCAACGTAAACTGGTGTTGATGCCCCATCGGTATAAGACATCACCCATAAGGTGATATTGAGGGGCTTGATGGTGAATTCGCCGAAGGTCGTCTCAAGTGAGATGAGGTCTGAACTTTTGGGTTCATAAGAAGAGGAGAATATCTACGTACCAAGGGTCGTCAGTTTCTACGAAGAAGAGATGCTCATTTGGTAGCAAATTGTTTATTGGTAATCCTTTGGTATGTCTTGCGAGGTCCGTAATGAACTCTGCTAAGATTAGCGCGTTTTTTTATCTTGGGGGAGAAAAACTGTAAGTTGTATTCTTAGAGGATGACTATCTAGTAGGCATATTTATGGTTCATTAGGCAATGCGTTAGTAGATATTTGATAGGGTTGATATCTGCGATGACCGTAGTGGTCTTTAAGATGATGTAGTGGCGAAGCTTTTGGACTGCATGTATTAATGCTAGGGTAGTATTTTCTTTGGGTTCATATCTTAATGTTGGGCCTGATAAGGTTTTAATGACATAGTAGATTACATGTTACTTCCCATCTGGGCCTTCCTGGATCAAGACTTTGGCCAAGGAAGTCTCAGAAGCTGAAAGATATAGGATGCAATCTTTGTCATAGTCTGGGGGATTGATGAGTGGTGCTGAAGACAATGTTTCTTTCAACGCATCGAACACTTTTTGGGTGTGATCATCCCATTTGAATGGGATGTCCTGGAAAAGGAGGCACAGGAACCCTTGAGTGCAAGTGGCATAATCTTTGACGAAGCATCTCAGGAAATTGGCCTTCCCTTGCAGGCTTTGTAGTTTCTTGGGGGTTCGAGGTGGAGTTACCTATTTGATGGCTTGGACCTTGAGGGGTTCCACTCGAATTTCTTACTGAGACATGATAAAACCTAAAAGTCTTCCTGTTGTGATGTAGAATATGCACTTGAGGGGGTTCAAGTGTAGGTTATATTATCGCTATCGTTGTAATACCAATCAGAGATCCTCGAGACAGTCTAAGCGCTTATTGGATTGGACGGTTAGGTCGTCCAAGTAGGAGAGGATAAGGTGTACCAAGTCATGAAATATGTAGTTGATGGCCCTCTGGAAGGTGGCTCCAGTATTTTTTAGGCCAAATGGCATTACCTTGTATGCAAATGTGCCCCAAGGGTTGGTAAACGTGGTTTTGTACTGGTCTGTGTGGTGGATTTGAATTTGATTGTACCCCGAGGATCCATCCATGAAGGAGAGGGCCTAGTGACCATCACAAGCATTGATGACTTGGTCGATGAATGGGGTAGGGTAATTGTCCTTGGGACATGATTTTTTCAAATCTCGAAAATCAGTGCAAACACGTATGGTGGCCTATTGTTTCATGACGGGAACAGGGTTGGAAACCCAATATGTGTAAGAAATGGGTTAGGTAAACCCGGCTTTGTGAAGCTTATCAATTTCTCATTTTATTTCTTCTGCCTTTGATGGGTGCAGTTGACGCTGTTTTTGGCATATTGGAGGTACGTCAAGCCAGGTGTCAATATGGTGCTCTAGGATAGTGGGACTAAGCCCATGAATTTTTGAGTAGTCCCATGCGAAGATATATCTATATTGTCATACCAATTAGGTGTACGAGTTTATTTCTTCTAGAGAACATGTTACCCCCAGTGAGATTTATTCAACCTTTGTAGGATTTTGGGATATATTCACCTTGATGGTAGGTGAGATGTTTGACATGTTTCCTTCCTCGAACACATCTGGCATCGGGATAGGATTCTTGAACCAATCGAATTTCCATGTTGGGAGGAAATATTTTGATTCGATCACATAAATCTCTTGTTATTTTGTCTTGTCAGGACTGAACACTTGTTTGGGGAGAAAAAATGAGCGGTGATGCATCGCATCCCATGGATAATTCGACTCCTTCATAGCCTCTAAGATGTCATTATTTGAATGGAATAGGGATCCTAAAGGGGATTGATTTTGTGCAAGGCTGTGCCAAGGATGTTCAGTCCGCATAGAGCTAGTTGATAGACATGAAAAGGATTCCATCATTGACGTGGTGGAACCGGACGTGGTCGACAGAGTGCAGAAATATTGGGTCTGCCCTATCATAGGTAAAACTACTCTCGTAGTTTCAACTAACTCGACACCTATGGCAGATGAGCAAACAACTTGAGTCATAGTTCTAATACATGATGATATGAATCGTATATGGTGTATCGTGTCATTGGCATTTGGTGGGGGGAGAATTTCTATGATGGGGGCTTGCGTGAGCGCAAGGCTGGGTCCCTTGTTAGGAAGGTTAATTTCCTATGGGTAGAAATTGTGTCTAGTGCAGAGGCGCCTGAATGTTTCCATTAGTGGGCATGCATCTGGTTCGTGGTTATGGCTAGTGAAAATACTGCATGGTACCACTGTGTCAACTGAATAGATTGTGTAGGAATCAACACTAGGCTCGGAAGGGATCATATGTAGAAGATGAGGTCTTCTGCTTGCATTTCCGAGTTTTTGGCTTGGGTATGTCTAACTCTTTTGGGGAGTGTAGACTTAACGCTGCTCTTGCTACTCTAAGCTTTAGGAGATGCTCGCATTTTATTGTATGATGAAAGTGTGAACAAATATGGAAATAAGTGTGCGTGATATTCTCTTGGTTAGAGAGAAGTATTTGTGGATGAGAAGAGATTGTGTGAAAACTGTTTGCGAGGTGCTTCAGTTCTTTGCACTGATTTACCCGGTGGCCGATCAAGTCTCATAGTCCGCATGTTATCCTAGGTTGAACCTGGGTCATGCTTGGTTGATGCGCTGTCCTAGCTTGGCCACTACATCGATTTGGGTTTGGGGTAGATGGCCTAGGGGCATTCTGCCTTCTATATTGGTTGAGGAGATCGTCACATTTATTCTCTATTGTATGTATCATATCAATTAGAGGAAGAACTCATGGAATAGAAGCACAAATCTGCTCATGGTGATTGATCTGACACACTAGGAAAAACATCCTAGATATGGGGTTCCCATCCTGATCACTTGACAGCATGACCAGGTACCAGTGGCGTAGCACTTCTAAGTCAGGGAAAGCGGCGACCACATGATTGGGCATTTTACAAAAATTACATGTTGGTCGTCTCAGTAGAGGGCGGTTGGGGGTAACTAAGGAGTCCCTGATTGGCCGCTTTTCAGTTGAAAAAAAGAGGATGGATATACTCGTCACATCTTCTTGAGTTGTTGATTTGTTCATAGATTCCAATTCAGAGCCATATTCTTGGGAGAGGTGGACTATGGTTGAGCGCAAAATAGCTAGCGCTAAGCATAATCGGGGGATATAATGGAATTGTTCTAAAATGTGGTTGTCAGCACATAAAGGACATGTGAATTGTGCTGGCTGCAAACTTACATAGTAAACACATTGTATAGGATACCACCCGTGGATGAGTTCTAGGGCTACACATTCCTCGATGAAGTGACCACGTTCATCACACAATGTGCATCGTATGATAGGATGGGGGAGTATGAACGAGATTCTTTCTGGTGACTGTCGTTCCTCCCGCAAGTATAGAATAACACGAGGTTCATCTCTAGATGACTGGGTGGAGGGATCCTCTTGATAGGATTTCTCGATGGCATGTAAGGCATCCCTATGTCATGGGATCTCTGGGAAATTATGGGTATAGTGTCAATAATTTTTGCAGATAGCGCATGCATGATTTGTATGCAATTCTTTACCTTGACTTTTGGTGGTAGGTTCCTTTTTACGGAAACTTGGTGTCGTGATGTCTGCTACAAAGCTAAGGAGCAGTTTTAATTCATCCAGCTCTGAGCAGATGTGGGTAGGGTGGCCTACCATGTCACATATGGCGCAACATGGTGATTCCCGTGGTGTGGTGGGATTATCCACCTTATTTCATATTCTTTCGGTTTTATTAGTCGTAAACATCAGCTTTGAGATGGGAATTTACTTTGAAGGGATGTTTACAACAACCTCTTGAACGACTGGGACCTACTCAAGATTGAGGGGATTAACCCTGTAGAAGTGATGTGTGTGAATCCCATTGGAGTGGGTGGGACCAAGTACCAAACTGGTATTGCAAATAATAAGTTTGGTAGGACCACCATGGCCATGACCTGCTGTGACATAAAACCAGCAAGGGGGAAGAGGAAAGGAGTTTGGGAGGTAGTGTAGGCTAGAGAGGCTACCATGGATGAGGACTCAATGTCATTACTGCTCATATCCATGTCTTGACTAGCTTCGGTGCTTGATGAGGATATCATGGACACTGGAGACCCTATGACATTAGGTGATGACTCAGGTATAATAGGGGGGTCTCATAGGAATGAACCTAGGATGGACGACGGTATGAACTAGATGGGGCCATATTCCTGGTACCATGTAAGCGTCTTGGTAGATGTGTCTATGTAGGGTAGAATGACATCGGTGTTTTTTAAGTGCTGCTTTTCGCTATGTGTCAATTGGTCGATAGTAATGATGCGGTCCTCATGGAAGAACATCATATTTCAGAAGATAAAGGAGGCTATGGCTGACATGGTGTACATATAACTCTGGAAAAGGAGTATATTGTAATCCAGTTGGGCATCCAAGACTTTTATTTCTATAAGGACCATATTTTCGGCTAAGCAGACTGGAACGTTTTGGTAGAGACCAACGGGAGCTGAAGGGCGTCCATCGTATGCTCTTAGCCTGATGTCTGAAGGCTTTAGTTCGGGAGACCCTAAATTCTTCCATACGTTCTTTGACATGATGCATGTGTATACACCCTCATCAATGATACATCGGTGAATGGTGATGTTTTGAACTAACACTGGTATGTGAAAGGCGACCATCAAGGGAAGCCTAGGGGTGGCTTTATCTAAATCAAAAGCCATCAGGTGCGAATCGGCAGGGTCGATGGTGCCTAATGCGGAAAGTAAGGAATTCCTTTGCTTTGGGCAAGATTGTAATACCTCCAACACTGACATAGCAGCGAGATATTGAGCTAGATCATCCACAATGCTATAGTTATGGGCTGCTTTGGAATGGTTTCCTACCTGCCTAGTTGGTCCCTTAGCCCTTTTTGGCAAAGGTTCAATAGGCATCTTTGATATGGTCAAAGGTAATGTTGGTGCACTTGTACTGGCCCCTGACGCATTGGTGTCTAGTGGGGTATCATAATTTCAGTTCCGTGTCCTAAAAACATTTCTTCTCCCATCATGTAGATTTCATGGTTGTTTTTTCTGGAATCATCGAGAGTTTGTTGTTGCGTGTTAACTGTTCCTTGATGGGGGAAAGGCTCCCGCATGACTATTGTCTTCTGGGAGGATCCCCCTATTGTCCATGGTTATTCTGCAGCTTCTTCAGCTCAGGGAGGTTGAGACAGTGGTGAATGTAATGGCTGTAATCACCACAGATCGAACAAGAGTGGTTTGTCTGAAGACTTGCCCTCTTGTTCTGCCTTTGGTGATTGCTTTGTTCCTGGTTTTGATTTCGGTTGGAGTTGCCTCCAGCCTGAGAATCCGGAGGGCGTTGTTGATTGTTGCCCCCCTATTCAGGATTTACTTTAGGTTTGTTTTTTTCTTTTTTCTTAGTCATGTTAGAAGGATAATCTGGATTCTCCTGATTGTAAGGTTTGCGTAGCTGGGCTTGGGAAGGTTGCACAAAGTTCACCTGTGAATTATTTTGCATGGGTGGGTTTTGTGCTGGGGACTAAGCATATTGCGACCCTTGTCCCTCGTTTATAAATGGCTTCTGGGGGGATCTATTCCGTCAACATGTCTAGCTATGTACTGGGTCCCTTGAGCCAGAGGATAGGGTCCTCCATGCTGATGGTGGTACAATGACACCCTACTGGTCAAATTTTGCAGAGGTGCAAGATGACTTTGGTAGCCAAATTGCGGTATGTTCTGATTAGAATCATATTCATAACCAGGGTATGGAATACTACTGCTTAGGTGATTTTGGGTCAATGAACCAACTAAACCATCTGCAGATTTCAACGCGCCTGGAAATTCTTTGCAAGTTTGCAGGCGCGGGGTGTTAGGTAGGATATTGTAATATACCCTAACTACGTATATATCAGCTGGAGCTATTGGAACTTACTGATGGCGTCATCTTCGGATATGGGTTTTTGTTGCGCCACATCCTTTGAAATCTCTACGGTGAGAGTTTTCAGGAACAGGTGTAACAGAACTCTATCGTCGAGTTTGGCTTTGCATAGCTAAGATGCCGACGCCATTCGTGGAGATGGTCCGAGATATGGATGGCGGGTGTTTACCTAAAGTGGGTTAGTAATTCCATTCCGGAATCATGGTGGATGGGTAACTGAAAATAGGTCAGGAATGCAGTAGCAATGGAACTAAAGGTTCCATGTGTAGCAGAGGTCTACTCCACATACTATTTCATGGCTATTCTGGTTAGGGTGCGTTGAAATAGTCTTAGTTGAATAGTATCGTCAACGATGTTGTTCAATGAACACCATAGGTGGAAAGTCATCATGTGATTTCCAAGTTCTTCCACTTGCTTTCTTTCTAACTTTGGAATGTCCGAAGGGAGCTTCGTGGGCATGGAAGGCCATGTGGGGTTGTGTGCAATAGGGTCGTTTTTCAACTTGGTTAAATCTGGTAGATTTAGCGAAGCTAGAAAAGGTGACTGCGAAGTAGTTATTGAAACTAATGAAGACACAATGTTCTGGTTAGGAATAGGGTTTTTCTGCGACATACCTTGCTGTGTGTTCACCTAGCTTCATGTTAGGTAAACATGACTCGGGGTAGAGTCAATGTTGACTAGGGTAAAAAGTAGTGGTTTTGGGGCACATGGTTTTGTGCACCCATGGTTTTGGCCCATGGTATTACATGTAATGGAGCCTATAAGAGGCTGGGAATACTTCATTGTAAGGTAGTCCTGGAGGTGAGTGGTGAAGGCTCACTTGGCCGGATTGGCCAGGGATTTTTGGCCAATGGTTAATGAAATTTCATTGGTTGGGTTTTTCCCCAGATTTGGGGTTTTCCTGGTTAAACATTGTGTTTATGTTTATGTGATTTGTTGCTGGGTTTTGTATGTGTATAATTCTCTCGGTAAATATTTTATTTCTGTAGTAATTCCTAACAAATGGTATCAGAGCCATATTTGGCTTCAAAGGGACGCTTTTGCAGGCAAGGGTTTTATTGGCCTATGAAAGGAGAAATCAATGCAGCTTTCTGCAGATCTGGCCATATGGAGCATGGTGTTTCTAGGAAATAGGAAATATCTAATTGATTGATTCCATGGGGAATTCCATGGAGGGTTTCTCAATGGATAAAGAGAACAATGGTGCTGCAACAGCTCAGATCTGGTGACTAGCTGTGATAAGAAGTTGGTTCGAGAAATTCAGAGATGAGAGGATGTTTGCACGTGGATTAATTAATTGATGAACCATGTATCTGAAGAGAACTCCTAGAGGACTGGAGGTTACAGAGGCTGGTGACCCATGTAATCCGGTATATGGGTTCTTTTTATATGGAAATTGATTTCATATGTACAAAGAGCAACAATGAAACAAAAAAAATATTATTATAATGGAGTTAATTTTTTACATGTAAATAGGCATACTACTGTAATACCTGGTATGGCATGCGTACCCCTGGGTAATCACTGGTAAAGTCTGGGTTAGACCTAGGTGATAGGGGGGATGTCAAGTTTACAATTACTCTGGGTAAAAATTTGAGGGGGGAAGAGCTAGAGTGAGCGGGGTTGTCTCACTTAGCATGTTTGGCTGGATTTAGTCAATAATATCCAAGTCAAGTTTAAGGGGGGAATTGTTAGGTAAACATGACTCGGGGTAGAGTCAATGTTGACTAGGGTAAACAGTAGTGGTTTTGGGGCACATGGTTTTGTGCACCCATGGTTTTGGCCCATGGTATTACATGTAATGGAGCCTATAAGAGGCTGGGAATACTTCACTGTAAGGTAGGCCTGGAGGTGAGTGGTGAAGGCTCACTTGGCCGGATTGGCCAGGGTTTTTTGGCCAATGGTTAATGAAATTTCATTGGTTGGGTTTTTCCCCAGATTTGGGGTTTTCCTGGTTAAACATTGTGTTTATGGTTATGTGATTTTTTGCTGGGTTTTGTATGTGTATAATTCTCTCGGTAAATATTTTATTTCTGCAGTAATTCCTAACACTTCCTGAATGGGTAGCACTCCTCTACCCTCTAGGGGTTGTGGGAGGAGTGGTGTGTGGTGACCCTATGGGGGTGTTCACCGGTGTGGTGTTGGGAGACCGACTAGGGTTCCCAACTAATGATGCCCCTATAAAAGATGAACCAATAAGGTTGGCAGTGTTTTTTCTTTGATGCCTAAATGGTGAAAGACCTGGAATCCCTCCCGGTAATGGGGGGAGGTCCAAAAGGTGTATAGATCGACAAGGTCCCATTGGGTCCATTCTGGCATCAATTAGGTATCATTTTGGAAATATTTAAGAGGATAGAGATTATAATCAACGCAAAAATCCAATCACATACATAAAACAAAGCGGAAATAAAAGATAAATTTTCCCTTTAGATTATTCCTATGTGACCAGTTAATCAAAAAATATGGTTTTTCGTTGTTTAAGTATGATACTCAAATCCTAGAAGACCTAATAGTCCTCACATGCTCAAATGTAATTGGGCCTTGAGAAGATATCTTGCAAATTTTGGTACAACATCCGGAAAGAACTGGCGATGCCCTTAGTCAACTGAAGAAAACCCACTAAGGTAAGGGTAGAGGATCTAGTGCTTGCCTGCACTGTCACCTATAGGGAAGGATGCCCTAATTTTGGCCACTAAGCACCATCGTCCCACGTGAGAGTTCAAGTCTTGGGCTTCATGATATTTCAGCTACCAGTACCGAGTATTAGACGAGTCAGGTAGCCCCGAATAATACCGCACACATTGGGCCTAAGCCTAACCCCCTCTAAATCGGGTCTCTGCCTCGCTCATGTTTTCTTTTCTATGGGAATATAGATGGGTTTGAAAATTACCTAAACAGTCAAATTCTATGTTTCAAGATGAAGACTGACCAAGGCAGCTTATTGGATGCCTACCCCCTTGGTCATAACTTAAACTATAAATTCTCTTAAGGCCGTTGTGGGGAGATTTTAGTGAGTTTGGTTAAGTTAGTTTTAGGTGTCTTTAATTTACTTAGGGTGTGAATGTGTGTGAAAAAAAGGTGAACAAGCACATAGTTTGAACGTGAGGATATGCGGTGATCCTTTTCAAAATCCCCTATTTAAACTATGTTTGGTTGTTCCTTACTCAAAAGAAAAACATGTGTGCATGTGGGCTGCTTCCATTTTTTCCTAGTTAATCTAAATGATAAAATATAGGGAGATGGTGAGTTATCAATAGAGAGTGTTCATATTCTTGCCTAGGATCACCCAAAGGTGCAAAGGAAACAAATATTACTTGCTCTCTACAGACAATTCGATCCTGGTCCCGAATCCTAGTGCAAAAATTGAACTAAACTAATGACTTTTACACTAGAAAAATGAAAACAATTTAGCTAAGCATGTGTGGAATTGGGCCACTTACTTTGGCTAATTATCTAAGTATTTGTTGGTGCCTAAATTCAAAAAACATAAAATAATTCAGAATTCAAGTTAATTTACCTCATACTTAAACTATGTGTTAACTTTGCGAAAATAAGCTTGAAATAAAAATAACACCTAAAATACTAAAACACAACTAAAAGTAAGCATTAACAAGTTGTGGAACACATCAACCAGTGCTGGCAGATTTATTAAGGGCTTCCAGTCACTTTACAAGCAAGGAATAAATGGAAATAGTAGAAAAAATACTACTTCTGGTTTCCGCGCGCAAAAGACTGAGACAAGCGCGAAGGCTGTACACAGGTCACCTTTGAATGCGCACACTGGGGCACGTCTGTTTGTAAAAAAGTTGAGAAATTTTCTTGCAAAGTAATTTTTGGGAGCTCTTCAGCTTCAGCCTGTCACTAAGGGTGAATCAGGCAGTGAAGGAGAGAAAGGGGGCAGTTTCAGCCCAACTCCACAGCAAAGAAAGAGGTCTCTTCAAAAAGGCACAACCAAACTTGGAAATAAATGTTAGTGGAGTCTCCAATCATGTGTGTGTGTGTTTGGTGCACAAATGTACCAAATCACACTGGATTAAGAGGAGTGGTTTTTCCCTCTTAATTTCTTGGTCACAGGTAGAAAATAATGGGATTCAAGCAAGTTAGGGAACATGCTAAGAAATAAACATATTAAATAGTGAAATAGCATGCATATTCAAACATAAAAAATAAACTAAAACAAATAATACAAAAGCTCTAAATATATTCAAATAACTTCAATAATCCAAATGGTGGCACTTACATCCCCTCTTATTGATTGTTGGTAGGAATGAAGGATGAAACTTTTACCCACTTGCCAAGGGGCCCTTAGAACTAGGGAGTTCGAAGTCTCGATGCAAGGATGTCTTTACTTCCGAGCTACCTTGGCACAAAGTCTCCCTCTCTCTACTATGGTGGACTGGAGTTGTTGGATGGCCAACAATTGAGTCCCCTCTATCTCTACTCTGGATCACACCCTGCTGGATTGCTTGGGGCAATTCTGGCCAGCATAACAATGTGTTCTCATATTTTTCATCTAATGGTGGCATTTTATAGGATAATTCAAACTATCCTTCCCTCTCTCGGTACATTGTAGATGGTGACCCAAGAGAGGAGGGTGATTCCATTGTGTGCCACATTTATTCCATTGTATGCTCCCTTGAGGTCCTAAGGAGGCTTGGGAAGCTATCCTTAGGCAGCCTAAAGTGTAGGATCAATGTCTTGGAGTGTGCCTTGTGGTCCTGGAAAGTGAATTCCACTGCTCTCAGGACTGCACAAATTTTTGAGGAAAAGCCGCACAAAGACGTGCTTATCGAAGAAAAATGTGCGCAAAGGCGCATTTTCTGGTTTCTTCAGTGCGCAATCTGATTTTCCTCTTAGACCTTAGATTTTTTTAAATAATTCAGATTATCTAATGTGCCTCAGCCCTGTAAATCCTTTTGCCTGGCATTTAATAATGTCATTTTTGTTTGTCCGATTTTCCAGTGATAACAATGCCAATTCCAACAGGAAATCATACCCTACAAGGGCTATGCGGGTTATTTCCTGAGATATTTATTGGTCATGGAACTCCATATTTCATTCTTACCCCTATAATGCTCTATGATGTATCCTCAATAATTGTTGCTTTATAAGGCACAAATTATGGCGTGAGTTTTGAAAGCTATCAAACTCTCTTTGTGTGATGGGGAGATTAAGTGGTAGTGTCTTTGAGGAATAATTATCATTGTCTCTATTTATCCTATTTCAAATATGTTTATCATTTATTGTTTCTTTTGAAAAAACTCTCAATGTGTATTTTACATTTTGAGTGAACATGGGAAAAATAATACTCCATTCAATGCTGGAAAACATAAAAAAAATTATCTGTAAAGAGATTCAGGTTAAATACAAGGAAGGGGTAATATTTATAGTAAAAAAAATTCCACAATAAGGGGTTTTTCCAAGAGAATCTTGTGGATAAATTTGACGAGAGGGGTAATAAATTAGGGTAAAAAGGATTATTAATGGAAAAAGAGTAATTTGTTGGTTGGTTTAATTGGTTAATATCAATGTTGTAGTATTTTTTTAGTTCTTTATTCCCCCACCTAGGTTCAACTTTCTGATGAGACATTTGTCCTATATTTATAACACTGGAAAGGTAGCATCCTCCAAGGAGTAGGACCACCTTGCAAGTGTATCTCCAAACATGTTGACCCTTCTTACTAAATCGCGTGTTATTAGTATATACTTGCAACATATTGGATATAATTTTGGGTTATAGTGGAAATCATTCCATTTCGTCCAAGTGTAGCTCAAATCACTTTGATTAATTAGCAATGTTGGGTTTCTCAATAAACTTTTCCTTGAAGTAAAAAAGAACACGACTTTAAATCTAGAAGTGTAGTTTCCCCTAAGGAGTATGACCACCCCGAAAGTGTATTTAGAGATGTCTTGACCCTTTATAAATCATATGTTATTATTATATACTTGCAAAATATTGAATATACTCTTGGGTTACATTGGTAATCATTTCGGTTCATCTCAAGTGTAGCTCAAGTCACTCTTATGAGTTGTCGATCTCATGTTTCTCCAAAATTTTCCCTTGAAATAAAAAGGATCATGTCTTTATTTGGATGAAATACACATCCTCCTTGTGAAGATGTTATCAACTTCACTAAGTAAGGGTTGATAATGATCTTCTTGGTTTCATTGGCTTCATCAAAGAATTAAAATTTTAGTCATCAACTATTGATTGTGAGAGGATGAATTATAGTGTGAATTATCACGTGTGTGTTGTTCTTTTTTCAATTATAGTTTTGACCTCTACGATTAATTTGGTCTAAGTCCTCTAGGTACTCATCAATGACCCATACGGTTCCATGTGGGGGATTTTACTTTTCAACAAATCTAAGGTACATTTGTTGCATTTGGATCTGATGACCTTGTTGAAAAACCATCACAAACACCTTTGAGACCATCTACTAGAACTAGTTGGAATTGAACTTGAGATTTCCGAAAAAATCAAAGGAATGAATGAGGGTTTCTTGGCCAATCCACTAATAGCTTAATACCCTTTGGTAATTAAGGGAAACAAACTATAAGATATAAAACACCTTCCCTCATGTGCACACATGGAGGCTCTAACCCTATAAAGGTTTGAATATGTATTGTTTACATGGTTGTGCTCATAGTCACACCACTTATACTTCCCTCTCGTATCTTTTGGAGGAATAGATCACTTAGGAATAATTTTAGGATTTATTGATTTAGGCATAATTATTTTAGTAATTATTAATTTATGTGGTGGGAAATTCCATAAAAAAAAAATTCCAATAAGAAAAAAACTTCAATTTTGTATTAATATTAATGAAAATGTGTAATTTAGATCATCTAACATTTACTAAATATGATTCACATGTATGATGTGATATTATAGTATGTGCAACATCTAAAGTTCAGGAAATATAGAAATCCCCATAAAATTCAAAACAATTTCATAAGAGTCTAATAATGCTATGTTCTTAATGTATGTTTAAACTAGAAAAACAACTTGATATCCAAATTAAAATCTTGTGCCCAAAGTTCAATGGATATGAACCTGCTAATCAAAAGTGTAGATATGCATGAAAATTTAAGTCTTCTACTAAAGGAAATGTGACATATACTTATTAACCAACACTTCTTCTTGCAGGTATTCTTCATAATGTATTTGACCCAGCTGTAAGCCCACTCCCTTTTTGGATAATTTGTCAGCCTATGAATTACATTCCTTGTGAATGTGATCAAAGGATATAACCCCAAATATTCTAATTAGCTCCATTTTTCTAATCATCCACTAATCTAATAAAGAAGTGCTTAAGGAATTATAACCTTTCAACCAATCTATAGTAGCCTTTTAATCCCCTAGCACTTGTAAGTTTAAATTGTTGAAGTGACACAATTAAAATGAATAACATAAACTACTATTTGTGTTATTGTAGAACTTGTTAGGTAGTAGCATTTTTGTTCCTAGAATAAATTAGTCATTTGTGTTAGTAATTTTTAGTTGTATTAATTATGATATAGTCGTATATTTTAAATCAGAACAAAATTATTCATTTTTAGTTGGGTCACTTAAGATTTCTCATTTTTGGTATTATTTCACTTGGAAAATCTGTAGTGACTAACATTTTTAGTCACCTAGTCACTAATTTCTCATTTTCTACTAGTGTAGCAAGTGATTGATCACTAATAACTTATTGTCCTACTATGATATATATAATCCATCATGATTAATTATTTTTAGATAATTTAGTGCCTCGACATAATTCCCTAACCACAGACATATTGAAGAACAACACTAATTTTGGAACCATTTTTGGTGAGTGAAGGAACAAAGTCAATTTCCATAGGGAAAATTAAATACCCTTTTATTCACTTGGTGAACTCTATTGTTCTCAACATGGAATCTAAAATAAGGTTGACCTGGTATTGCTCAAATACCAGTACTATTAGACCAATAGAAGTTGGTTACTCAAGGAAATTTAAGGGATAAACATCAAACTAATTATTTAGGTACTGTTCTAGAAATTATTCCCCCTGTTGAATATTCATCTATTTATGCAGAAGCTACTCCTTCTTTTGAAACTTCAAAGTTTTCTCTAAAAATGGTTGATCTCCTTGAGAAGTTTATTTCTCTAAAAACCACTATACTTATATAACATCTTGAAGCTTTATAAAAATTTTCCATCTCCTTCTCTTAAATCTAGAACATCCATCCCCCTAACTAAAGTCCCATTTTCATTGTTTTCTCATACTATTCTGCTTCCTCCTTCCGGAGAGGAAAATGAATTAAAATTTATATTAATTCTCTTACACCTAAAGTTCAAAAAGCTATACAACAACAAGCTTCATAGCAATAAACGATAGTAGGAAATATTGATTCCCAGTTAGCTACCAGATATGTGCCATTGTAGTTACTTGAAAATTTGCATGACTTACCAGAAGGTTATTTGAAGCATTTACCTTGATTCAATGGAGAAAATCAAATAATTGCAAAACGGAAATGGAAAATTTCCTCAATTTTGAATATAACCTAAATACAAAAGTAGATTATGTGTACATAAGTCTTTTTGTTCAATCTTTAGAAAGAGAGATAAAAAAATGGTTTAAAAAATAACTTTCTAATTCAATTTATTCATGAGAATAATTATAAGAAAACTTAATGAAAAAGTGGGGTGAAAATAGAGACCATTTTTATTACCTTATATAATTTGTTGCTATAAATAAGAAACATTATGAGTTAGTTCTTGATTTTACCAGAATATTTATTAAAATTTACAAAAAAACTCCCATAGATATTAACCCATCTCATCCTACTACAAAAGTAACATTTGTTGTTGCTTTTTATTATGAGGTTGCATTAATGCTAAGGGAAAGAAGATCAACAACTTTGTTAGCAATTCATAATGATGTTATAGAAATAGAAACTAATATCATTGCCTTAAGTAAAATTACGGTACACGCATATTTGGGAGACAAGAAAAAGAAAATCACAAATAAATTCCTTTAGGAGTAAGTAAATATTGTTTTGGAACAATAAATCGATGAAATTTCAAGAACGATCAAGAATATCTCAAATAAATAACCATAATGGAGATGGAAGGAGAAGTCCTCCAAGACAGGTTAAAGAACTAGTAAATAGAAATCCAAATTAATTTCAAAGACCATTCAATCCAAATATCTTTAAATGAGGAAGAAGAAATGTAGAATATCCATCTAACCCCCATTGGTAATTGATGATCAAGTTGAAGATGATTTTGAACAGGCAGAGGGAAAGATAAACTATTTTGAAGATCGATTGAGATTCATTCCTATTTATCAAGATGATTTTGAGAAGATAAATTTTATAAATAATAATGGATATTAATTATAAGATATGTATCTTGATTTACCTTATAAATATATTTTTTTGTTTTATTTTCATCTAGCCGCATTGCATGAAAAATATGATATAATCCCTAGGTCAAATTTAACTAAATAAATGGATCAAAGTAAAGGGATTCCAACTAATCAAAGCAAAGGGAAAAAAAGGAGTTAAGGCCTTCATACTCAAATGCTCCTTAGTATAAGAACAAGGATAATGAGCAATAGGCCAAAACAAAAAATAAATTATCTTCTTTTAATTTGGGAAAATAATTATAAAAAATAAAAATTCCCATTCCCCTTAGACAGCTGGAAAAAAATCCAATTTATCAACAATAGATAGTTAAGGTAATTCTGTATCAAAAAACACATATTTAACAAGAAAATCTTGCAGGATGAAAGGCCTACTGTTATGTTCGGGTCACATGCAGAGGAATGGGAAGATACCCGAGTACCTTATTATGTGACATCAAATATCCATGATTTTTTGATCCATAATTGTATTCTAGATTCCATAGCTTCTCATAATTTAATGCCAAAGGCCATAATGGAGAAGTTGGATTTACAAATTACCAAACCATATCATGATTTATATTATTTTGACTCCAACAAAGTAAAGTGCATGGGTATTATTAAGTATTTGGTAGTATAATTATCTCAAATTCCCCCAAAGAGCATGGTTATGGATGCGGTCATGGGGTGTGAAGTTGGGAGGTTTTTTACAACTAGATATGAAATATGTCACAATCCCTATTTTTTGGGGAAAATTAGAAGATTTTATAGATAATTCATGTTTTCCTACACAACCAGTGATGCCAAACATTATAACAATTTTCCTGTATATATTGTAAAATAACATTTGGGTTGATGTATGCTGTCTATAAATAGTAAAGACGATGCATCTACTTCTTTAGAAATATTTTATGATAGCATTAATCCTTCAAAAAATAAATTATGAAAATTATATTTTGATGGAGCCTCTTCTAAACAAGGCTCAAGTGTAGGAGTTGTTTTAATATCTTTGTCTAAAGAGACATTTGTCTCTTTTAATATTGAGTTTGAAACCACTAAAATTGTTGTTGAATATGAAGCATTAATTATGGGATTATAAGATGCAAGGAAACTCCATATTTTGGATTTAGCATTTTTTGGAGACTCAGAAACATGTGAGAAATCTTTGTCAGACAAAACATCCTAGATTTCAATCTTACATAAATGAGGTATGGGACATAGTGGAAAATTATTACGAACATTCAATACTAGCACAATCCCAAGGGAAAAAAATCACATGGAAGATTAGTTGGTAGTATTAGAAGGTACATTCAGACCAATTGCAAATCCTCAAATAAAATATGAAGTTCAATTAATATATCTACCTTTAATTCTCGATAACATTAAGCACTGGAATTTTTTTTAGAATGATCAACAAATTGAAATATTTGATCAAATGATTGATGAGTTCTTGGATATACACATAAATCAACACCCAAATGAAGAAGAAGAAATGTTTTTTGCAGAAGACAAACCTGAATGTGAAAATATGATAGCAAACCATAAAATCAAGCAACTCAAAAATAATTTCATTCCAAAGGTACTAGTGACTCTAGAGATATTATTTGACCAGAATGATGTACCTATCAATTCAGTAACAAAAGTACAGTCAGAAAAGGTAAAATACTATAATATTGGGACAAAGTAGCAACCAAGAGTTGTTAAACTCTCCAAGTCTTTACCTGGTGATCTCAATAAAATGTACGTGTAACGACATTGTTCGTATACTCAGAGGAATGATTTGATACCAATGTAATGAAAAAAAATCATATATGCAACAATAATTTTTAGAATTCTTTGAAGACAAAGACATCCATTGTAGGACAAGTAATTTTATATTGTGTATTATATAAAATAATTGATGAGATGATGTGAATGTTAGGTCTGATTATATACCTAGGAAAGTGCCTCTTCACTGAATGGTCACATATTGAAGACATTCCTTTTCATTTCTAATAACTATTTAGTTAACCTTATTATGATTATTATTCTTTACACTAATTTATTATTTTCATGTGAATTATATTCATAACAATTCCTTCCTCTTCAAAAATCTTTGTCCTAAAATCTTATCGTTGCCAAGGTGTGTCATTTGTTTCTTGTCTTGTAATATGTTCACATCTTCTATGAATTCTTGGAGTTGTCAAATTTGTTGATATAAGATGATAGGATTCTCTAAGTGATAAACAAAACTATTGCACTGAGAAGGGATCAAACCATGTTAAGTCAATATTTTGTGTAATCTTTCTATGATTGGAAGCTTGTGATGAATTGTTATCACTTGAGTGAATTGTATAAACTTCACTATTCCTTGAAACATACGTTTGTTGTTTATGTTCTGAGTGTACATACATGTGGATTGTTTGAGAAGTCTACTCCTATGATTTGGATTTCAATAAGGAGTTCTTTTCATTTGATATTCCCTTATCATGAGCATGGTAGTTTCTTGATTTTCTTGAGGTGCTGATGTTGTTGAGTTTACTACTAAATCATCACTTGGAATTTCCATTGTTTGAACTGCAACATTTGAGTACGTCTTCACTTCAATAGGATTTATAGTTTCCTAAACTGTGACTAATGGAATTGGTGTTTTTTTCCTCTTCTATAACTTTGACTGCTACATCTATAGATTTTGATGCTTCTTTTGCGACAAGTTCTTCGAATTTATTCTTCAATGATTTCTTATCATCCTTAAGTTTTTTTAATCTGGTTAAGAAGATTTTGGTTATGATTTTTTTAAAGTGAAAGTTCTTATTTTCCTGGATTTTTTACTTTATTCTTAATACCCTCCTTATATTTTAAAATTTTGATGTGTTCTAATAACATTTGATTAAAGGTTTTTAAACACAAATTTTCTTTTTGTTTCTTTGAATGACTCTCATTGAATTTCTTCTTTGAATTCTCATTTTCTTGTTTTAATTTTTTCTTCTTAACCTTGGACTTGATTTATTTTAGTAATTTTTTATTATGGTCCCTTATGCACAAAATTTCGTCATCCTTTTCTTTTGATTTATTGTAAAACATGTCTTCGATATATTTATACTTCTTTTCTAATGCGTTTTTTTTGTTCAAGCCTTGTGAATTTTTCCTCTAATTTTTTCACTTGTGTCCTTGAATTACCTTTATTTTCTTCAGTGCTAAATAATATTCCACATGTTGGACAATAATATAGAGTTTATAAAATGTAACTTATATCGACCATTTCAACTTAGCCATATGATATAACACATGAGTGAAATGACACGTCGTTTTGGAAAGAAAGAAAATGATGATTGCATATGGTGTTGGGAAAGGACACTAAGTCAGAATGAGGCAGACACGGTGGTGTTCGGAAGGTGGTAGACAAAGAATGAGGGAGACATAACGTTGTAACAATGAGGGAGGCAGAACACTGTAGCAAGTGATGGAGGATTGTTGGGTAGAGACGATGTAGTTCGATCGTTGTGGAAGTGCTGCTTGTTCTTAGTGGGAAGAGTGGTGACAATAATTTGGTGGAAGGATGATAAAAATGTGATGAGGAGCTGGGGATGAAGGAAAAGAAATGGTGGTGACACAACGATAACGATAAAGGGCAGAATAACAGGGCGTATGATGGAAAACAAAGAGCATATTTGGATGGAGGAGGGCACAATCAGAATAATGATGCTATAGAGTGGAGTTTGTACTACAAGGTAGAATATTGCAGTGAGTTTGAGTGGCGGTTGTGCCAGGTGTTGGTGGGCGCCGAATGCAGTCGAGAATGGTGGTAGTGGGTGGATTGTGGCAGAGTTCATGGTGACCAGTGGGCAACATCGATGCTGCTTGGAGGCAGAGGCCGTAAAGCTTGTTGTCAGTTCCATTGTACGAGTTAGTAGTGGGGGAAACGATGATCTGACTATTTCTTTAGGATAAATTTTTTAATTAATTTAATTAAATTTATTTTTTATTCAATTTTTTGTGGTTTTTTTTTTTTACTCGTTTTTTTTTCTTTTCGGTTTTATATATATATATATTATTTTACACATATATATATATTTTTTCTTCTAATTTTTTGTTTTCTTTTTAAATATATATTGTTGAACTTGCTTTTTTATTTAGAACTATTTTCTTTTAATTTTTTTTAATATATATATTTTTTCTAATACTTGAATTCTTTTTTTTTTTGACTTTTTAAATGGCCAAAGGATTTTCTTTTAATAAATTTTTCTTGTTTTTTTTTTTTTTAAATTTGTTTTCGATGACCAAAGGCCTCACGATGAATCCAACATAATGAAGAACCTCCAACTATATAGCGATCACAACGACAACTATGCTGATGAAGACTTTAAAGGACAATGGCCAGGATCAGAGAATGTGGCTCTCAAACCACTGTAATGAACAAAGTTCGTTTACTCAAAGGAATGCTATAATACTACTGTAATGAACAAAGTTTGTATACTCATAGGAATGATCTGATACCACAGTAATGAAATTTGTTCGTTACATTGATACTAGAGAATTCCTCTGAGTATACGAACTTTGTTCATTACAGTATGTGGATATTTTTAAACAATATGTAGATTTATGTGCATAGAACTATGAATATTTCCAAAATTATGGTATTACAATAATTTAAAATAAGATTCCACTAAAATTAGGCTCTAAACCATTCACATAGAAGTTGAAATTAGTGAATCCTATTTTGTTTCCAATGATTGAAAAATAAATTAAGAAGTTGATGAATGAAAAAATTATAGTGCATCTTCGATATTCTAAATGGATGGAAAACTTGGTCCCTGTATGAAATAAGCATGGTGAGATAAGATTTTGTGTAGACTTTAGAAACTTAAATAAGGTACCTTTGAAAGACAATTATCCACTTCCAAGTATGGATCATATTGTGTAAAAAGTTGTTGGAATATCGAGAATTTCAATGATAGAGGGCTATTTAGGTTACAATTAGATATCAATACATCTTGAGGACCAAACAAATATTTCTTTTACTACATCATGGGGCACAATTATGTATGTTAAAATTCCTTTTGGTTTAATTAACGTAGGTGCAACTTTCCAAAGAGATATGGATATATGTTTTTTTTGGATAAAAAAGATAAATTTGTTATGATTTATCTGGATGATATAATAGTCTTTACAAGTTCATATTTAGAACATCTGCATCATCTTCAATGAAATATTCAAAAATGTAGAAGGTTTTTCATATCTCTCAACCCTAAAAAGTCTCTCTTTACTATGGAGCATGAAAAATTATTGGGTCATATTGTTTCAAGAGGAGTTAGATTTGACCTTGAAAGAGTGTAAGTAATTAAATATATTTGTCTGCTTCGGAGTAAAAACAAAATCAAGTCATTTCTAGGCAATATCAAATTATTGTGAAGATTCTTTCCCAGTTGTGCATAAATAATTAAAGATATCACTGATATGTTGAAAAAGGATTGTGATGTCCAATGGTCACTTGAAGAATTAACTTCCTTCTACAAAATTAAGAGGGCATTAAAGTGAAGTTCTTATTTTATCCAGTCCTAATTACAGTAAGCCATTTATTACATTCTCCTTTGCTTCAGATTCCACCATTGCAATAGTTTTTCTATAGAAGAATGACTCTAATCAGGAAGAACCCATTGCTTTATTAAAAAAAACTCTTAGAGATGTTGAATTAAAATATGTTATTTTAGAAAAATAGGCTTATGCATTAGTAAAATATCTGAAGTCTTTTAGGACATATGTTTTGCATTAAAAAATAATTGCATATGTTACTAATAGTACAATAAAGATTGTTTTAACTCAATTAGGAAATGATGGAAAAAGAGGTAAACAAATTGAAAAATTTAATATTTTGACATGGATATCAAACCTACCAAACTATTTAAAGGATAGGGACTTGCTAAAATGTTAGCAAAATAAAATTGTAGAATATTGGGAGTAAATTCTATTATGCAGTGTTGAGGTGACAGTGGGTGCATCTCTTATGTGCTCACCATTAGCACCTTGATTAGACATTTCCAAGGCTACTAATTTAGGTGGTAATAGAAGAAATAGATATATGCAATATTTCCATGTGGTGTTCATACGGAGGATGCGTTTGTTGCACATAACACAAAAATGGTACATGTACTATGTATGCTAGTCACAATTTATGATGACCACACCCTGAAAAACTAGATGATATTGCGAGTCATCAAAAGGTCTTTTATAATCAATGATTAACAACACCATCTATTAGTTGCAATTTTTTTTATTAAATAAAAACCATTAATCTCAAATTTATTGGTCCAACCAATTATAGCCATCTTGATTTAGTAGTGTCAAATTGAAACCATCATCAATTTTGGAGGACATGTGCATAAAATGTATCAAGTTTGAGGGGGCATTTTGAAAGAATGGGACTATAACCTTGGCATGAATTTTTAAATATATTAGTGCACATTTGTAATAATCCATAGTAATTATATTAAAAGGATTTCACCTACATTGAACATTGCGTGCATTTCAATCACACATGCATGCATTTAAGTGGATGTGCATTTTAACAAATACATAGAAATTTAAAACAAGTTGGCATGTATGTTTGATAGTGTAACATGTAGGCTATAGAATATAGATTGCATCTCTAAGTGAATTTTGAATTAGCTATAGAAAAAAATATAGAATGGGATTCAATGATAATGGAAAATAAGATAAATATGATAATTATTAAAACTATGGTGATGGTTTGATTTTTTATGTCAACGAGTGGATGGATGATGTGAAGAGAAGGACAAATCGAATTTGGAAAATATTACATTTGGATAAGTTACACTAGTGGAAGTTCAATGGTTACAAATAATTCATGAAGCTATAGGAAGAGAAAAGGTGCGAGGAAAGATAACTTTGTAGAAATTATAAAAAACATAAGAATAATTACTACAATGAGAAACATAGGAAGTGCTTTTGACTTCATGAATGATGGAATGAAATAGATATCCAAGGATGATTATAATAGAATAGGAATATATATAAATAACAATTTAGGGAAAGATGCTTGAAGAATTCACTTATATGAATGGAAGCAGATGGGCACATAGATTTTCTAGTGCATTTTTACTATAGTGGTGCGTTATTGTATGCATATTAATAATGCAATTATTTTGTTGCTTTACCTTATTATGTAAATGATCCTAAAGTTTGTATGGAAAGTATTTGTGATTAATAAGCTTATATATTAAATATTTCAGGATAAGGTGTTTATTCCATCTTGTTTAAATCATGTATTAAATTGAGCATGAGGTTTTGTTGGGATATATTGAGAAATAAATTCTTATAGGAATTAGGGTTTGATTCCTCTTTCTTGATAATCATTTGTGAAATATTTTGGATTCTTTTCATTCTAAATGATTTGATCTTTCATCAAGTAATTATCAAATTACGTGTATATGAAGACCACAAGAACAAGAGACATAAGATGTAGGTGCTCAGCCAGGGAAAAACCCCTACAAGGGGAAAACCCAGTCAAAAATCTTCCTTCAGTAGATTCAAATCAAGATGAGACACTTCCAGACTTCTTAGACCTAGACGCAAACCTCCTGTAACCACCAAGTCATCCATTCCCTTCAATATATGATCCCTGTCAAAATATCCAAGTGACAACTCCCCAACAACAACTCTAGTTCAAAATTTCGACCCCCAACAACAGAACCTTGACCCCCAACAACAATATTTCATAATTTCATCATACACAAAATTTTAAGCCCAACAACTTCCATCACACGTGTGAGATATATATATAGCCCAAAAACTTGAATTAGGTCATGGGGAAAAGGTTGACTTGGTGTGGATGTGACAAATAACCTTTTTGGCTTAAAAATAATTCTTTTTACATGATACAAAAGCCCAACAAGGGTCTAATAAAAATGAAAATGACTCTAATGAATAAATAAAAAAAATCTAGAAGCCTTCAATGGAGGCTTTGACCTAGAAAACATTGACCCAAGCATGAGACCCATGATTTAATAAGTCCTTTTCTTTAATATTAAATTTCTTTTGACAAGTATAATTATGAAGATCAACTCTAGTTACATTCTTCAACATGATAAACATGCATGAGAATTATAATTTTTATTATGAATGATTATAATGATCAATCCTCTAAATATTGTAAGCATTTTGTGAATAGTAATCTAAGTACTCATGTTTTGATTATGGAAAGACCCTATATGATTAAAGGAATGATATTTAAGTGTGAATAGTATTTATAAAATATATGTCTTGCACTATCGTGTATTTCTAGTTTGTAGAGGGGTGATTCCTCTCTACATCATTAGTATTAGAGACATTTACAATCTTGGGACGAGAGAAGAATGCTATCAAATTGTGAATAAGCATGAGAATATTGTAAAGGCCAAGATTATGAGTAATCATATATGAAGTTTTGAGAAGAACAATGTTGTTGAAAGATGTTGAGGATAAAAGAAATTATACATTAAACACACACACAAAAATGAATAAATTTTAAAGATAATGTGTTGAAGATTGAGTTTCGAGATTCTACATGAAGATATAGAATGTTAAATGTGCATCACTGAAAAGTTGTGACATTGAAAGTGGAGGATTTTTTCCTAGTTTATTGAGTTTGGGAGAGATGTAACATTGGAAGCATGAGAGTACATGTTGTATCATTTCAGGAAAGGTCTAGCTTGATGTTGTATCAATTACATTATCTGTGAGGAGACATGGCTTGATTTGGTAACTAAGACTTTAATAAGAACATACTATAATACATGGAAAAATCATGATGAGATGGTGATGAATAAAAATATATAAATGGTAGTAGTGGTTGAATAAGTTATAGTATAAAACGATGTGCATTACAAGAGAATAAGCACAAGGAGAAAAAATCCTTCATTTCCATGATATTGCAGAGTTCTATTGTACATCAATGAATAATCCTAAATATTGTAGATTTGATGACAGAAACAATGACTACAGTTTATTTGGTAGTGGACTATTTGAATCAATTACCATATAAGCATGAGGGCATACTTTTTTTTGTTAAGCTAAGTAGTCTAATATGGTGGCATAAAATTGAAAACCATCATACCCTTTGGATGATACATGTATATAAAGTATCAAGATTTTGAAGACATTCTAAAATTTTAAGAATGTGGCCTCGATGAAAATTTTCAAAGGTATTGGGGAAAATTTGAAATTATATTCCTAGAAATCATATTAGGAGTTTTCATATGTTAAAACTAGAAAATATTTTATTTACCCAAGCATGTATTTATATGGATGTGTATTTTGAAAAAAACATGAACATTTAAAACAATTTGGCATGAAAATTTGACCATGCAATGTGAAAGTTGCAAAAGATAAGATGCATATTTGGAACAATCCTGAATTAGTTATGGGAAATCATGTGGAAAGTAATACAATGATAAAAATAGATAAAATGAGTATGGATAATCATTTAAGGCATGATGAAGTTTTTAGTTTTGATGACAATGAGAAAATTGATGATATGAAGAGCATGACAAGTGGAATATGTAAAATAGGCCATATGGGGTAGTTAAAATTGGTCGAAGGTCAAAGGTCACAAAGAATTCATGAAGACACAATAAGAGGAAATACATGAGGAAAAATTAATATTTTAACAAAAGAAAAAATGAACAAGCATAAATACCAAAATGAGAAACATAGGAGATGTTTTCGACTTAGTGAATGATGAAATGCAATAGAGAGCCATGGTTGATTAAAATAGTATAGAAAGAAAAATAGAGAATAATGTAGGGAAATATTCTTGAAGAATAGAGCTAGGTGAATGAAAGCAATGGGGGAATATAAAATCTGATTAGGGTGAGACAATGACTACCTCTACTTAGAAACCCTAGTGAATTCCTTAAATGGGAGATTTTAAATTCAAGAGATGCATATATCAAAGTTCTCTTGAAATATTCAATGAAACAAATTTTACATACTATGAAGAATTAATATTTCATGAAAATAGTTGCAATTTTTAACATGGCACATATAGAAACCCTAATCCACATAATATAGCATGAAAAATGTAATAAAACCCACAATAACCTAACATTATTCCATAAGAATCTCTTCAATCAATCCCAAAGAATTTTCCCTTCTTCAATTATGCATGAGTGTGTATTAAATATTATGCATGAGAGATCATGTAAAACAACAAAATATTTCATTTATTAATATGAAAATAGAGTAACAGACATGAAAAATATCAATCTGCATGCCTTCTATGAAATGCCTATGATATTAATCATACATGTCCTCAAGCTGCTCTATCATCTTCCATATTCCCAAATTCTACTCAACGCCTACTTTGGAGAGAGAATTTGCAATAGTGTTCCTTCCCTTATATATGTGATAATAGGAAATCTGATCAAAACCATGCTTTAGTTGTAAATTTTCTTCAAGAATCATTATCAATGTCTGCATATGATATCTAGTGATCTCATTGAAACAAATAATAACAATCAATGAATCCCAAAAAATATGAAGTCACCTACATCCTTTTTTTACATCAAACAATAACAGAATCTTGAGACTGAGTAATTCTACATAGTTGTTTGTACCCCTGCCTAGTCCACTTTGAAGTTTACAGAAGTGGTTTTCTTTTGAAAATAATACAACCCCTCCTCCACATCCCCCCTCAACAAGGGAAGCTCCATCGAAGTATGCCCAGGGGGAGGAGCTATCAACTTATTCAACATAAAATTAAAATGAAGATGATGTGGCTTACGTAAAATTCAAGCCTTAATTTCCATCCATTTACATGATTTTTACTTAATGCATTACATGAAAACATAGTCTCTCAATTATAAGAAAATATTACTAACTCTAATTTAGTCCACATCTGAGAAGTAAGACTTCAATAGTTCTTACTTAGGAATTATGAAAATTGGAGTCTAAACATGTAAAAATTCTTTGTAAAATGATTTTAACCTTTAAACATTAGAGATTTTCTTAACTAGTCAATGCACACGGCCCTGAAATATATTTCCCACAAAGACTACATATCAAGTAGAGGGGCTTATAAACTTCAAAACCTCTTAACATGCCACAAAGTTGATGTGAATAATTTTTTTTCCTTTAACTAAAGCCAATTGAGGGAGATGAGAGGCATACTTTAACTTTACATGAGCTACACAGAGAAAGCTCATATAATCCCTATTATTATTTTTTCTATGCTCAAGAATCTCATGCTAACTAATTAAGGTCATTCAATTTCCCTAGTATTCAAGTTCCCTAGTGTGCATATCTCTTCTTTAAATTTAGATATGGATGGGGCTTGGTTCCATGCGACCCAGTACTTGAACATCTTCATGTTTGAACCACTTCAAACTTGGATGACACTATCAACTATGTTTCCTAATTACTAATTTTTATTGTAATTGTTCCAAATAAGCAATCAAGTTATCTTAGAGGAAAGGTGGTGGAAAACAATAAATAAATACCAGCTTTGCAAAAATCAAAAAATAAAATATAATTTATTATGCAGGAAAATCATTGTCGAAGTGAACAAGGTCTACTTAATATGTTTTGGTATAAGAATTGGGCTAGCAGGGTAAACATTGAACATTACAAAGGTAAATTTGTGCCCCAGTTCATTGCGATATTGTACCAGAAAGCGGCGGGGTTACCACTAAACCTCAACGCAAATGATTCCTTTAGGTGAGGCACCTAACTCCGTATCAGAAATAATAGCTCTAGCCCGGAAATGAGATTAATCATGTATCTTTTTGTGAAAAGAATATACTTATATTGATAGATAAATAATATGTTAATCTAGAAGGATCAATTTGATGTTAGATAAATATTATGTGAATCAAGAAGGATCAAGTTAATGTTGATGGGAAAAAAATATCCATTTCATATTGAGGGAAGTTGGAAGATAAATTCACACTCATTATCGAAAAATTCACAACACCCAATATCATATAGTTTGTTTATATCAACTTCTATTTTTTTAGTTTCTTTTTCCAAATAGTGTCTCATTTTCCTAATTATTATACATTCGTATTAACAATTATTGTTGTAATTTGATATGTATAATAATGATTAAGTAATAATTAATTATGCAACCAAGATACTAATATATGGGAACAAAAGGAATATAGTACAATCCCTAGTTAATACAATGGAGAACAAGTGCACATTGTGAAAACCATTCTTTCCTACAAAAGTAATTCCACTTTGCTATGCATTTATGCCAATCAACACATCATAATTTTTCTTTTAATTAAGATAAATAAAAGATATTACATCATTACCACAAGACTCTTGTCAAATAAACTCAAATAATCCATCATGAGTAAAAACAATTGGAAAAACAAACAAATTTAAGAACACCACAAGATAGCAAAACTCATTTGAAGAAATATTTATTAGATCTAATCCATACTACAAGCATACAACAATATCACATATTTATAGTGATGGGAAAGGCACATCATGTAACCATAAAAACCATTATAACTAGATGAGAAGTACACCTACATGAGTTTACACACCATTGCATGGTGCACTAAAATACGATGACCTTTAGTTGGTTATTAAATGGACTTGTATCGTCACTCTCACAGAATTTGTTTCCCAATATCATTAGTGAAAATTAGTTAAATAATCTGATATAAAAAATGTTTGTTGGATATCAGACACACATCCCTCGTTAGATAATCGAAAAAAAATAGATGAATCAACTGTCATATCTCTGATGAATGCTTCATCTATCTGTATAATGCAATGCAATGGAATATTGTTGAAAATCCAACAAGACCCTGAAATGTAATGTGATGGAGAGATGGAAGATAGTTAATGTTCCTTCCGATGATATCGTGTCGATGATTCATCAGGAAAATTTTCTAGTGATACAACGTCGACGATCCGATAGATAAGTGTAAAAATCCAACGAGTGTTGTCTAACAATAGGGTGTTAGAGAGTACAAAATATGATCAGATTTTTCCAATGATACAAAGTTGGAAATATGATGGGGTTTCCCAACGAAAAAACATCATAGATCTGATGTTATTTACAAAATTTGACGAGAGTTATCCAGTGATAAGAAGTCAAAGAGTACAATATATGATGATAATTTTTTGATGATCATGAGTCAGAAATACAACGGGTAGGCATAAAATATAGTGGGTTTATTTGATGATAGAGCATCAACTATTTGAAGAATATGTACAAAATATTATGATAAGTTTCTGATAATTATTCATCAAAATTTCGACAGAAGAATAACATAGCTGATGACATCACTGTACATCCAACGGATATGGAAATCCAACAATAATGGAAATATTAAACAACAAATTGAAAGCTAACGAGAGAGTTGAGAAAGCATGATTGGTTAATTAAAAAATAAACCAAGTTAGGAAGTGAGGAAATCCAAGTGGAAGAAAAATTGTTATTAGGGAAGTTTGTAACATCATATCTTGAATGTTATTGTTTAATGTGGTATTGTTTTTCCTCTTTCTAAAAATTCCCCGTATGCTCAACTGAAGGAGATGGCAACATTTTCTCTTTGTATATTAGTACTGAATTCACACAACCAATCTAACATTGTCCATGATGGGGGACTAATACCGCTTCTTGAGCTTCGAGAGTCTAAAAATGGATCTTCTCAACATATTGCAACATTTTCTACTTATGGGCTTGCAAATAATGAGGATAATATATCTGACATAACAAAGGGAGAGGTGTTAAAAAATTACAAGATGTAGCCTTGATTTTCCAAGGAGTATGTTCCCAATAATTTAAAGAGGATCAAAGAAAAATTTATAAAAAATCATAAAAGAGTATTGAAGCACATATTTTATTTAATGTGTGTATCAAGTAAAATTGTTCAAATATGCATTACTTTGGCTCATGATCATATTTGTTATGTTGATGACTAGAGAACAATATGACTAGAGAATGATCTTCATTGATAACAATGTTTTGGAACTACTACTTGCACCATTTGAACCTCTTTTTGACTCAAAAAAATAAAAAAACATGATGTTGTTGTAGCATTACATATTATAGAAAAAGGTCCATCGTTGATTGTCCAATAGATGTTACTCTTTTTCCTCCAATATTCCAAGTATGTTTAAGTGATCGATATGTCAACAATCACACTTTATCAAATGTTACATTTTAGTGGAAGATAAGTGATTTTATGTCCACGAGATTGCACTTATGGAACCTTTAGATGCATTTCATGCCATGTTTGATGGTGGCTACCAGGAAAAGGAGGCAAAGGATGTTTAAATTCCAAACACAACCTCGATAGTATTTGAACGAATGGTGAGATTTATGTGCACAAGACCTTACTATGGAGAATTTTGTGAATATATATTATCTTTCTAAGTCTTATCATGCAACTTCTTTGGATCATATGTGTGTTTTGTAATTACTGGAGCCTTGGGATAAACAACATATTCCCCAACAAGTCCTTTAGGCTTAGAGGAGAGTACATTGTCATCTAGCCTATCATTAATGTTTAATCATTCACATAAATTTGGTGGTGACATCTTCTCTTTAGTGGTGACACTTATGAGTGAATTAATTCATAAATATCTCACTTGTTTCTCAACATTGCATGTAATAGGTCTTACTTTTTCCTTCTTGGATGCTATATCAGAATATTTACATCTCCCTTATTCAAGAGCACTTTGTTGCAGCCCTAGTGGTCTTGATTCACTATGTATTAACAATACATGGTTGAAGCCAGTGTGACTGGAAGGAAAACTTTTGAGTTTCTTGTACATGTATTTATGTTATGAAAGTATTTGTTACCATTGAATGAAGGAATTGCTCATTTTCATAATCTAATGGAAGAGATAATGCACCTTGTACCTTGTTTTATGGGGATTGGTGCAAATGTTATCATTAAAATTATTGAGAAAGGTTCCTTAAGATGTGACAGAGGTTCGAAATCCAAATACATATTGGATAGTTTTGTTCCCATGGATAGATATTATGAAAATAAATATAATGAAGGAGTTGTAGTAAGTGGATTGAATATTGAAAATGAGTAATGAATGATTTCTACAAATATGCATATTCCATAGTGTTTATGCATTAAGCATTGGAAAATCCTAAAATTTGTAGAATATTTGTTGAGAAAAAGGGCATAGAAGCCCCTATGAGGTTCTTGACCTTTCCAAGTATTCGACTCTCTTTAGAGTGTATGTCTGTAGTTGTGCACATGGTTGTAGTTTGCAAGGAATTCACACAACAACACTCAGCTACCATTGCATGGGTATTTTTTTGCTTATCTGAGACAACACCTCAAGAATACATTAAATGTGTTGGATATCGTTATAGGGACTAATTTATTAGTTGTAGAAAATGGATTGAACCATAAATTATTTTGGTGTTTGTTTGTGGTACAATTTTTTTTTTCTTTCTAGTTGATGCCACTAGAGAGAATAGATGGTTTGCAACGTTAATGGAAGAGTTTGAAAATGATATAAAGGATGTGATTCTTGAAATTTGGATGATACTATTTTAGATTGTAAGCTTCTGTGATCCATAATTGTTTAACCAACTCTTCCGGTAAAATCACAATATCATTTGGAGGGCCGACGTGTTTTGAACTACCCAGTGTAGTTCATCATCATATGGAAAGTTGAAATAATTGAGGATTCAAAGGAAATTATAAAGAAATAATATGGAAATATTTTTATTAGTGTCACAATTGACTTGGATTTCCATGAAAGTGGCATTAATGATCACTTGCCAACTTCTGTTGGGAATTATGTGGATCTTGTTTTGAATCAAAATAGACAGTCATCTGTTTGGAAATTTTAACTTCAAATTTTTTATCTGAGATATTTATTTTATGACATTGGTCACCATGTATGGCTTAAAAAAATATTTAAAATTGATTTCTCTGCTCGAGGATGACAAGCCTATGGTCATTAAGCACAATATTCTCATTTTGATGAAGGCTCCTCTAGAATAAAAATGGAAGGAAATGAGAAAATGTTACTTCATGATTTTTTATATAAGATATTAAGGTAATTTTCATTTGAGATAAGCCATTTTTTACCATAAATATCATTTATAAGAAGTCAGATACACATAAAAACATATTTCTAGTAGATTCAAAATTCAAAATTATCCAAAATGAAAAAAATTATGCATGGAATTTTATCATATTAGACATACAAATAATAATATGAAATTTTTTATAGAATAAGTAACAAAATAAAACAATGAATCGATAACCAATACTTATGCTATCTTAGTTTATTAGAATATGGACTTGTAAGAGGTGGATCACAAACAAAAACACCTACCTAGGAAATACCAAGTTTGAAATTATCCAAAAAGAATAGGAGAATGAATGGAGTATTATCCTATCATATTGAAAAAAACATCAAATCAAAAATTCCAAAGGAGCTCAATTTATATCCAATGCAAAATAGAGAAAATCCCTTTTAAAAGAATCAAAATTACAAAGAAAATAAAAACCACTACAATCTCATGGAAAGTACAGAATGCCTACAATAATGGAGAAAATGATATTTTTCTAAAGGTTGACAGAAGAAGTTATATTATGAATACAAAGTATGAATGTACTTTTGAAGTCAATGTAAACACTTATAGATGAATTTTGGAAAACAAAAATACAAATATCTTAACAATGGCTTTCCTGGTTAGTGAAAGTAAGTAGAAAATATAGCCCTCACCAATGTCCATGCTTCCAAATGACATGCTAGTATGTGTGCTTACACTTACGAAAGTGAAAAAGCACATGCAATAGCTAATGGGGTGAAGTGACAGTCTTGGGTGAGTTTGGTGGAATAGAAAAACCCCCACTCCTACCTACATTTCTAAAGGAACTGAACTGAATAGTGTTAATGGTTCCACCATACCACTAAATATGGGCACACATATTAGCCTCATCATGATAAAAATAATCTAACTAAAAAAAAACACACAAACGGATTTTGAATCTTGATGAAGAAGGTACAAACTAATTAAGAAATGGACACAGGTAAATCTAACCACATAATATACTGAACACCATGCCTTGTCTCAAACATGTGAAGGCTTATAATAGAAAATTTAAAACAATCCATGGAACAATAAAAAAATTCCTTACCATATTGCATTAACTATAAGTAGGACACATTCGAGTTGGAAAAAACACAAACAATTAATTTGCAACAATATCTAACTTTAATTATTCAAGATGCTAAATGGGAGCTGGTGGGTCTGTGGTTGACAACAATGAAGATGGTGGCATTTCATAGTACCCAACACGGTTCAATTTTCCTTGATGAATGAAATGTTAAAAATTTGGTGAGGAATAATCATAGGGTCAAACTCCAAGGAGAAATTAACTCATAAACAATTACAAATCAGGCCACTAGGTATATTTGGATAACCATATGGGGAACAAACTCCATTCTGCAACAAAAATATTTTTTACTTCTCTCATTAACTATCCATTCAATACATGCTAGAACACTGACACTCAAACGCTTTAAATAGAGAACACATACCAATAAGCTAAAAGGACATAAATCTAGGATCATGATTGTCAAGAATACTGTGCCCATCAGATCATTCATGTTGATGATACAATTGTGACCATATTGCCATAAGTTCCCACTAATACACAACTTCAAAGTTACATTAACCCAAATTAATCTTAATCAATCTGCTATTTCCTAATATAAAAACATGTCTAATAACTTGAGGATAGTTGCATGTCTAGGATAAGGGTAATTTCTAAGTCACATGGTTCGAGTTTAGCAATTATTAGATTCAGACATGTTTTTTCCCTCATCCGTCATTTAACTCTTGAAAGCAGGTTATTTCATGTGTTTGGGGACATGTTCATATCTTGGATTAAATTGGACAAATAGATCCACCCTGCCATGGCTTCTAGATGGAAAGGATATTCTTAATGTGGTAGATTGTTGTAAGTTGAATACATTCAATTTTAATACTCCCGGAATGGGGAGCAATATTTTTGTCAAAAAAAGATAATAGGAAGCGTCTTGTAAAAAAAAAAGTTGTGAAAAACAAGGTTTGATGCAGATGGGGTTGTGGTTCAATAATAAATATTGTGGCAAGTTGGGAACATACGAAAGTTAAATACCCAGAAGGCACGAATAAGAAATTGATGCAAGGGAATTTCCTTGTGCAATTTTGACTGAAAATAACCCTTTCCATGGTATCTTAGCCAAAAATGGTTCTTCTATTTATTGGTTTACCTCCCAAGGACCATTTCATCCATGTAGACAAGTCACTTGTAGTGCCCATCCTCTTTAGGTAAAAGATGATACCTTTCGTCGAGTTTATATTAAGAATTATAAAACAAATACAAAATAAAATGTAGCCTGAAGTCAACAACTAATGCATTGCATGACACTGAGTTCCTTCCACTGTGCCAAACATAAGGGTGGCCATTATGCAAAGATTTCAATATATTTGCACCTGGTCCCATCCCTTGTTTAGACATTCTAGTTGAATGAGACATATTATTTTGAATGGAACTCTAGTGGATGGCTTAAGACTCAATTGGAAGCACTAATAAAATATACCCAATGACAATCTATGGGCTTATTCAAAATACACACTTATAACATAACATATTAGAAGTAAAAACACTATATATTAACATGGAACATGAGGAAAGGAGACACTGTGATTATTAGGATGCTTGCAAATAATGAGAAATAAAAGAACATACAATGAAGAGGACCAAAAATTCATGCAATCACTTCTAAGCAGTATTAGTCTAGCTCAAGTGAGTTAGTATGGAAGGAAACTTGCAAACTATGAGGAATTGCAGCCCCCTTGCCAACTTCATAATAGGGAAGCTGCTTTTACCACATTTAGTAATATATAAACCACCATTGTCTCACAATTTTTTCTGATGTGGGATTATTAACTCACTTTCACTCTTTGTCTTTATAAATTTTTAAGGAAATGAGATAGAAATAAAGGGAATTAACTTGGAACATCGAAAGAAAATTCAAGAGACCAACACAAGTATGGATCTTGTTTGCGGCCCAAAATAACAAACATCCTTTTGATAACCTTATGCAATCCAAACGAGTCCAAGGGTTGCAGGAAGGCCTGAATGTCCAACCCACTGGTGGAATCTACGTTATCAATTTTCATCTTTTTTCTCTAAGTATCGAAAATATTTTGGGCCGAATCCTTGACATATGAGGAGACTGCACTGTTGTCATTGTCACAAAAAATGGGGAAAATCGATTCCAAAAGAAAAATATATATTTTCTAGTGTGAATAAATATTAAACAGAAACAAAGCTTTTATTGAAAGAAAATTTTATATGAACAAATTATGATTTAATGATTATAAGAGTGGTCTGCAGAGATGAAAATTTAACAAAGAAAATATTATCCTCTAAAAAAATATCAAGTGACCATTCAAAAACAATATATTAATCAAGTTAATTTGAAGATCATAAAAAATATATGCAGAGTGATAATAGACCAGTTAGGTGAGAAAAAGAATAACATTTTGAATTTATTTCTATAATATAAATGAAATACACCACTAAAGCTCCATCTCAACTGATTTGATGTCAAACTTGGGATGACAACATATAAGTTGAGAATAAAAATACTCACAATTCACATAAATTGAGTTAAAGGTAAATAAAGAATCATCAAAATAATAAAATAAATTAACAAACATTTTTATGACTAAATATTAATTAAAAAGACTTGAGTGCATGAATACCTCAGTGCGACCCTCTTCGTTTTGAGAATAATTTATCAAGGAGTATAATCTTGGAGCAAACATTCCACAATTTTATGGAGCAACAACAAAGTCAACATTAATTTTGTTGTTTCTCTGTTGGATCTAGGGAGGCTTGCTCCAAGATTATCCAAATCCTAATTTAATATCTACTGAATAGGGCCAACCACATGAAGGGGGAAGCTCTTATGGCCCCTCCCCCCACTCACATCACTCTCAATTCCTTAGTACCCAGTCTATCTACTAGAAAATAGTTGAAATCAACACATTAGGATTCATGGGTAGACACTAAAAAAACTAAAAATTCATAAAGAAACATATGTGATTTTGTACATAAAGAAACATATAGCAATAATTCATTAACACATAACATTCATTCATTAAACATAAACACAAAATACTTCATCTAAATAAATTTTATCATAAAAAAAATGTTTTCATAATATGGTATTTGACGTTTCTAATGATATCACTAGTACACTAATTTATTTTTCTTTTTCTTCATTTTTGAAAAGATTTCAGAAATTAATTCATCAACTGCTTCTTCTCCTTTGGTTATTATCTCTTTTGTAGCTCTCATTGACGAAATCGTCGAGGTTGTTGCAAGAGAGGTAGATCATCAACTACACCAAGAAAGGAATGTTAAATTGTTATTTTTTTAAATATTATTACAAGTATTTCATTACTAAAAATAGAATTAGAGTTTTATTTACCTGTTTCAGAAGCAGAGGCAAGTAGATTAGTTTCATATGAAACCATATGTTCCTCTTATTATGTAGCCTTATCCTCTACATGCTCTCGAGTTTAAACAAGAAAGGTTGTAATTAATACGTCGTTTGCAATTAAATATTTTTAAATGTAATACACACAATATTCTCATAGCACATAAAATACCTCCATTACCGAGCAACAAACCACCTTCATCGGGTGCCATTCCAGAGACTAGGTTGTGTCTCTTCGTTTTCTTCCTGATTAAAACACAAACACATTACTTTATGCCCAAAAATAATAATCAATAAATTGTACAAGTAATTAATTATTCAGTATTCTTCATTGATTTTATTTACCCGTGTGTCGACGAGAGTGTCGGAAAATCATGGTTGCCCCAAGCTTCTTCTGCATTCGACCAGAACATGATAGCTCTGCTTGTAAGAAAACTCAAGGTATTCCTTTTTTGGAGATTTTTTGAAAGCCAACCCCTACAATTTTGCATAAAAAATGTATTTTGGTTCTTTTGTGCAATTAAATTAAAATTGTTAACAATTTTTTTTTGGTATCCCAGAGGAACCCAATAGCCCGCCTGACACGTAACTACTAGTAAACCTCTGGGTTCTACGACCTATCATCCTCTCTGTAAACTAGGTCACAACCAAGGGGATTTGAACCTTGGATCTCTCAGTTTTCAGAAATTTCACATTACTTCAACCATCAATTGAATTGCCCACCTGAGACAAATTGTTAACTGTTTATCATTTGGATGAAATTTGTTTTTTTATACTTACAATTTCTATGGTTAGTTTGGATTAACCACCATGTAAAAAAAATTGAGAGGGGCTGAATAAAAAATTCCTTCCAATTAGTTAAATTTTAACTTCATAGAGCATTAATTAGCATTCACATCATAAAACATAAATAAAAAACACCATTCAAGAATGCACAATATCAAAGACATTAGACATAATATTTTTGGGTGGAAACCCTTTCGAGAGAAAAACCAATGAAAACTTATTAATATTTGTCTTTAATGATTTACATGAATAGGAAGCTCCCAATCCAAATTTATCATATTCAATTGAAAGGATGCTTCAACATCACGTTTACCATCTCCAACTTGAAGGAAACTCTAACACCCTAGTTTATAGGATCCAACTTGAAGGATGCACCAACACCATGTTTACCAGGTCCATTTGGAAGGACACTCCAACACCTTTATTTACCAGGTCAAACTGGAAGGATGATGCAACACCATGAGTTTATCAACTCTAACTGAAAGGACGCTCCAACACCTTGTGTAGGACCCAACCTACCCTAGCACCACCTTGCCACCCTTAAGTTTTCTCAAGCTCGAACTTGAAGAAGACTTCACTCTCCTACCTTGCACCACCCTACCACCTTTCTCATCAAGCTGATACATGACCTAAAGGCTCCAACCTTCATCTCACCATGATGAACCACGTTTGAAAATTTTCAAACTATATCCACCTGTACTAAAAAATATACTACATTATAATTTTCGCTTAATCAAACCTACTTCTTCTCAATATGTACATCAAATCCTAGTTTCAATTAAATCCTCTTTGATTAAAAATAAGCACATCAACATGTCATCAGCCATCCGACCATATTTTCCTAAAATTGAAAAACCCAACCTTCATCAACTATCCACACATGTCAATAACCTTGCTCATTGTAACTGTTGTGCTCAACTTAGTGTTCCTAAATTGAGGTCATAAATTATCAACCAGGGTCAGTAAACTGCTGAAGTGTGGTGCACTATATGTGCCTAGGTATCTATTTCTCACTACGTTGTGTTTAGTGTTTTTATGATGTTTTTGGTTTTATGGTTTTATGTCAAGAAGGAAAAGAACTAAGTGTTGGTAAAGAGAAGTGGATGGTTACACTAAAACAAAGCAAAACCTATTCTAAACTATGTATGACACTAAAGAACAGAAAATGCAAAGCTTGATAATGACTCCTAGTAAGGAAATAAATCACAATATGAACTCAATAAATAATAACATAAACCCATCCAATTCATTCATGAGAAATATGTTGGAATAGCTTGAGAAAAGGACCAGTTTAGTGTAATTGAAGTTCTCCTAAGTAAATAATCATCTTACAATATTACAAAGAATCTCTTCCATGGCTAGAAGTTTATTGGAACATAGTTGAAAGAGATTATTTGTAGCACCAGGGAAAATTTTAAGGATAGAAAATTATCTTGAAGTTTAAAACATTGGCGAATCTCACTAGTCCCCAATATGTAAATTATAATATATTTATTAATATATTTGTAAAATTATTAAAATTTATAATGATTTCATATATAGTATATATATAATGTTGGCGATTTTTAAGGTAAAATAATTTTATATTGTAAAATTTGGGTGAATCATTTTTAGAAAAAAATGGAAATTGGTGAATATTTTTTTGGAAAAATCATGGAAAATTAGCCCACCTGTGAATATTAGCCCCTAAAATTTTCCATGTGTAGCACAATAAGATTTCTACTCTAAATTAACTTGTAATGTTAATATTACTCCATTCTGCAGCTTAGCTTGTCACTACTAAACCTCATCCAAAAGTTAGAGATTTTCTAGAATTATTTTGGGAAAAAGGCTTATTTGTGAAATTGCAAAAGATTACAGAACAATCCAGGCCTTAAACTGATATCACTAATTCCTGTCCGAATGATGATGTATTAATAGAAAGTCAGAACAAGAGTAGTTTTGTAAATAATGAAGGCCATGAAATTTAATATTGACAATGAATACAACCTAAAGAACAATGGATAACACTGAGAATGCAATTGATCAAACTTGAAACACAGTGATCACAACTAAACTAGAATGCTTTTAGCCTAACTTTGAAATACAGTGAACTGGAACTGAACTAGAATGTCACTAATCTAAATTAAAATGCAGTGAACTAAAACTAAACTAGAGTGCCATTATCAAACTTGAAATACAGTGACAGAATTAAACTAGAATGACATCTATCTCCGAAGTACTACAACTAGACTAAAGATGCAACTAATCACTAAAATGTTTCAGCTCTGTCTCATTCAGAATTAGTGGTATTTTGGAATAGTTTGTAGAACAGGACTGGCTACAACATTTTATGTAAATGAGAATGAAAGCATACAATTCAATCAAAACACAACAAAGCTCTAAAACACCACAACTATGTCTCATCCGAAGTTAGTGATATTTTGGAAGAGTTTATAAGATCATGACTAGCTTCAACAACTGATGTAATTGAGCACAAGAACGTAAAAATAACTCCTAAAATACTACAGTTACACCTCATTTGACATTAGTGATATTTTGGAATAATACGTAAGAACGATACTAAACTGTAGCATCTAATGCAAATGAATATAAAACGCAAAGTTCAGAAAGTCAATTAAACTAGGAATGAAATGAGGCTAAATTACTTATCTAAATTATATGAACAAAGCTCCTCAGGTAGCAGGGGCCCTCTACCACCGGAGTAGTACGCAAATATACTTCAATATTAACTCAGCTCGTGCAATAAAGTGATGCTTCTTTCATTAAAGGAGAAATATTTCAAAACAGAGTATCACGGTTCTCTGAGATCTAGCAACAAAAACAAAATCTAACCAACAGTTTCTCGGTCTCCCGAGTCATACTTATAATGAAGTTACATAACTACTCTTTGAGAAAAATGGGGATAAGTGTCTTTCCCACTTCTAATCAAATTAAAACTCTTATTAACAGTCTTGTGCTTAACTGCGGACATCTGTAGAGTCCGTGTTTTGATAGGAAACTGCTTCTCTTCTACGTGCATAACCGCTTTGATACTTTAACTCAGACTTCGTGGGGAGCAAGAGATGATGGGGAGGTGTTGTGGATTTCACCCATATGCCTTTTTCTTTGTAGTGACACCTGGAACCTACATAAACATGAGGATGGCTGCAGAACAGACGACTGGCTACGGAATGCATGTATTCTGTAGCCAAGTCTTAGTCAAAATTACTACACCAACAAAATCATAAAAACATAGCAAGTTAGTCATTATATAAATTCTTAAAGCAATTTTAATTAATCTTATTAATCATTTAAGCCTGTAATTGATGAGGGACAAAGAAAATGAAGGAGAATGTGGGGAAAGAGAAGAACATCTTTGGGGCTCAACATACCCCCACTACAAAGTTTTTACATGTCCTCATGCAACTACTCCATGTACTCTGAGACCTCTGCTAGGACATCCAACCCTCTTCTTCTGCTTTTTCTGATAGTTAATGGTCTTCTGGGCTTCCTTATGACTAACTTGAATCTTAAATTTGTAAGTGCCCTGATTAGCTTTTTGTTTTTCTTCTTCAATTTTTCACTGGTCTTGTACAATTTCTCCATTTGTAGAGATAGAGTTGAATTCATATCACTTTTTAGTTTCACCTTCTCCCTCAAAATTTCATTCTCATTCTTGATATGCCTATTGAGTACTTCTAACTCATACTTATCTCTTCTTAGCACATCAATTTCAGATTTTGGTGGGCTGGGAGTTCTGTCTCTACTTTCTGAAGCTCTCCTCTCTAATGACTCAATATAATTGTAAATTTGTTGTTGTGCTGGGTCAATTTCTGGAGTTTCTTCATCCTCAATGTTTATGATCCCTGTTTGTCTAACCTTTGTTTTCTTTAGTATACCTCTAAGTCTGTGGCTCCGTCTTGGTTGAGATGGCCCTTCTCCTCTGTCTTTGGCATATTTTCTTATTATTCTCTCCTTCTTAAGCTGCTTCTTTATTTGAGCCAATTTCTCGGAAATCATCTCTTCACTGTCCTCTTGAATTGATTTACCAGTTTCAACTTCAATAGCTTTGGAAATTTCCCTTCTCCTGCTTCTTCTTGTAGGTTTTCTTTCAGGTGGAGATTCTTTGGGTTCCTCAAAATGGTTCCTCACTAGAAATTTTTCCCAATTATCTCCCATTTTCCTCAAATGATGTTCAATTAAGATTTTGACTAAACCATGGTGATACAAAGTTGTTTCTAGAAATTGAACCATTTTTTGAACGTTTGAGGCCATTCTTTTCAGACTATGAAGTAGGAAAAAGGGCAAATTAATTTCCTCATCTAAGAAATGCATCATTAACCGAATATGGTAGACATAGAGAGTACCAAATCTACCTTCACAGGTGATAAATTTTTTCAAAATGAGTAACATGTTCCTCCACTTATTCTTTAATGCCGAGCTAGGAATACCCTTTTTAAAAATGGAAACATCAATACCTGGAGTTTTAAGCATTTGCCTCCATGCTTCATTATGGAATTCCCTATTTTTGAACCACCTTTCTCCTTGTCTAGGTAATTCCATTTCCTCTACAATGAAAACCTCTGTAACAGTGAATTTAATGTCTCCTATTTTGACCTCGGCTCCATTGAAGGACCATGCGAATGTTTTAGTCACCTCTTTGTGAAAACCACTGAATTTTTCCAAGAATTGCAACCACCCTGCTTGCTGTAACATTTCTCTGATTTGTGGATAAACCTCCAAGTACTTGGTCCCAACCGGTTCAGTCCTCACTATGAGACCCATAGCTTTTCTTCCAACCTTCAGTTTACTGCTCCTCTGCTCACGGTGAAAATGGCTGTTAAAGAGAAGTTTCTGCCCCAAATATGTTTCCTCTGTTTTACAGAGCGGAATGGCTAAGTATTGGCTGTGGAAAGGAATGATATGGAGTGGTTATGAAACGAATGTAATGCGGTGAGGATAATTCACATGGATTAATGAGTTGAAAGATATCACGGAAGAAAAGACCGCGGAGATATTTCGTTAAGCAATTAAAAATCATCATTAAATACTTTGGCCTAGTGACGTGACTGATCAAATCATTTCAGTACTTTAGTCGTTAAGTTTTTTAAATGATGATCGAATATGGTAAGATGGAAGGGTTTTTTGTTCAAATTTTTTATGATATGGTTGATAGGCATGATCAACACGACTAATTAAAATAACCTTTTTGAATCATATATGACTAAACTATGCTAAAATTTTCATGATTTGTCACCATAATAATTTCATACCTTTGCCTTTCCTTTGATTTTCTTTATGGTTTTGATATGCCTTGTCCTCAATCATTGATCTTCAGTTCCTCATAACTCCTTTGATTTTTCTTATTGTCTTGAATATGCAGGATCAATTTGTTGCTAAATCAAATGATTAATGGATAGTGCCTTCAGGGTCTCTGGCTGTAGAATGTCTGTCTGGATGCAGAATGTCTGATTGGTTGCAGAATGTCTGATTGATTGCAGAATGTACTTGTAGAAGTCTTAAAACATGGAATGGAATGGTTTGAAGCATGAATGGAATATTGGAATGTTGTATGAAATGAGTTAAAAATGGATAATGAAATATGGTGCAATGAAGTATGGGTGAAGTGAATAATGGAATGAAATGAATCAGAATTATGAAGTGGAGTGAAAAAGTGGCCTGCAACTTCTGATCTGTATTATTCAATTGCAGAAAGAAATCAATCTTAAAACTCTGAGATGGAAATGAGGTGGAACATGGAATGAAATGAATGAAGTATGGATGAATGAAATGAAATGGAGTATGAAAATGAAATGAAATGGAGTATGGATGAATGGAGTGAAATGGATCATAAGTGGGATGTCAATCACTTATGATTTTATGATAGTTGCTTGCAGAGAAAAAAAAAACAAACTTGAAAAGCTAAAGTGTTAGAAAGATTCTGATTTTCACTCTATCTTTTCTGTATAAACATGCTAATCAGAGATTAGTTTTCATGTTTATACTTTATTATTATTATTATTTTTATTATTATTTTTTCAAATTTCTAACTTTGGAAAATTCAATTAAGTTGATGAAGAAGAAAAATTCTTCTTCATTAACTTCACATCACTGTTTTCCTGGAATTTCTTGACAAATTCTTCTCTTGAGAGTGGTTTATGATACAGCTTCAATCTATGACCATTCACAAGAAAAGTGACCTTCTCTTCATCTATTGTCCTGATTTTTATTGCTCCATTGTCAAAAATTATTATAATTTCATATGGCCCAAGCCAATGTGCTTGGAATTTACCTTGAAAATCCTTGAACTTTGAATCAAACAAGAAAGCCCAGTCACCTTCTTTGAACTTATTTTCCTTGATGTACTTGTCATGCCATCTAGTCCTTTGCTGTTGGACTATACTTGTTTTCTGAACTGCATCTTGTCTGATCTCATCCAATTCATTAATCTGCTCCAATATGTGCTTTTGTGCCTCTGATAGATCAAGTCCTAGCTGAACTTCCATTTTGAAAGTTTGAATCTGGAATTCTATGGGAAACAAACTTGCTTTCCATAAACAAGTTCATAAGGAGTATGGTCTGTTGTGCTTCTCCATGTAGTTCTATAGGCTCACAAGGCTTCAGGAAGCCAATCTCCCCAATCTCTTCTATGTAAATGGACAGTCTTTGTTAGGATCCCTTCAATGACCTTATTAGTATATTAAACTTGACCATTTGCTTGTGGATGATAGGGAGTAGATTTTCTGTGTCTGATTTTGTACCTCTCCATCATTTGTTCCACTAGATTTGATGTAAATTGAGCTCCTTGATCTGTAAAAATTTCCCTTGGGACACCAAAACGAGTAAAAATATCCTCAAAAAGAAAATTAACTATAGATGCTTCAGTAGCAGAAAGTAATGGCTTGGCCTCTACCCATTTGGTAACATAAGCAGTGCAAAATAATATATATTTCTTTTGTCTTGATGGAGGACTAATAGGTCCCACAAAATCCAAAGCCCATTTTTCAAAAGGTTCAATATGTACCTGAGGCTGCAATGGCATCTCACCTGAAGGAGAAGGTTTCCCTACCCTTTGGCAACTGTCACACCTTTTGACATACTCTTTAGCATCTTTGAAAAGGGATGGCCAATAGTATCCTAAATGAAGGACCTTATAAGTTTTCCTTTTATCAGCAAAGTGTCCGCCACAAGGTTCATCATGACATGCCTTGAGGATCTCAGGCATCTCATCTTCCCAAACACATCTCCTAATGATAAAATCTGGACCTGTTTTGTATAACTCATTAGAAACCCATGAATATTTTGCACTGTCATAAATGATATTTCTTTTGTCTCTTGCATTCATTATTGAAGGAAATTTCCCTGAAACTAAATAATTAGCAATGTCAGCAAACCAAGGAGTTTGAGTAGAAATTGCAAAAAGATATTCATCAGGGAATTGATCTTCAACTGGGGTATTGTCTTTGATGTTTTGGAGTCTAGATAGGAAATCAACTACTGTGTTTTGTTTTCTAGGCCTATCTAGAATGGTAATGTTGAATTCTTGTAAAAGCAATAACCATCTTATGACTCTGCCATTAGTAATTGATTTGTTCATTAGATATCTAATTGCAGAGTGATCTGTGTGAACAAAAGTTTCATAGCCTGTTATATAGTGTCTAAATTTGTTTATGGCATGAACAACAGCTAAAAAATATTTTTCAGTTACAGTATAGTTTAACTCTGAAAAAGTCAAATTTTTACCGGTATAGTAGATGGCATAAGGAATCAGGTATTTTTGTCCCAATACTGCTCCTAGAGTTGTATCTGAGGCATCTGTTGAAATATGAAAAGGTAACTTCCAGTTAGGTCCCCTTAAAATAGGTGCTTCAGAGATTTTTGTTTTCAGGGTCTCAAAGGCTAACTGGCAATCAAGATTCCACTTGAATTCATAGTCTTTGGTAAGTAATTTGAAAAGTGGAGATGCTATCTTGGTGAAGTTTTCTATAAACCTTCGATAATATCCTGTAAATCCAAGAAAAATCCTAACATATTTTTGGCAACCTGGAATAGATAAGTTAGAGATGACTTCAACTTTTGACTCATCAACTCTAATCCCATCCCCTGAAATGTGATGACCCAAAACAATTCCTTCAGTAAACATCATAAAACACTTTTCATGACTTAGTGAAAGATTTGCTTCTTTACATCTTTTTAAGACTTTTTCCAAGTTTGCTAAGGCTTCTTCAAATGTGTTTCCATAAACTGTGAAATCATCCATATATACCTCTACACAATCATGTATTAGATCTGAAAAAATTCCTAGTACTGCCCTTTGAAATGTTGCTGGTGCATTGCATAGTCCAAATGGAAATACTTGGTAAGCATAGGTACCCCAAGGACAGGTAAATGTGGTTTTTTCTTGATCCTCCAGTGCTACTTGGATTTGATTATAGCCACTAAACCCATCTAAAAATGAGAAGTACTTTTTTCCAGCTAATGTGTCTAACACCTGATCTATGAAAGGTAAAGGAAAATGATCTTTAAGAGTAGCTTTGTTTAATTCCTAGTAGTCAATACATACCCTCCATTTACCATTTTTCTTTGGCACAATTACCAAAGGAGAAACCCACTGACTATCTGAAATGGGATAGATAAAGTTGACATTTAATAATTTCTGCAATTCTTCTTTAACAATCTCCCTAAGATTTGGATTCATCCTTCTTTGAGGTTGTATGATTGGTTTACAATTTTCCTCTATATAGATGTGATGAGTGCAAGTCTTGGGGCTTATCCCTTTCATATCAGTGTACTCCCATGCATATGTAGAAGAATGTCTCTGTAATATTTTGACTAGCTCTTCTTGTTGAGATTTCTCTAGGTTCTTGTTTATGTTTAAAGTTTTTCCTGAAAATATCTTAATTATAGAGCTGCCAAATTTATCCATGGAATAGAGAGGCATCTGCCTTGATGAAAAAAACTCAATGTTGGATTCTTCTTGAAATTTTTCGTGTTTATATTCCAAAGAGGATTCAAAATTTTCCAAAGTATTCAGAATCTGGCTATCTTCACTAATTTCTGAAATTGTGAAGAGAGGTTGTAAGTCTTCTTCATCCTCTATCCATTGAGTATCATCTAATTCTGTAATTGTTCTTGCTGGAGGATACAAGGTAAATTTCTTAGTTGAACTACCATCAGAGATGTACATATCACCGGATCTACAACTAATGAAAGCATCAGCTGTAGCTAACCAAGGTCTTCCTAATATAATAGGATGCCCTCCTAGATTATTCTTAGGAGTTAGGATCATAAAATCCACAAGATACTCCCAAGAATCTAGGGACACTGGAATGTCTTCTATTACCCCATCAGGTTTGATCACAGATCTGTCTGCTAATTGTAATAATGTGGGTGTAAAAAGAATATTAGGAAGTTTCAGTTTATCCATGATTTGTCTACTCATGATATTGATTGCTGCTCCTAAATCAATGAGTGTGTTTTGGATCTCAATTCCATTGATGTGAATTTTGACAACTGGATTTCCTAGGTCTAGATACTTTGGAATGGCAATCTTAGCCATCATGATATCTGCTATTTTTCCTTCCAGTTGAATTTTCTTTATCTCTCTTATTATTTTTCTTGTTTTCTTCATGCTCAACTCCTTTATTGTCTTTGCTAAGATTGGGATTTACTTGATGGCTTGCAATAATGGGATCTTAATACAAACATTTCTCAGCTCATCTAGGAAATCATAATTAGGCACCATAATTAGTTTTTCTACACCCCTATCAATTTGTAATCTTTCTGGGAAGGGAGGTGTAGAAATGGATGTTGATGGATGCTCTAACATAGGAGTTGAAACTATTGGTTCTTTTTGTTTTGATTTTTCAATGTTTGAGTCTTGGAAAGTTGTGTTCTCTTCAAGAATTTTATTTACCCATAGAGAATCTTCCTCAGAATTGTCTTGCTCTTGTATGATTATAGAAGGTTTCCTCTTTTCAAGTATTCTTCCAGACCTAAGTTGAACATCACTAAGGTCTAAAGGAGTGATCAAATAAGTTGGAAACTGTTGGCCTTCTATCATGTATGTGTTCTGAGGATTTTTATTGTTGGGGTTTGGTATGGGTTGGGCAGGAAACTGATTTTTTTTCTGAGGAAATGGTAATGGAAGTGATTGATTTTGATGTTGTGGGTTTTGATGATTTTGCTGAAAAAATTTTTGAGGAGGGAAATGTGGATATGGTGGATAGGATGGTGGATATTGATAATACTGAGAGTATCTTCCATAGGGATTTTGTGCTCCTTGCGCCCAAGTTTGTGATTGATTTTGAAATTTGGGCTAAGGTTGCTGCCAAGAATTCCAATTTGGTGGGGGTTGATTATACATCTGATCATGAAATCCTTGTGTTTGAGGTCCTTGCCAAGGCCTCCTGGAGACAAAATTGAGAGATTCTGTGGAACTTGTAGGAGTATCTTCTTGAAAGACAGCTTTAAGACCAGGAAGTGAAGGACAAATCTTGGTCTCATGTTTTTATGAACAAATTACACAAGTCTCCACAACTTTGGCATCCAAAGGGCACTCTCTCAAGGCATGTTTCTTTCTACATTTGGGACAAAAGATTGCTAAGCAATCAGACTCAGCTTTTTGCTTGTTTTGTAACTTAAGGGTGTCTATCTGTTCACTAAGACTCCCCAAGATATCAAATTTGAATTCATCAAGAATATGTCCTATTTCTGCCCTACTTACTGTCCCAGAAGCAGAGTTACTTTCCCTTGCAAGAGCAGGGTCTCTTGGTCCTTTCACAGTTTTAGATTTCCCTCTTGAAAGGTTGATACATAATTCAGCTATTTCAGGTAATGTGAGTTGAGATATATCCCCTTTTCCCATCATGTTAAGGATATCTAACCATTCATCCCTAATTGTTTTCAACAAGAGAGCTTTCAAAGTGTCTTGGTCTAGGTCTTCCATTTTTGCTCTTTTGATGTTGTAATTAAATCTTTCCAACAAATCTTCCAGATTTTCATCTTCTTTTTGTAGCATTTTAAACACTTCCTCCTTATGGTTAACTGGCATACAGTAATCCAAATACCTCTCTAGAAATTCTTGTTTCATGTCTTCCCATGTCCTAATAGAACTGCTGATCAAACTCATAAACCACTTCAATGCTGCTCCTTTCAATGTTGAAGGAAATAATTTAAATTTTTGAGCATCTTGTAAGTAGTCATAGGTTCTACACAGGACTTCAAATTCAAATAGGAAGGTTTCAGGATCTTCAGTTTTAAGTCCATAAAAGTTTGGAAGGACAGAGGGTGAAATTTTTTTCATAGTTGTATTGGTTTCTTCATCTACTATAGGAAACCCAAAATAGCTTCCCATTTCTCTTCTACCTCTTCCTCTGCCTCCTTCTCCTTCTGCAAATCTACCTCCTTCTCCTCTACCTCTACCTCTACCCCCTCCAAATAATGTGTGTTCTCCATTAAAAACTCCTCCTCCCCCTTCTTCTGCCATAGTTGATTCTTCTGTAGAAGTTGAAAAGTTTATGTCCCTAGCAGGGGTTCTTGAATCTTCTTCTAAGACAGGCTCAGTGGGTAAATTAGGTGGTCTTTCTAATGGAATATCTGATCTTAAGTTCTCTGGAAGTCTAAGATCAGTAAAGGATGGAATGTGGGTTTGAGTTGGAGGTGTGCTGGCTCTAGGTCTTGGTGAAACAAGTGGTGTTCTAGGAATCAAGCTTCTGCTTCTTATGAATCTACCCCTTGAGTCTCTTTCTCTACGCATATCATTGTTTTTGGGTGGTAAGAAACAAGGCTACCTAGATACACTTCCCCGGCAACGGCGCCAAAATGTTGTGCTCAAATTAGTGTTCCTAAATTGAGGTCATAAATTATCAACCAGGGTTAGTAAACTGCTGAAGTGTGGTGCACTATATGTGCCTAGGTATCTGTTTCTCACTACGTTGTGTTTAGTGTTTTTATGATGTTTTTGGTTTTATGGTTTTATGTCAAGAAGGAAAAGAAATAAGTGTTGGTAAAGAGAAGTGGATGGTTACACTAAAACAAAGCAAAACCTATTCTAAACTGTGTATGACACTAAAGAACAGAAAATGCAAAGCTTGATAATGACTCCTAGTAAGGAAATAAATCACAATATGAACTCAATAACTAATAACATAAACCCATCCAATTCATTCATGAGAAATATGTTGGAATAGCTTGAGAAAAGGACCGGTTTAGTGCAATTGAAGTTCTCCTAAGTAAATAATCATCTTACAATATTACAAAGAATCTCTTCCATGGCTAGAAGTTTATTGGAACACAGTTGAAAGAGATTATTTGTAGCACAATAAGATTTATACTCTAAATTAACTTGTAATGTTAAGATTACTCCATTCTGCAGCTTAGCTTGTCACTACTAAACCTCATCCAAAAGTTAGAGATTTTCTAGAATGATTTTGGGAAAAAGGCTTATTTGTGAAATTGCAAAAGATTGCAGAACAATCCAGGCCTTAAACTGATATCACTAATTCCTGTCTGGATGATGATGTATTAATAGAAAGTCAGAACAAGAGTATTGTAAATAATGAAGGCCGTGAAATTTAATATTGACAATGAATACAACCTAAAGAACAATGGATAACACTGAGAATGCAATTTATCAAACTTGAAACACAGTGATCACAACTAAACTAGAATGATTTTAGCCTAACTTTGAAATACAATGAACTGGAACTGAACTAGAATGTCACTAATCTAACTTAAAATGCAGTGAACTAAAACTGAACTAGAGTGCCATTATCAAACTTGAAATACAGTGACAAAATTAAACTAGAATGACATCTATCTCCAGAGTACTACAACTAGACTAAAGATGCAACTAATCACTAAAATGTTTCAGCTCTGTCTCATTCAGAATTAGTGGTATTTTGGAATAGTTTTTAGAACAGGACTGGCTGGAACATGTTATGTAAATGAGCATGAAAGCATACAATTCAATCAAAACACAACAAATCTCTAAAACACCACATCTATGTCTCATCCGAAGTTAGTGATATTTTGGAAGAGTTTATAAGATCATGACTAGCTGCAACAACTGATGTAATTGAGCACAAGAATGTAAAAATAACTCCTAAAATACTACAGTTACACCTCATTCGACATTAGTGATATTTTGGAATAATACGTAAGAACGAGACTAAACTGTAGCATCTAATGCAAATGAATATAGAACGCGAAGTTCAGAAAGTCAATTAAACTAGGAATGAAACGAGGCTAAATTACTTATCTAAATTATATGAACAAAGTTCCTCAGGTAGCAGGGGCCCTCTACCATCGGAGTAGCACGCAAATCTACTTCAAGATTAACTCAGCTCGTGTAATAAAGTGATGTTTCTTTCATTAAAGGAGAAATATTTCAAAATAGAGTATCATGGTTCTCTGAGATCTAGCAACAAAAACAAAATCTAACCAACAGTTTCTCGGTCTCCTGAGTCATACTTATAATGAAGTTACATAACTACTCTTTGATAAAAACAGGGATAAGTGTATTTCCCACTTCTAATCAAATTAAAACTCTTATTAACAGTCTTGTGCTTTAATGTGGACATCTGTAGAGTCCGTGTTTTGATAGGAAACTACTTCTCTTCTACGTGCATAACCGCTTTGATACTTTAACTCAGACTTCGTGGGGAGCAAGAGATAATGGGGAGGTGTTGTGGATTTCACCCATATGCCTTTTTCTTTGCAGTGACACCTGGAACCTACATAAACATGAGGATTGCTAGAGAACAGACGACTGGCTATGGAATGCCTGTATTCTGTAGCCGAGTCTTAGTCAAAATTACTACACCAACAAAATCATAAAAACATAGCAAGTTAGTCATTATATAAATTCTTAAAGAAATTTTAATTAATCTTATTGATCATTTAAGCCTGTAATTGATGAGGGACAAAGAAAATGAAGTAGAATGTGGTGAAAGAGAAGAACATCTTTGGGGCTCAACAGTAACTTTATAAAAACCTTGGAAATGAGACGCTACAAAGTAAAAAACCCTAGCACAATCTAATATGCTTCTGCATCAAACCCTAGCTGGAAAATGTAGCAACACCTAAAAACTATGTCTTCTCTCTGCTCTTTGGCAACAATACTCTTTAATTCATCAATATATCAATAGTCCTAGTATCGCCATATGATCACAATCACAAATCTATGCATCTGTCACATAAATATTTACAGAGTCTTTGTGAAAATATTCTTTTCTCAAGTTACATAAATGTATGCAGCCCTAGCATAGTGACTGATACACTTGGAGGTGAAGCAACGTATGTAAGTCAATGATCAGAGTCTCCATCAAGAAAATTTGTCCTCTATATTATCACATATGGATATACATGAGTATGTAGATGAATTTTTTTCTAAGCTTCTATTGTTCAAACGTTGATGCACAAGATTTCATATTCTACTTTACCGACTGATTTGAAGGATGTTGACTTTCTAGTCCAATGATGACACAATCCTATATGCCATAAATCATACTTGTGACCTTCCTCCAACTATCTCTATTGTTGCCTTAGATGGTACACTTCCATTTTCCTTATTACAAAAGTTATCAAAGAAAAGTATGCTATTATAGATGGCCTTTAAGTATGTTTTTGTCATAGGATATTTCATTGCCATAATTAGGTATAAGGATCACACTTTCATCTGTTAAAAATTTATCAGTCATATAGGTTTGCAACAAACCCTAGAATGGTTTGCTTATGAACAACTTGTCATGTGCATAGAATATATTTCTTATATATTAATCACTTGATATTACGAAATTGATCAAGGATGTTATATATGATATGGCCCAAACAATACAAATTACTTGACTTAAAAGGTTTTACTAAAATAAGTCTCAAACTTGGGTGAGAAATGTATTTCTTATTGGCTCCTAAGGATGAATTTACTATAGATCAAACTTTTTGATACAAGTTCAAGAATGATACAATCAATGCATGCAACCATGATAATGAAAATTCTTATGTCTTGATCATAATTTTCACCACCATAGCACCTAGAAACTCCCTTAAGAACCAAATTATTATTTAACTGATCATGCCAAAAAAATTCGACAGGTCAATGACAAACTAGATATTATTCCATAGTCCTTAATTGATCACTGTAGATGCTTTAGATTGAGGGTTGATCTTAGGTATGTTGACTTTGTATTCAAGGAATGTCAAAGGTATGTGTTCAATGGATTATTTCTCGCTAAAAAAATTTCCATGAGTCAACATGATTCATAGAAGGTTTTTTCATAGGGGTTTTGTCTTGATTCCCACCATATACTAGTGAGGTTTGTCACAAAAAATTCATCCACAAATCATATTTTAAGAGGAATGAAAAAATAAACAGGATAAATAATGTTGAGGGTCGAAGTAAGGATTATACCATAGAAGTTGGTGACTCTTCCCAACCACAACTCACTCAAACTTACGAAATCTTACAAACTGTCAGTTCATAAAAGCAGTTGGATTGATCCTGGGAGTACTTAGCCTTCCATATTCTTCACCATAGAACAAAGCCATCGCTACCAAGATAGTGGTTTTCTCTCTTGAAGACATAGTTCTTTCCACCACTGAAGAGCTAGCAGATTGTGTGAAAAATGCAGTAGAACCTCTAGTTTTCATTGGTGGCATATGATACAACCTCGTACTCTCAGGAACAATGTTTTGCTGGTTGGGCAGTGAGGAAGAAGGAGAAGAGCCATATGAATATGAAAAATAAGTGGAAAAGAGCCAAGAAGAATACATGGTAGAAAAATATTTGGATTGGATGACTCATGGTTTGCTTGCACTTCTGGGTATGTTGCACAAGATATTGAATCACTCGGAGGAGCTCCTAATGAAGTATGATCCTGATAAAGTAGTGAAGGTTGAAGACCATCTGGAAAAATTTTACCTACATCTGAAAACACTTGAGGCACGCCACGATGATGTTTCATGTAGACTTTTACCATGTACCTTGGATGGTAGAGTAGTTGTATGGTACCATAGCCTTCTGGTGAACTCCATCTAGAATTGCAGGGGGTTTAATAAACTCTTCCTTGAGAAATTTGTTGATAATAAGCCCTTACCATGTTATTGAAAGAGTTGGGTAATATAAAGATGGAGCATATAGAGAAAGTGAAATAATTCAACCAAAGGTTCAATCAAATTTTGAATAGATATCCAGAAGATACAAAACCTGATGACTCCATCATGATAGATTACTATACTTTTGCCTTTCCGACGAGCATTGCACAGTTCGTGAAGTGAACTGAAAAACCATAACTTATGGAAAATTATGAAGAGTCTATCATGGTTGAGAAATAATTTCGTTCAATTGGAGTCATCTCATATGGTGAACCAAAAATAGAATCCAAAGAAACGAGTAGAAGGTCTCAGGCCTCCATAAGTAAGGCCAAAGAGAGAGAATTTTCTGATCTTGAAAACTTGACCCGCATGGTTAAGAATCTGTCAAACAAGTTGGCAGAACTCAAATAAAGGTCAAGTGAGACTGCCATGACTAGTAAGCCTCCATGATACAACTTTCTTAGGAGGATTGTGAATTCAGGTAGCATCAATAACCAACCAAAAAAATTTGCACGAAGTTTAAATTTTTCATTGAATCTTGAGAACTTGGGCGACTTCTGATGTATACTGTTTATTCCATAAAAAAAACCATTTTGAGAAAACATGCCCACAATGGAATCACTCCATGAGCTCTATTGATACGAATTTTTGTAATGTTGTGCTTACTGATGAGCAGACTAGTCTTGAAGAAGAAAATGAAGAATTTGCTGCAATCGATGAGGCTCCAAGTGTTGGGCACCTAGTAAAGATGTTGAATTGTATACTTTCAGCCAAGAAGAGGACAACCAAGAAGCATCCTCTGAGTGACCCTCTGGACCAACCGTAGACCAACTGATATAACGTAAGAAGCCAAGGGCCGACCATTACAATAGAGTTGAAAAAGCATAAACTCAAAGAAGCCTTGTTAATGAAAATCAGTCCGCCAGTCAACTCAACGCAAAATACTCAGAGTAAGTCTAGAAAGTACTCCCAACAAAGAGTACTTCTCCAAACAAAAAAGATAATATTATCACTCGAGAAGTCACAAGTAAAGATACCTCCCCATAAAATTTGAATTCCCTTCCCGCTATTGATCCGGATTTATGTAGGAATGCAACAGAATACACATATAACCATAGACAGAGAGATGCAATGGAAATAATGCTTCATTTTATTAAAATCAAATGATTGAAATAAACTAGCTAGGGTGCTACTAGCGTATCTCTAAAAAGAGATGTGGTAGCTACAGGCCTCTGAACTGTGTTACAGAACTGAAAGTTGTTTACAAACATAATTTAAATAAACAGCTAGGGCGTTGGTAGGATTATCTTTGAGAAGAGATGTGGCAGCTACAGGCCCCTGAACTGTGTTACAAAACAAATGACTGAAACATACTTAATGGAATAATGGAAATTATCGGGTGAGGGCACTGGTAGCGTATCCCTGAGAAGAGATGTGATGGATACAGGCCTCTCCACTCTGTTACAGTGAGGCTCGAAGGCCTATTTATTGTTGAGAAACAATGTAAAACTTGAAACGTCCAAAAACCTAACCCTAGGAGATGAAGCACCAAAATTGTGGGTCCTGCTTGGGTAAATTGGTGTTTCAACTTCTCAGGGACATAACTTTGGCATCTGATCTCCGTTTGATGTGCTCAATAGCTCATTAGAAAGATATATTCGAGGAATACAACTTTTTAGTGAGCAACATTAGTCCAAGACCTATGTTGCTCCCAGTTTCGCCAAAAAACGTCGTTTAGGGCCTCAAAACGGCTCCGGAAGCTCGGGACCTAAAAAAATGCTAAAAATAGTACGTTGTGCTACAACTTAAAAAAGGAAAGAACAGATGGTGGGGTTTCAAATGGAATATTTGGGTGGCCACAAATATCCATCTGGATCATTAGGGCCCCAAAACGGCTCCGAGAGTGTAGGACCTGAAAACCTGCTAAAAATAGTAAGTTGTGCTGAAAGTGAAAGGCTGCAAGAATTGATGGTGCGGGTCCAAATGGAATAGGTGGGTGGCCACCAATATCCACCTGGATCAAATATAGAATATAACATAGTTAAATACATGAATAAGGTTTTTGTGAACATTTCACTATTTGAGTTAACAAAGATCACGAACCAACGAGACATGCTCTTACTCGCACTTGGGAAATCCACCACTTGTAACAATTCCTCTTCACACAAGGTATCAGGTATGTATCTTGGTTCCCTCGAATAAGTACTTCATGCTTTAACAATGGAAGCGAACACACTCCACCCTCCCTTTACCTTAACATTTGAGTTTTTCAAATTCAATGTACACAATTACTTGGTTGATTCTGGTTCATCAGTGTATGTAATTATATTATCCATATTAAATAAAATCAATGCAAAATGGGATAAAACATATGAAAAAATCGTTTAGTTGGACAAGACTCTTGTCCACATGGTTGGTGAATTTAGAGATGTGATCATTTGATTATCATCTGATCGACAAGTTCACCAATGCATAAAAATAGTGATTGTGGACATACCATAGGAATTCATAATTTTTTTAAGTAGATACTGGTCAAGTAAGTTACAAGGATACTTTGATATGGACTTGTCACACTTATGGCTTCAGTACAAGGGCAGAAACAACCATATTCAAGTGAATTCAGAAAGATACATGAAACAAAATGGCACTCCCTTGAATCAACAAAATACTCTAGTGGATTTCGCAGACCTTATTTTTGATAATTGCTTCCTGGAGACACAATGAGGGTTTTATCTTGCACAACCATCCCCAATCCCACCAGAAACATAGTTGGATTTACTTCCTAGTCAAACTAGTGCAAATGACCTTTGTACAATAAGTAGTTGTAGTAGTAGTAGTAGCACTAGTAATAGCGTAGTTCATGATCCTAGTATAAATAACATGTGGAATTTATACTTTGATAATTATAAGACACAAGAAGGATTTGGAGATGTTTCCATTTTAATAGAACCACTGCAGAGAAAACACTTGATCTCAAGCCACTTGGAATTTGAGTGCACAAACAACATAATTGATTATGAGGCACTCATCTTGGGATTAGAAAAAGACATTGACCTCAAGGTTGCGTCCTTAAAAGTAGTAGGTGATTCATAAATTGTGGTGCAACATGTACATGACACCATACATTGTGTTTCACCTCATCTAAATAATTACCAACAATAGGTATGGCATTTAATTTCACATTTCCAATATTTTAATATTATTTCTGTTCCAAGAATGCGTAACACAAATACATATGCATTAGCCAATGTTGATGCTAGGTTGTCACCATCAAGGGACGGGTTTTCTATAGAAATTTATGCAATTTTAATGATGACCAATAGATATTGTGCTTGATGGAGAATGTTGATGTGTTCAAAGACGCAACGATCGATGAGGACGAGCATGAAAAGGTATTGTAGGATGCAACCAGTTAAAGTAAAGTAAATCTCATCCCAAAGGGTGTGGTATCCTTATAAAAGTTGTATGATCTACAAAATCGATTTCGGGGACTTGCTAATGCAAAAACCCATAGTTACACATTTTCGCATGAATAAATTAACTTGGGAACATATGAAGATCTGAAATATGACAATATTGGTACTTAATGTACACCATAAGAGCAATAAGCATTAATCCACTTATTCAAGAAGCACTGATATGTGTTCACGTGGACAGATGATGAGCTAAAAACTTATGACACGCAAATCATCTAGCATGTGATACCAAAAAAAGAAGGGGAAAATCCATTTTAGCAGAAACTGGGAAAAGTACATCCAACACTTGAACCCCCCATTCAGAAAGAGTTAAAGAAGTTGATGGATGCTCGAATCATATACAAAGTTTGGCACTCTACTTGGGTGTCAAATTTTTCCGTGTCAGAAAAACGTTTGGGGATATTCGTATGTGCATTGATTTCTGAAATCTCAATTATGCCTCGAACAAGGATAGTTACCATGTGCCATCCATGGAACTAATTTTACAAACAATATCAGGCTCTGAAATGTCTTCTCTACTCGATGGATATTTGGGCTACAACAAGGTTCCAGTCTTAGAACCTAATAGACTCAAGACCACCTTTAGAACAAAGTGGGATACGTTCGCTTTTAAGCGAATTAAATTTGGGTTGGTCAACGTTGGTGCAAGCTTTCAATGAGCTATGGACATCATGTTCTGCATATTGATTGGGTAGTGTGTAGTGGTATATCTTGAAGATGTAATTGTGTTTTCTAAACAGAGGTCAGATCACATACGCCACTTCAAGAAATTTTTCGAGCAATGTCACAAGTATGGGATATCCCTCAATCCCAGGAAAAGTATCTTCACAATGTCCGAGGGTAATATCTTGGGCCAAATTATCGCTAAAATTGGGATTAAGGTAGACCTGGACAGGGTCAAAATAATCACATAGGTTCCCTTCCCAGTGAACAAGAAGGCCATGCAGTCCTTCCTAGGGAAGATCAACTTCCTCTACAATTTCATCTCCAGTTATGCTCAGATTGTAAACCCAATACACGATATGGTGAAGAAGGATGCTATTTAAAAATGGGATAAAAGGGAAAAGGATGTATTTTCCCGTATAAAAAAAGCTATCGTAGAAGCACCCACAGTATAAAACCTAGATTTCAAAAAATATTTTTTGGTCTACACCTTTGCTTCTGACACATCTCTTGTCGCGGTACTTACACAAAAAGATGACCCGAACAATGAGTGACCAATTTATATTATGAGCGCAAGTATACAAGGACTTAATCTAAACTACCTCGCTATAGACAAACATGCTTATGTATTTTATAAGGTGGTTAAGAACTTTCAAACCTATTTATTGAAGAATCATTGCATTATCTTTATTCCACAACTAGTAGTTAGACCACTGCTTGTTCAACAAGAGATGGGTGAAAGGAGAGAAAATTGAATGACTAGTTTGCAAGAATATAATTTTGAAATCAAACCAGTTCACACGATCCAGCACCATGGTATTTTTCAACTAATAGAAGAAGCAGTGGAAGAAAAATAAGAAGAAGATCCTTCAGGATGGGAGCAAGAAATTGATATGTACACCATTGACTGAGCCTCCCCCACTACTAGCATAAATCCTTGGTACGTGGATGTGTGCCAATACCTTGAGCACGACATTGCTCCCTCCCATTTTTCCACATGACAAAAGAGGGCACTAAGGCTTAAAGAATTATATTACCAATTGATGCATGGGGTGTTTTTCAGAAAGCTCCATAACGGATTATCGCTTAGGTGCTTGGATGCACATGATTCAAAAAAGGTATTGCATAATCTCCATGATGGACCAGCCGGGGGACACTTTGCAGGCAACACAACGATGCAATAAATCATGCAGCCTACTTTTTATTGGCCTACACTATTTAGAGATGCTCATGATTACTTCTGCAAATGTACGATCTGTCAAAATTGTGCCAATAGAAACAAGTGGCCAACCACCCCATTGCAACCTATTGCAGTGGAAGAACCGTTTGAACAGTGGGGCTTGGATATTATTGGTGAAATATTTCCACATTCATAAAAGAAACATCGCTACATTCTCATTGCTATAGATTAATTCGCATGGTGGAAAGAAGTAGTTCCACTCAAATAGGTGAATGATTAGGAGGCCATCAACATCCTACGACAAAAAATCATCTCCAAGTTTTTTATTCCCACTTCACTTGTTTTTGACAATGCAACGTATTTCTCATTGTTAAATCTTGATGAGTTTGCATTGAAAATGGAATAATATTGAATCATTCAACTAACTACTACCCTAAGGGGAATGTTCTTGTTGAATCCATGAATAAGAACTTGATCGACATCATTAAGAAGACCATATTCTTTGAGCAAAGGAACTGACACTTAGTTCTGTGAGAAAAGGAACTGGCACTCTACTTTGGTAAATTCTCTATGGGTTGACCGAGTCACACCTAAGCCTTCCCTAAAAACCTCCCCTTACTTCCTATGTTGTGAAACCAGCTCAAAAAATAGAAGAAATGAGATATCAATGCCTTATAAATAAGCCACTTCGAGGGGGCAACCTCCAATACATTACATGAATGAAAAATTCTTGGATGATACAAATTACAAAACCTCCTTTCTATATATAGGAGTCCATGGGGCCACAATGTAATCTTATGGGGCCACAACATAATCCTAGCCAACCTAACAATAATAATTTAAGGGCACAATAATAACAATATGGGGGTTACAGGGGTACAATAATAACAGTAAGGGGGTTACACTACAATAAGGGACTATACTAGTAATATAGGGACCTAACATGCCCCTCTCCTTCAAAAAAGTGTTGTCCCCAATTCTTGAGTAGATTTGGGTGCTTTTGTATAAAATTCTCATCCTCCCATGTAGAATCTTCAGTGGGTAAGTTCTTCCACTTGATGAGATACTCTAAAATTGATTGATTCCGTAGCTGTCGAGTTCTTGTTTCCGTGACTGCTTCAGGTTCCAATATGATTTTTCCTTCCCCATCAAGTTCTGGAAATATTGTTTGAACTGGAATATTTTCACCTATAACCTTCTTTAAGCATGAAACATGGAAAACTAGATGCACTCATGAAGAAGCAGGAAGCTCCAATTTGTATGCCATAGTACCAATCTTTTGCAACACCTTGTAAGGACCATAGTACTTTGGCGATAATTTATTATCCTTCTTAGCTTGCTTTAGGGACATTTGTTTATATGGTTGTAGCTGTAAAAATACCCAATCTCCTACATCAAAACTTCTCTCGCTGCGATGTTGATCTGCCTGTTGTTTCATTCGGTCTTGTGCCAAATTCAGGTTATCCTTTAAGAGTTGGAGAACTTCTTGCTGATGCTCGATGTGATCTTCCACTGCTTGAAACTTCGAATTTTCCCTTAAATATGATGTGATGGATGGTGGATGATATCTATAAAGTGCCATAAATGGGGTCATTTTTGCTGTAGTATGGAAGGAAGTGTTATACCACCATTCAGCAAGAGGTAACCACTTGACCCATTGTGTTTGTTTATCAGATACAAAACAACGAAGATATCCTTCCAAACATTTATTTACTATCTCAGTTTGACCATCAGATTGAGTATGATAAGATGAGCTATGAGCTAATTGAGTACCCAAACAAGAAAATAACTCCGTCCAAAAATTTCCAGTAAAAATGGGATCTCTGTCGCTCACAGTAACCCTTGGGTTTCCATGTAGCTTTTGAATTGTGTCCATAAATGTAGTAGAAACTGTACTTGCTTTAAATGGATGAGATAATGCACAAAAGTGTGCATACTTGGTAAGTCTATCAACTACCACCATGATGACACTCTTTCCTTTAGAATTAGGTAAACCTGTGATAAAATCCATTGAAATCTCCTCCCAATGTTGACTTGGAATGGATAAAGGTTGTAGAATTCCTGGGGTCTTAATTGTCTCAACTTTATTCTGCTGGAAAACCAAACATTCGGCCACAAAATTTTGAATATAAGATTTAAGTCCATCCCAAAAAAATTATTTCTTCACCCTGTGGTAAGTTTTTAAAAATCCTGAGTGTCATCCTAAAGGAGAAGTGTGAAATTCCAAAATAATCTTTTGTTTTAGTTGGGAATTCTTACAAGGATATAAGCGATCTTTGTACCATAAGGAATCATTTTTCCAACTAAATGTATCAAATGTACTAGGATCTTGCTGTAACTTTTGAATGAGTGTCCGTACTTATTTGTCCTTCTTCCATTCATCTCTTGCTTCGGTTATCCAATCTGGTTGGATAATAGAAATGGCACAAAGCAATGCTTCCACCTCTTCATTCTTTCTTGAGAGTGCATCTGCAACAACATTAAGCTTTCATTTTTTGTAGATTATTTAAAAGTCATAACCCAACATCTTTGTGACCCATTTTTACTACTCTTCTGAAGATAGTCCTTGTTCCAAAAAGTGTTTAAGACTATCATGATTATTTTTTACCTTGAAGTGTCTTCCCATCAGGTAAGTTCGCTATTTCTTTAGTGCATGCAGTATTGCTAACATTTCCTTCTCATAAATAGGTTTCTGTAAATACTTTCCTTTGATTGGACGACTTTCAAAAGCAATGGGTCTTCCTTCCTGCATTAAAACAGCACCAATTACATTTCCTGAGGCATCACATTCCACAATAAAGGTTTTTGTGAAGTCTGGCGTAGCTAAGACAGGCGCTAGGCACATTGCCTCTTTAAGATGTTTAAAGGCCTTAGTTGCTTCAGGAGTCCATGAAAATGCATCTTTCTTCAATAATGTTGTTAGAGGTGCTGCTATTCTCCCATAATTCTTAACAAACTTGCGATAATACCCTGTTAACCCGAGAAATCCTCGCAACTGCTTTATGGTTGTGGGGACTTTCCATTCCTTAATGGTTTTAATTTTGTTAGGGTCTACCTTAACACCCTCGTGAGATACAATATGAACCAGATATTCCACCTCTTGTACTCCAAAGAAACATTTGGATGTTTTTGCATATAATTGTTTCTCCTGCAATAGTTTGAGCACCCTGTCAACAAGTTCAACATAATCCTTCCAAGACCTGTTGTAGATTAGTACATCATCAAAAAATACTAGCACAAATTTTCTAAGGAAGGGTTTGAAAATGGAATTCATCAACCCTTGAAATGTAGAAGGTGCATTGGTAAGGCCAAAAGGCATGACCAAAAATTCATAATAACCCTCATGAGTTTGAAATGTTGTTTTTGGAATATCTTCAGTCTTCATTCTAATTTGATGATATCCTGAACGAAGATCCAACTTGGTAAAATAAATTTCTCCATGTAATTCATCCAATAATTCATTAATCACGGGAATGCGAAATTTATCTTTAATGGTGAGCTTATTAAGCTCCCTATAATCTGAACACATGCGCCATGATCCATCCTTCTTGTGTACCAATACTACAGGAGCAGAGAAAGAACTTTGACTAGGTTGAATTATACCCGCCTCTAAAATTTCTGCAATCATACATTCAATTTCGCTCTTTTGGACATAAGGATATCTATAAGGCCTGATGTTTTGAGGAACACTTCCTGGAATCAAATGAATAGCATGATCATGATCACGAATAGGTGGAAGTCCTTTGGGAGTTTCAAACACCTTGGAATGATTGTCCAAGACTTGTTGGAGATCTGCAGAAATAGATGATTTTGATGTTGGAACTTCTAGTGAGCATAACTGTGCAATCACGCCTCGTTGTTCTTTCTTTAGAAGATTTTTCATGAAATTAGAGCTTATTATCTTTCTCGGCTTCCCTGCAATACCTCGTAATTCGACTTCCTTTCCTTCTGAAAAAAATTTCAGGAAAAGTTCTTGAAAATTAAAAGCTACCGTACCCAAAGATTGTAACCATTGTACTCCTAGTACAACATCAGCACCTCCCATAGGAATGGAAAGCATTGGACTATTCAATACATATTCCCCCATGGTTAGCTTGATATTATGGCATTTTCCAGAGAAATTTATAGTTCCTCCATTTGCAACCATCACTTGACATTCTGGTGCTGGGTATAGGAAACAATTCAATTCCCTGGCTACCTTACAATGAATAAAATTATGGGTGCTACCTGAATCAATCAACACTATTACCTTTTTCTTCTTGATATGTCCTTCTATCTTGAGAGTTTGAGGAGTGGTAATTCCTGCCAGTGCATTACACGATATGGTTGGATTCATTTCTTCCTCTTATAGGGATGGTTTCTGGTGTATATCCTCTTCTTGTTCATTTTATTCTTCCTCTTCACAATCTATGTAAAATAATTTCTTCTCAGCACGCTTATGACCTTTAGTGTATTTGCTATCACAACTGTAGCAAAGCCCTTTTGCTCTTTTTTCTTCCAATTTTTGTGGTGTCAACCTTGTAGGTTGTGGAAATTTAGGAGTAGCAACACTTCCATCTTTATAGAAGTGAGTGGTAGGCTTCCTTGTCACCATAATTTTACATTCAATTTTTCTTGCCAACTTGAATGCCTTCTCCAATGAATCAGGTTCCAAAACGTGAACTTCATGTTGGATGTTATCCTTTAAAGTACCTATGAAGAGATCAATCCAGTGTTCCTATAGAATATCAGTCACCCTTATATTCAATTTTTGGAAGTCCTCAATGTGCTGCCCCACTAAACCCTTTTGTTTGAGATTTATCAATTGGCTAAATAAGGTGTTGCTCTTTGTATCCTCATAATGTGCTATCATTTCCTCCGTAAAAATTGACCAAGTGACAATTTTTTTACGGGAGCAAAGCTATCGATACCATACAAATGTATTTTGTTCTAAATGCAAAGTTGCAATGCGTACTGATGCAGGGGCATTAGGCCCAAGAAAAATTTTGTACATAAATAAATGTAAAGGGGGGTCTCATGTTTTATTTCCCTATGAAATTATCCATAGTTGAGCTAATTTAGTTAATTGTAGAGGAAAATGTAACTGTCCAAATGATTAGTGGGCATAGGAAGAGACAGTGCATCTCTGTCTGTCAGAGCGTTAGTCTAATTTGGAACTGTAGGAATTTGAAGAGTTTGTGAGTCATCAAGGAATTCGAATCGATTCATTGTAATTGATATAAAAATAAACCTCTGTGACAGAGTCGAGAGACCTGCATAGAGAACTGCATGGGCTACGTAGGACTGTCATAGAGACAGAGAGAGAGAAGGGCTGATTGATTGAAAATCTTTTCGAGTCAAGGCATGTAAGTACTTCACTGTATGAATGTAGAATTGTTTCAATGGTATTGTGCATTTGTCGAGTTAAATATGGCGTGAATGGTTTCTGTGTCCCGATAACTAATTGTATAGTAGTTGGAATACGTATTCGATAATTGTGGTTTAATGGGGTCCTGTGCATTGAAAGAGGAACTGGTCCCTTTCCTGAATTACTAGCCTCTGTGTGAGAGGTTCTAGCCTTTCCCGTAAACGTTGGATGTTAGTTTAACTTGGTATAAGAATTACCGGATGAATAAAGTTGTGTGATAACCCTATGTGAAGGGCCATGCTGAGGAATTGATTAGTTGTGAGTCTCGGTGCTAACTGCGTGATAGAACCCACGTTAAACGCCATGACAGTGTCGAGAATCGCATGTAAGTGGACTCTGATGGTGATATAAAGCCCTGTGACAGGTTATGGGCAACTAAGTCGTTTGAATTCCCTGTGGAGTACGAGTGAAGCAATCGTAAGAAGGGCAGAGGTGGAACATAACAAAAGAAAGCTCGACGGAACCTGGAAGGTAAGAGGCGGAACCGTGACTGAATTGAACAGTAAAAGCGGTTTGATCGCACCGCCTTTATAGGGTAAGCAGTATTTGAGAAATCAGCGTGATCCCATACACTGGGTGATGCGTGTCCCCGAGCAATTTTGGAAAACCACCCTCACCGCGAGTTAACGATCGTGCAATTAACTCGCGTGATATCCGTAGGATCATATGGAGCAATGCGACGTGCTCTCCGTCGTCGGATGTGGAAGGTCGTTAGCACTGGGCCCATGTGTATACACATATTGATTGTTGATGCCTAACTAAGCTTTGCGAGTTAATAGAGGTATGTCCGATGACTTTCCATATTAACCGCTTATTTAAATTCATAAAATTCAAATGATTGACGTGTGTGAGGGTTAACCATATCATGATGCTCTAACATTGAACGGAGGCCGTGACCATAGATTGATATAGCATTGTATGTGAGTTGGATGACCTCATTTTAGATGTGTGTAAGGGTTCTTTGTGGCGTGGTTGCTTTATTGCATAGGCCTGGGGGCTTTTATAATCTTTGAAGGAGCTTCCTACAGTTAGAAGAGTTGTCAGATTTGAACTGGACTGAGTACAAAGGTGTAGGCAGGTGTTTGTATACGCAAGAGGATATGATTTAACATCTCAAATCTCAGATTTGAGATGCTAAAGATTTCAGATTTAGTTGTTTAATTTGCCCAGAATTGTGGATTGGTTGGGACATGAATTTTTGAATGAAATTGTACACACAGCTTTGATGAAACTATGATCAAATGGGATTGTGGGTTTACCCTGTCATCAAGTGGTATCAGAGCTAGAATTTAATTAGCTCTTTGAAAAGTTTATTTTGAAATGCACATATTGAACAGTGAGAAAGTTGATGCTTGAATCTGTTTAACAGAAAATTGCAGATTTGATTTGACATGCAGTGAAGGTCTCCAGATGAGCAGAATCTGGATTTGAAGACAGGAGTCTTGAGGATTGCAGCAGGTAGAAATGCAGTGCAGGTGAGAAAAGAAGAAAATCAGTCAGGGATCTTGAGAGGTAAGATGACGAGCCTTATTTGAACTCTGGTTGGAAAATATTGTTTGCAGAATACAGAGTGCAAGCAATTGAGAAAGACATCTCAGCAGAGCCAGATCACAAGCTTTGAGAGCAGTGATAGAAGAATCCAGCAAGGGATTATGAGTGCAGAAAGAATGTGGCAGAACCTGGAAGATTCCCAACTGAGGTTGGATGACAGAAGAACAGAGGTGTTCTTGAGAGAAGTTGCAGAGTGAAGCCTAGAGAGCAGAAGAGAGTGCTCAGAAGGTTCGAGGGGACCGGTACTTGCCGCGCTAGGGTCGGAGGAAGGGTTGGTGAGGTGAGTTGCGACAAAAGAGAGCTTTAACATTGCGGAAACTTAGTAAGCTTGTGAGTGAAGAAATCCTAGAGAAAATGGCTATTGAGATCCATAAGCGAGAGATTACGAGTTCGAGGAAGCCACGAGGCGGAAGAGTGAGGAAGATGCGAAGAAAATGGCATAGGGAAGAGACTCTTTGATGAAAGAATCTCTGTGAAGAGCATGGCATGGAAGACTTGGAACAACAAGAAGATTTGATGATCAAATCATCGAATGAGGCCATGAGGTCTTATGTTTTTAACACTGACAAGTTGTGTATGAGTCCAGGTGTTGATGAAGGTAGTTCACATGATGGAACTGTGATAAATGAAGCTGACTTTTGCCAAGCCAGATATGATGATTATTTTTCAGGTGAAGATCGGATTGTGGAGGAATTCATTAATTCCTTACTTTATAGAAGGGATTTCTTCAATAAGGATGTGACAGTTATGTTTGATGATGGACTTGTCATTAATGATGATAATGACAGACTACCTTTGTTAAATGGCCAAGTAAGGAGTGATGGACAGGTAGTTGAAGTCTTTGCAGAGATGGGAAATCAATAAATTCTGTTACATTGAAGAAATTTGAGAGATAGTGACGATCGAAGATAGTGAATATTGTGGAAAATGACTCCTCGAGAAGAAATTCCGATTTATTGGCATGAATAAGAATAAGAAACCCAAAGAAAAGGAGTTCATATTGTAAGGACAAAGATGATTGAAGATGAGAGAGTTCATTCCTATGAACTAGAGCAGAGAGGCATCCTTGAAGAGGATAGTGTAGAGAAGAGACCAACTGACAGTCTCAAGATATGTTTGAAGAATTGGAATCAGCATACTGATGTGCTGATTGAGAAGGAAAGAAGTTTGGGACAGCACACTGAGATGCTGACAGAAGACAGAAAGGCTCTGATGCCTTGTGGATTTTGTTTTAACAATTGTTTGATGAATGCAGATCCTGTTGATGCGCACAGAAGGGTGTGACACCAGGCGGTCGTTGAAAGAGGAAGAGAAGAATTCTATGGAAATGTTTGTTGCGCGAGTGATCGAGGTCTCGCGGGCAAGACCCGAGGTTCGAGGTTGTGGCTGACAAGATCAGGCCCCCGTAGTCTAGGATTACCACCGGCATTGTCACCTACTTGATGAGGTCTCACGAGGCGTGCCGCGACCACATGCGAGAAGAGGGAATGAGACCGGGCGAGCAGTTCGCTGTTCTCGTCGGTGGTTAGATTGCATGGGGATAATCTCCTCGCAGCATCATTCGGAAAGACATACAAATATTAAGCAAATTAAATTTTTAAAGCATCTCAATCAACACACATGCATGTAACTCATACAAAATATACAGCAACATGCAATTGTATTAAACTCTTGGCCAACTCCCGGTTACATAACTGCGATGGTCTTACGGGTCCCAAATGCAAATGCTTACGGAACGGAGAATTCCCATCAATGAGCCTATGAGCTACCTAGACCTCATCCATCCTCTTGATTCTCTTAGCATTTTAATTTTCTCTTCTTTTGTGTCTCTTCTTTCTTCCTGCTTTGTGTAATCATTATCATCCTCCTTCTTTCATCGGGTCATTGCTATTTATTCACCGCGCATCGCGGCTTATTGGTTCTGCGTATGTCCTTCTACGAACCTTCTAGCTTCTCTGATTATACGTGTGTTCCGCTTGCATTCTTTCTGCTGTATCTTCTCCTTATCTGCACTTATGCATCTAGTTTCCTCCGCTATGTGCCTGTTCCAAAGCAACCTTGGTAGCTTCGCCGTTTGATGTGGTTGCGACTTGGTTGCGGCTGCCATGTGTCCTTGTTCCACAACCCCAAAATCTAGCCGTTGTTCCAAATTCAAAACATTCAAAACAAGGTTTTTCAAAACAAGGGCCCCAACAAGCCCCGACCACAGTTCTTTGACTCGTCCCTGAGTCAATCACAAATTACGGTTTCGATTTCCATTGCCTTGCTTGCCCCCGTGTCCTGTTTGCCCTGTGCACTTTCATCCTATGCCCGTTCTTGCTGTTCACCTTCAGCTTGTTCCTGTCCTTGCTGTGCGTCGTCGGGCGGCTGTTCAAACAAGGGCCCCAACTCCGGAACCCTTTGGAACGCTGTAGCTCAGAGCTCAGTAAATGCCGACATGACTTGCTGCCACCCCTGGATGAGCGAGTCCGTGTCCTCAGTGAGCTTGGTGACAGCAGCTTCCTCAATGGGCGTGGGGAAAGCACCAAACATCATGCTGAGCTGTGTCTCGGCTGCTGCTGCGAGCTATTGGATGGCCCGGGCACTAGTTTGAAGCAGCGGCCGGAGCTCACGAATGACGCGTTTGGCCTCCGCCGAACAGGCCTCTATGTGTTGGAGCTGTGCCTCAAGCTCATCGGCCTGGGCGTATAATTGATCCAGGCGGGCGGGGTCATTAGCCTCTTGAATTTCCCTAGAAACCTGCTGGAGTTGGGCTGAAATCGGCTGGGTTTTGACAGTGAGGGCCAGGGAGCATTCCTGAAGGCCCTTCAGGTGGTCACGGGCCTCTCGTGCCGTAGCTTGAAGTTCTTCCTGCATCTGAGCTGCCTGGCTCTGCTTGGCGGCCACTTGGGCTGAATAGTCGACCTCGGGCTCGGCCGGCTCGGCACGGGCTGCCAACGCTGCCCGAAGCTCATGATTCTCCCAGTGTAATTCCTGAACAGCGATGCGGAGGTGGATAGCTTGCTCCGAGAGGATGGCCGCAGTAATTTCGGGAGGCAGCAGGGGGTAATGAGGCCCTAGGGAGGGCCAGAACTCGGAGAACATCCGAGTTACATTGGTGATCATTTCTTCCATCTGCTCACCTGCTGTTTGGAGGTGGTCGCGCTATTCAGTAAGCGCGGCAAGTTGGTGTTGCTGCTCGGCATACTGCCGCTGGAGTCCCAAATGCAATCTTTCAGCCTGCTCAGGCCGCCTTTGGATGGAATGTCTGGTGAGTGGGATTGTCTGTGGAAGGTGGTTGTCCCGAGAGGGCTAAACACCGGCATTTTCTCTCGCGGTTGCCCCGGCAACATACCCATTGACATGCCCGAGAGGTGAGAAGGGCGTGGCCTGCGGATGTGCGGTTTCAACCATATTTAGATCTTGTGGTTCTTCTTGATCAAAGGTGAGCGGTCGTGAAGGAAGCGTAGCCTCGAGGCGGAGCCTCGGCGGGCCCGGACCGGTGTGCGGTTGTTGTGTGAATATATCGGCGGGGAAGGGGTGGGGTTCGACCCCTTTAGGTCGATCGGTGTATGACGAGCGTGGCAGCACCGAGTCAACCTCGACCCGCCGGTCCCCACCCATGAGTTCTCGGATAATAGGGTCAGACCACCATGGCGAGGGGTGGGGGGGGCGGTCGAGGTGGCGGGGGATGCTGGGCGGAGGAACGGTGGATGGAGCAGTGGATAGTGTGGTGGGGGTGTGTGGAAAGCGCATATTGATGAATTCGGATGGGTCGATGAGGGGTTCTTCGGTAATCAACACCCCTGTTCTTGGGGGCGGTGGTAGATCATCAGCAGTGAGGTCTACCACCGGATTTGCCTCGGTGGTGCGGGCCCTCTTAGCTTGGGGGGCCTCGGGTGGATCTCTAGGCCCGCTCGTCTCGCCCATCGGGGTCGTGAGTGGATCAACAGAGGTAAACAAGGTAGTGGGGATGGGGGAGGTGAGCAGAGCGGTACGGGGGTGCGAAGTGGAGCGAGTGAGCTGAAATTCAGAAAATAAAGGAAATGGGGTAGCACCGCTAGAAATAACTTGGGCCGCCACATTGAAATTTCATACCTGGTTGTTGAAGTGGCGGACGACGGGGATGAGCGGTTCGGGGAGTTCTTGTGATGGCGTTGCCCTCACCGTCTCAGCAGGTTGTTGCACTGGTGCCATCCTGTCAAAATTATATCTGGGGAGCCCGTCCCGCATGTGCTTCGTGACCCCCGGCCATGAGAAGACTTCACGATGGAAGGTAGCATCGTCCAACTGAAATTTCAGTGGCGTCGTTCGGAAGGTACCGGGGGACTCGGTCTTGTGAATTTGAGTGTCAAGCTCTGGTTCAATGACAACTGGAAAAGCCTTTGGCATTTTGGCCCTGCGCTGGTAGACCTGTAAAATTTTCCTTGGGCGCCTTTCTTGGTGCAATGTGTTTTGAGAATTCAATGGCTCTGGTGTAGCTGCACTTGCTAATTCGAACGGGTCCGACATTCTCGTGCTTTTGGTGTGCATGCAAGTTATGTCAGCACTTGGCACGAGTGGAGTTGATGAGACCCCCTAACGAGTTAATTCCCACTGGAAATCGTTCTGCGATAATCGTGCGATCAATCGCATGCCAATGAGTGCTGCAACAGTTGTTGACGGTGGCATGGGGAAGTGGGCGGACGCAACGGCTGAGGTTACTGCGGGTGATGGCCAAATGATGACGGCGCGGTTACTGCCAATTATGGTAATTAATGACACAGATCTAGGCGATCCTACGAACGGACACAAGTACGTGGGTGGACTGAGCTGGACTGACAGGGAGGCGGGTACGGATCCTACAGGGATGACACGCTGGACAGGCGCCACCCCAACCACAGTCGGTTGCGGTGCTTACCCCGTAATTGAGCAGTTATTGACACACTACCTACGAACAGAAAGATCTCCTACGCTCATCCCGGTTGCGGGAGAGTTATTCAACTATGCTATTCTATGGGTGCTCTCGGGTGCGAGAGTTATTGATGAGAAATGAAAGGTACTTACTCCTGGTAGGGTTTCAGGCGTGCGCCATTCACCCAGCCCGGGAGAACCGTACCGTCCAGCTGTGCCAGTCGAATGGCTCCGGAGTTGCGAATTTCGACAACAAAGTAGGGTCCCAACCAGTGCATCTGGAGCTTGCCTGGGAACTTCTGGAACCTGCTGTCATATAAAAGAACTTTGCCGCCAACCTAGAAGGTTTTGTTCTTAATGTGGCAGTCGTGCCACGCTTTCTGCCGGTCCTTCTGGATCTTTTGGTGGAATTCGGCCAGGAAGCGGGCCTCATCCAGTTCCTGCAATTCATGGAGGCGCTCCTGGAGGGAGGCCTCTTCTGAGAACTTCAGAGATGTGATGATTAATAGGCTTGGTATAGTAAACTCGGCGGGGATCATAGCCTCCGGCGTACATGGTCCGTGGTAGGTAGGCCACGGGGTTAATTCTCTGCGTCCCAATCATCACGTTGGGCATTGCAAATATTCGTCAAGCCTTTCTCCAGAATCTTATTGAAGGCTTCCACCGTACCATTAGCCTGCGGGTGGTACGGGCTACTCTTGTGATGTTGAACCATGAAGGTGTCCAGTAGCGTTTTGATAGTATCATTAATGAAGTGCGTACCCTGGTCACTGGTTAAACTTCGCGGGCAGCCAAACCGGAAAATGATGTGCTCAAAAATGAACCGGGCGGCGGTGTCCGTTGTGCAGTCGCGTACCGCTGCTGCCTCAGCCCACCGGGTGAGGTAGTCTGTGGCGGTAATGATGTACCAGGCCTTGGAGTGCCTGGCGACCGGGGCTATGGGGCCCACAAAATCCACAGCCCACTTCTCGAATGGCCGCAACACCTGCACTGGGTGTAACGGGAGCTCATCCCGGTGTGAGGGCCTTCCAGTCCGTTGGCAGACATCGCAGTGCCTCACATAGGCCTTACAATCAGCGTGTACTATCGGCCACCACAGGCCAGCTTGGAGCACCTTTCGTGTGGTAGGTTTCGCACCTACATGCCCTCCCGCAACACCGTTGTGACATTCCCACATTACCGCTTCCCGTTCGTGGTCAAGGACGCATCGGCGTAAAACCTCATCAAGGCCCAGGATTTGTCCTCGACATCACCAATCAATTGGTAGTGGCGACGCCAGATGACAGTGTCATTTGTAGCGGGGTGTAATCTGAGGCATTGCCCGTGGTCAGATAGGCGGCAATGTCAGCCAAGTAATCTGGTACAGCTTCGACTCGGAAGAGGTCAGCGTCGGGCAGCTGATCATCAAGGGAGCCGTCATTTTCACCCGTCTCCAACCTGGATAGGTGATTGGGCCTGACATTCAACCTCCCGGGCTTGACGATTACATCGAACGTGAATTCTTGAAATAGTAGAAGCCAACGGAAAATCCGTCTTTCCAGAACAGGCTTATTGACCAGGTACTTTAGGGTAGAGTGGTTCGTGAAGAACTTGAACTTGCCCCCCTAGAAGATAGTGGCGGAACTTATGAAGAGAGTACACCATCGCCAGCGCCTCCCTTTCGGTCGTGGTGTAATTCTTCTCCGCATTGGACAATTTGCGGCTGGCGAAGTATACCGGGTGGTCAATTGTTGTATCGCTGGGTTGTTCCAAGACAACCCCAAGTGTAATACTGGAAGTGTCGATATGCACATGGAACTGCTTATCCCAATTGGGATGAACTAGAATAGGTGTCGACGCCAACTTTTCCTTCAGGTTGTCCAGGGCTACCTGACACTCTTCCGTCCACTGAAAGACTGTGGACTTCCGCAGAAGTTGTTCTAACGGAGCAGTGATCTTGGCATAGTTGCGGATAAACCTCCTGTAGTATCCCGTGTGCCCGAGCAATGCCCGCAATTGTTTCAACGTCTCGGGGGCTTCCCTGTGTACGATCACCGCAACCTTGGTGGGGTCAACGCAGACCCCTTTCTTGCATACCACATGTCCCAACAACGTGTCGAATGGAACAACAAAAATACATTTCTTTAAATTCAAGGAAATCTGTAGTTGGTGGCACTGATCAAACATGACCCGCAATAGGGTAGCGTGTTTCTTCAATAAACTGTAGACAGTCCAGTCATCCATGTAGACTTCCAAGAACTTGTGAAGGTACTCCTGGAAGGCGGCGATGACAATCCGGGAAAACACTGCCGTAGCGTTCTTCAAGCCAAACGGCATGACGTGGTATGTGAATGACCCCCATTCGGTGGTGAAGGTTGTCTTTGACTTATCTTCTTCCGCGATACGCACCTGATGGTAGCTTGAAAAGCCATCAGTGAAAGAGTAGGCTTCGTTCCCCGCAACATGATCCGACACTTCGTCGCTGAAAGGGGTGGGAAACGGATCATGAATGCAGGCATTGTTCAGACTGCGATAATCGACACAAACCCGTATCTCTACCTTGTCCTTATTATTCTGGATGACGATAGGGCTCACCCACTCTACTTCCTCCACGGGAAAGATTAGACCCGCGGCCAACATCTTGTCGATTTCCATCTTAACCTTCTCTTTAAATCACGGGTTCAACCGGTAGGGCCGGTGCTTCACAGGCCTGGCACTCGGTTTCAGCGCGATGCAGATTTCGCTAAGGTTGCCTTTAATGCCCTTCAGATTTGCAACCGACGAGGGGAAAAAATCCTCATATTCCTGGAGAAGGCTGAAAATCTCTTTGGTCGTCTCCTCGTCCTAGTAATCGCCCACTGTAGCCAACTTAAGCTTCTCCTCCATACCGATGTTTAGCTTATTTGTCTTCAGCGGTCGCAAATGGACCCCTTCAGTGGCCGGCTCTTCGTTAATGTTCCGCTCGCCTTCCTTCTCTTCAAAATACAGGTGCCTCAGGTCCTCCAGACCATCGTCCTCCGGATCGCCGTCAATCCTTTGGAAAACCAACTCTCGCACGGCCTCGGGACAGGCGGGCAGCGTGCAGCAGTTGTTATGCAGATAGCAGAAAAATAGTACCGCCCTGATAGCGTGCAAAGCCTGAGATTCCAACTCTGTGTCCCCCGCGAAAGAGAAGCACCGCACAAATTTGCGCGCGACTTCCATCCAAGAACTGGTCCCTCGTTTTCGTTCTTCCTCCAAGTACCATGCGTGGGGGATGGTGTCTAAAGAGTGGACAAACCAATGAACCCACAGCTCTTCCGGGTATCCTATACTTCGCCACTGCTCCTCACAAGTCCGCAAGTGGTCCTGCAGATCGGAAGTCCCAGAGTACCGCTGCCTGCTTCGAGGGCCTCCATCTTCTTTGAACCACGCCTGCAACGCGTTCGCCACACTACTCCACCGCGACAAGGTATTGCGGTGATTTTTCCACCACCGGGCTGCTGTAGACTGTAGGGCGACATCCAAAAGGGGTAGTCTTCTCCCTTCCAGCACGATGTCCTCCACCTTGGTAATAAAGGTATTGAAAACATGCATGTTTGATAGGGTGGGGTATTCTCTGAACTCAGCACCAATCCAGCTGACGCGGCCAACATGGGCACATCTCTGCGTGCTGGTCTCGTACCCCCCCTGCTGCCAGTCTTCCCACGCGAGTTCGGATCCCAGCTCCGAGCTCTGGACACTCCGCCAAATGATAGAGCTAGTCGCGGTCGGGTTAATATAGTCTTCCTGCTTCCCTGCAGTCATCTTGTAGAGGTGGTCCATCATTTGAGCATCCTCCCGGTTGTCCACCGTTTCGGTATACCTCGGGCCTTGATATGGAAAGAGAGGTTGAGTGACCCGGACCTCCCCATCTTCAAAGATCATCAGCTCCTTTTTGAGGTCGATGATAGCATAATTCTCAAAAGCCCAATCAATGCCCAACAGGGCGGGGTAAGGATCCTTGTCTCCCATAATATCAATGACCTCAAAATCGGTGTAAGTCTTTACCCCCGCAATGTCGACCTCGACACCTTCGAGTCGGCCAATTGGCAGAATGCAGTACTGGTTCACCATCCTGAGTTGGATGGGTGAGTAGGCCAGCCGTGGCTTTCAGAGAGCCTCCCATGTCTTGCACGGCAGGATGTTGACGTCAGACCCTAAATCAAGCATGGTGTCACTGATTTGGAATCCCCCAACCTGCGTATTGAGCCGGAACTCTTTACCCGTTCGTCGTTTATTTCACTTGATGCGCTGCACCGATTGGGGGGCTGGGTCCACCGGTTCCCCCAGTCCTGTCCTCCCCTGCAGTGCCCCTTCCAAGGTACACTTGAGCTGCTACCGTAGAGCATCACTGTCAACAATCTTGAGGAATAGTTGGAGCCATTCTTCCATCAGGGTTCCTGGGGCATGCTGTGGCCCAGGATCTGTTGGCAGGGGTGCCTCCAGGCCTTCTGCTTCACGCAGCTGAGCAAATGCCTCAACCGCCTCCTGAAAATACTTCTTCTACGCCTCTGGTCTGATTACCTGGTGCGGGAAGGCTGGCCTGACAACTGGTGCCGGCTCCTTTCCGCGAGTGTCCTCCCCTGTTTTCTTACCGCCCCTCGTCATAATAGCGACGTTCTTCATGGCCGGAGTCACGGCCACCCGTGGCTCGGTGTTTACCAAGTTCGTGCCCCTCTGTCGTGCACGTTCTTCCCATTTTTTGATGAGCTCGGGACAGTCTTCTGTCGCATGGGTGTTTACTCGGCAGTGGGAACACCACGGACGGCGAGGGAGGGGAAATTCGTGAGCCACGTGGCCCTCCTGGTCACAGTTATAGCATTTCACCGGCCCGCAGCCCCCAACACGGCCTCCGTGCGCCCCGCCCCCTCTTCCTCTAGGAGCCTCATTCACCCTATAGGAGGGTCGATCCAACCGGTCCGCGAGTGCGTCGAGAGCCCGGCATTGCTCCATGTTGTGAGTCATGGAAGCGCAAAACTCACAATATATATTATTTGGCACGTTGGAATACTTCTGTAGGATCGGGCACATCTGCGGCGGATGTCCCACTGTCTGACAAATCTCACAATACTCCGTGGCGGCTGGGTTGAGTTGGGAGGGGAACCCCGCGTACGACTGTTGCGTTGGGTATACTCCCTGCGGATTCACCGCCGCGCCACCCCCCGCGGGTGGCCCCCCTTGAATTGCCGTGACCGAAGGTCCCACCCCCGCGCCACGCAACCGAGGACACTTAGTTGCGACATGGCCTTTGATGAGGCAGTGAGTGCACCAAACATTCGGCTTGGCTGTATCTCCTTGAGCTTTTCGGTCAGGCTAGCTATCTGATGCTGTAATCCCACAAAGGAGGGATCCTGCGGGGCCGGCCCTCCCCGATATTCCTGAGGGTAGCCCGCCATGGCCTCGATCTTAATGGACTATTCCAAAGCGTCCTGCAGATTGTCGATCTTCTGTTGGGTGAGGGGGGTTCGCATCAAAGGAAGCAGAGCCTTTATGAACCAGTCCCTCTGATGGTTCGGGTTGAAGGGGTAACTGAGTTTCCTGATCGCGTCCTTGAATCACCGCATTAGCTCCCATGCGGTTTCTCCTTCCTTCTGTTTAATTTCCCAGAGCTCGAACAGACCCTGTTGGTCCGTCTAGGGAAGCTTAAATTCCCGGACAAAATCCCGCTTCACGTCCATGATGATGGGATTCGGGTGGGCCTCGGACCACTTGATGAACCATCGCAGAGCCTTTTCTCTGAGCATGGTTTGGAACTCTATTATTTTCCCTGCGTCTGGCGTCTGCCGAGCCCTCCAAATGGCTTCGCACAGATACCAGTGTTGCTCTACATCATCATTACCCCCGCCCGAGAACTCGGGATATCGGGTAAAAGACCCAGCCATGTTCACTTGCAGCGGGTTGACCAGGATAAATCCTCCGGGTCCTGGTTGCGTGACTGTTCCACTCGGGAACGCAATACTACTAGTGCTGCTGCTACTAATGGGTGTCGCCGTCGACACTGAACTACTGTGCAATTGACTCAAAGGTTGAAATTTAACGAAAATATTACTCAAAGGTTGATAAAGTACCAGGGGAAGGTAGGGATCCTGGCCATGCAGAGTGGGAGGAGTATGGAAGGCTGGAGAACTGAATGCCGTCCGCTCTTGAAACAACTGCTGCATCACAACGTACCAGTCCCCATCGGAACTTTCCTCGGGCTGCACACCTTCATTATCTTCATCAGCCACCGTCTCTCGTGCTCGCTTAGCTGGGCTCTCATGCACCCATCGTACCCCCACAGTGGTCCCTTCTCATCCCTGGGTATCCGCGTCCATCATTCCTACCCTCTGAGGCGCCTCCTTCTGATTCTTCCTCTCGATCTCTCGTCTCTTCAAATCTCGCATCACCCTTCTTCACCACCTATCGGCAATCTGTGCCCGCCGATGTGCACGTCGCTCCCTCAGCGTCCTTGTGGCCTCAGCATCCATTCCCCACTCCCCGCATCATGCTCTACTTAGCATCGATCCCTTCAACCCTTCCCCCAGCACCGATGGTTTACGCTTCCATACTCGTCTTGTGAAATTCTATCAACCCTTCATCCACCATCAGAGCTTTAATCCACAGCGGAATCTCCTTAAGCAGCTTCGCTCTAAGCCCAGAGTGGAAGGTAGCCTCAGCCTTCGAGAAGGACTGATAGCACTCAGCAGTAAACTCCACAATGTATCCTTCCACCATGGTCTCCACCCAGAAATCCACCGTGCGGGTCAACTCAGTGTTCAACCGATGCAGAGCCACCAGATCTCCGTGCGCCCACCTGCGGTTTATCTTCCGCAAGACATCTCTAGGAACCTTCGTCTGTAACCTCTGCAACCAATTGTAAAGGTCGGTGGGGAACCTTCCCCAGAAAATTTCGTACGTATCACCAGCTAAATCTGAGAAGAGGACGAGTTCCTTGATCGTTGCCTCCCCTTTCTTAATCAACTCAGCTTGCTGAGCAATGAAATGGTCTAAATGATTATCCCACCATCGTCTTATCTCCCCTTCGAAGATCCACGATACCATGGTCGAGATTCCCTCATATCATGTGGGTCTCGGCAATGGAACCATTTGTTGGCGAGTGATTAGGTCTCGTGGGCAAGACCCAGGTTCAGGGATTGTGGCCAACAAAGGAATCCGCTGTAGTCTAGGATCATACCGGCATTATCACCCTACTCTGGAGAGTAGAGAGTCTCACCTGAGGCGTGCCGTGACCACATGCGGGAGGGGAATGGACCAGTGGCAAGGAACATATCTGCAACTCATTCTCATCAGGGGTTATATTTCATGGATAGAATCACATACGCAACATCATTCAGAGAACATACAGATATTAAGCAAATGAAATTTTTAAAGCATCTCAACCAACACACATGCATGTGAATCACACGAATAGACAGCAACCTACAATTGTATTAAGCTCTTGGCCAAACTCCAGTTACATAGCTTTGCAATGGCGTTACAGATCTGATACATATGCCTTGCGGAACATAGATTCTACATCAATAGACCCTAGGAACTACAGAGACCTCATCCATGCTCTGGATTCCTGCTGCAGCATGCATTTTCTCTCCTTTAGTCGCTCTCTTCTCTCTTCTGCTGTGGAATCATCCCTCTTTCATCCGGGTGACTGTTATTTATTTACCCGCTGTTGCGACTATTAGTTCCTCTTATGTCCTTCTGCAGCTGCTTCTAGATTTTCTCTGATTATCTGTGTGTTCCGCTTGCGTTCTTTCTGCTGTATCTTCTCCTTATCTGCACTTATGCATCTAGTTTCCTCCGCTATGTGCCTGTTCCATCGCAACCTTGGTAGCTCCACCGTTTGATGTGGTTGCGACTTGGTTGCGGCTGCCGTGTGTCCTTGTTCCGCAACCCCAAAATCTGGTCATTGTTCCAAATTCAAAACATTCAAAACAAGGTTTTTCAAAACAAGGGCCCCAACAATGTTTGATCCATGGAATGGAGAAATTGAGCTGCTAGAGAGTATGTTGAATCAGCAGGATTCAATACAAGAGAGAAAACCTCAATTTCAGAATTGGGGGTTGCAGAATGTGAAGACACAATGGGATGAAGATAGAAAAGAATTGGTGATTGAATCATCATTTGGGTCCATTGGGTCTTGGGGTTTTGAAACTGATGAATTAGATATGTTTACATGCAAGGCATAAAACAATCCATCTTTTGAAGTTGATCTGAAAGGTGATGGACTGTTGCAGAAGGAGGAAGATGAGGCTATCATGCCTCCTGTGAAGGAACTTGTTGTTCCTACAGATGACAAAGAAAAGGAGTTGTTTCAGAATGAATATGAGCAGCTGGAAGAAGATGAGACAATCATGTCTCATGGATAGAAGTTGGTTGTTGTTAGTAGCAAAAAGGAATTGGCTTGTTCGAATAGCCAAGAGAAGATTGGGGAGAAGGCTGTATGGAAGACTGTTGGGGATGCTACAGCAGTGGAGAACTAGAGTTTCACTCTGAAAAAATATGAAAATGCAAACCTGGAAAAGCTTGAAGTAAATCATGAAGAAGGAAGGCAATTGTTGAAGATTTCCAAGACCGAAGAAGAAGATGCTGAACCTAAGTTGCAGCATAGTGAAGATTTATCTGGCCAAAGGAGATGGCGAGAATGTTTGCAGAAAACCTCCAGGAAGAGTGAGATTCCGGGGATAGCGACTTGCCCTGTTCTTTGGAGAGAATCTTTGAAGCAATAAGTCGAATTTTTGCCGACGGAGGAGCAAGAGTTTCTTGTTGCAGAGAGGGTATGGATGATTGGGTGGCGAATAGGGCAGCAGTAAGGACTAAATAAATAAGAGTGCAACAAACATAAGTAAGAGTCCAGTAGTCAGGGGAAAGATTAGACAGAGAAATAGCATTGATAAGAGGACTGATGATGAAGATGTCTGAGAAAAAGGCGGCAGCAAGGAAACAAAGAAGTAGCAGCACAAGCAAAGCAAAAAGAGGATGTAAAGGTGCATCCTGTGGAAAGCTACAGTACAGAGTATGGAAGCCAGGAGGAATGCGAAAGAAGAACACTGCAACGGATGGCCAGTTGCAGAGCAAATTTTTGGATCCAAGCAAACAAATATGAAAACCATGATCAGGAGATCATGAACTATTTTAACCTGGGGAGTCTAATGCAGGGGCATTAGGCCCAAGACAAATTTTGTACATAAATAAATGTAAAGGGGGGTCTCATGTTTTATTTCCCTATGAAATTATCCATAGTTGAGCTAATTTAGTTAATTGTAGAGCAAAATGTAACTGCCCGAATGATTAGTGGGCATAGGAAGAGACAGTCCATCTCTGTCTGTTAGAGCGTTAGTCTAGTTTGGAATTGTAGGAATTTGAAAAGTTTGTGAGTCATCGAGGAATTCGAATTGATTCATTGTAATTGATATAAAAATAAACCTCTGTGACAGAGTCGAGAGACCTGCATAGAGAACTGCATGGGTTGCGTAGGACTATCGTAGAGACATAGTAGAGAGAAGGGCCAATTGATTGAAAATATGGTCGAGTCAAGGCGTGTAAGCACTTCACTATACGAATGTAGAATTGTTTCAATGGTATTGTGCATTTTTCGAGTTAAATATGGTGTGAATGGTTTCTGTGTCCTGATAACTAATTGTATAGTAGTTGGAATACGTATTTGATAATTGTGGTTTAATGGGGTCCTGTGCATTGAAAGAGGAACCGGTCCCTTTCCTGAATTACTAGCCTCTGTGCGAGAGGTTTTGGCCTTTCCCGTAAATGTTGGATGTTAGTTTAACTCGATATAATAATTACCGGATGAATAAAGTTGTGTGATAACTCTACCGAGGTATTGATTAGTTGTGAGTCTCGGTGCTAATTGCATGATAGAACCCACGTTAAACGCCATGACAATGGACTGTGTGTCATTGAGTAGTGGTATGGCAATGTTATGGTCAAGAATTGCGTGTAAGTGGACTCCGATAGTGATATAAAGCCCTGTGACAGGTTATGGGCAACTAAATCGTTTGAATTCCCTGTGGAGTACGAGTGAAGCAATCGTAAGAAGGGCAGAGGTGGAACATAACAAAAGAAAGCTCGACAGAACTTGGAAGGTAAGAGGCGGAACCGTGACTGAATTGAACATTAAAAGCGGTTTGATCGCACCACCTTTGTAGGGTAAGCAGTATTTGAGAAATCAGCGCGATCCCATACACTGGGTGACACGTGTCCCCGAGCGATTTTGGAAAACCACCCTCATCGCGAGTTAACGATCGTGCAATTAACTCGCGCGATATCCGTAGGATCATATGGAGAAATGCAACGTGCTCTCCGCCGTCGGATGTGGAAGGTCGTTAGCGCTAGGCCCATGCGTATACACATATTGATTTTTGCTGCCTAACTAAGGTTTTTGAGTTTAATAGAGGTATGTCCGGTGACTTTCCATATTAACCACTTATTTAAATTCATAAAATTCAAATGATGGACGTGTGTGAGGGTTAACCATATCGTGATGCTCTAACATTGAACGGAGGCCGTGACCATAGATCGATATAGCATTGTATGTGAGTTGGATGAAATCGTTTTAGATATGTGTAAGGGTTCTATGTGGCGTGGTTTCTTTATTGCATAGGCCTGGGGGCTTTTATATTCTTTGAAGGAGCTTCCTACAGTTTTCAGAGTTGTCAGATTTGAGCTGGACTGAGTACAAAGGTGTAGGCAGGTGTTTGTATATGCAAGAGGATATGATTTAACATCTCAAATCTCATATATGAGATGCTAAATATTTCAGATTTGATACCTTAGAATCCCCGAGTGTGGATTGGTTGGGACATGAATTTTTGAATCAAATCGTACACACAAATTTGATGAAACTATGATCAAACGGGACTGTGGGTTTACCCCGTCATCACGTACCTTTTGTGTGTTTTGCACATTATGAAGATCAAAATATTGCTCCATCTGTAGTATCCATGTTACAGGATCCTTTCCATCAAACTTCCTCATATCAACCTTTGGAATATGGTGGGTCTTCAATCCAACATCAGAATTTTATGAAATCATGATTAACATTTATTTTTTTCTCATCATGGGTTTCCTCTACTAGCTTTTCACCATTAGGAATCATTTCTTGTAAAAAAAAATTCAAACCTTCCTTCAAACCTTTCATGTCTTCTTTTAGATCATTCTTCATGTTTTCCATTTTTTCATCGATCTTAACTTCCATGCCATCCATATTAGATTCCATGCCATCTATCTTAGATTCCACGCCTTTCTTCAAACCATCCATATTATTCTTCAAACCATCCATATTATTCTTCAAACCATCCATATTATTCTTCAAACCATCCATCTTCGCTTCCATGCCTTTCTTCAAAACTTCCATTTCATTTTTTGTTGCTCTTTGCGAGAGCGAAATTTGGTGCACTTGCTCTTGTAATTTTGATAGATCATGTTGCAATTCTTCATCTTCATGAGTCATAGTAGAGCCTTATGAAGGCTTAATGGGTGTTGAATTATTTTTACGGGGCATTTTTTAGAACCCAACACTGATATCTATTCTACAATATGTTCTTGGAATCAATTCAAATTGATTCTTCAAACAAGACTTATGCAATTTGGAAAAAATTACACACCTTTTTCTTGCTTTTGAAGAGCTCGATATTTAAATTGGATGATCTCTGTGGTTACAGCTCTTCAATAACTGAAATTTAGCACTGAGGTAGCCTTCTGAATACTCTTTTGAATGCCATAGGTCTGAGCTGATTTGGATTCTTCAAGGTAAAGTTATGTCCAATCTCCCACAATGACTTAATTATGGACCGTTTTAGTAGATCAACCTTGTACGAATTTCCACGTGTCACTGTTTTGTCTTTTAGCTCTGAAATTGATAGCAAATAAACTAGAGTCCGTGTACTTGTGGCCACTTTTTACGGCACTCCAATCCGATGCTCAGAGAGAGAGTTATGAAGATTTTCTCACGATCACCTATTTGAGATGAAATTCAGGAGCCTGAAAAAGCACTACCTTCCACAGATCATATCTCTGAAACTGTTGTGAACCAATCTCTAAAATTTTGTGATGAGTTTCCTCAGGATTTCAAATTCGTGCCCTAAGAATTTCAGATTCTGAACCTTCGTAGAAAAAACGTTATAGCGCAAATGCCACGATGACCTGTTTAGATTAAATTAAGGAGCCTGCAAAAAGACCTAACTTCCATAGATCATATCTTCGAAAATATTGTGAACCAAGCTCTGAAATTTTGTGATGATGTTCCTCAGGATTTTGGCTTCGTACCCTAAAAATTTCAGCTTCTGAAACTTCGTAGAAAAAAAGTTATAGCGAAACTGCCATGATGACCTTTTTGGAGCATCGAAACCCTAGAATCCAAAGCTCTGATACCAAATGTTGTGAAACCAGCTCCAAAAATAGAAGAAATGAGATATAAACACCTTAGAAATAAGCCACTTCGAGGGGGAAACCTCAAATACATTACATGAATGAAACATTCTTGGATGATACAAATTACAAAACCTCCTTTCTATATATAGGAGTCCATTGGGCCACAATGTAATCCTATGGGGCCACAATGTAATCCTAGCCGACCTAACAATAGTAATTTAAGGGCACAATAATAACAATATGGGGGTTACAGGGGTACAATAATAACAATAAGGGGGTTACACTAACAACAATAAGGGACTATACTAGTAATATAGGGACCTAACATCCTAGTGTATGGAAAATAAACCATCCTCCCGCTAAACGTCTACTTGCCTGCTCTCAAAATCTCCAAAGAATACCTAGGCAAGCCATGTATATTAGTGCAGTGTATGATATAAACCCTTCACAAGCTCCATGAAGAAAGACCGAAAGCTAAAGAAAAAATATTACTTCATCAAAATCGTATCAAGAGGTAGTTCAACAAGAAGTTTACAGGTAAGAATAACTTTAGTGTGGGTGACTTAGTCTTGAAATGAGACAAAGCCCATGAAGGAAAATGCAAACACACTAAGTTTCAATCCCTATGGATTTGATCGTTCACTATACATGAGAAGCTTTTCCAACACACCTATCGCGTCCAATCACTTGACAGGAAGACTAAATCTCTCCCTATCAATGGCCAAGATATCAAGAACTATTTTAATTGAAAATCATGGGCTGGGCCCTACACTATGAATATTTGTTTTATTTTTTTTATAATTTCTGTATTATTGTTCTAGTTGTTTTCCTTGTTTCTTGTTTTATTTTGCTGTCATGTCAATAAGTGTTGTCCTCGCCCATGTGTTGGTTTCTGAGATTGCATGTGGCTTAATTCTAAGGATCCTTGCGACACTTCAATATTTGGTTAGCCTTTGGTCTATGTTCCTTGTATTGGTTATGTATTTTGGCCAATGAAGTTCTGATGAAAAATATGATCCTTCCGTCAGGAGAGTTTTGGGCAAACCATGAACTCGTGTCTATCCAGGAAACCTTGTGCCCATATTTGGCTCTTTGTTCTATGAAGGGACAACCTCTCTTGCACTCAATAAGTCGGGATTCCTCTTCCACCAAAAATAAATAATTTCCACTACACAATCCTCATTTCAAGAAAAATCAATAAGTAAAGGTGAAAGAAGGGAGAGGATTCCTGTGAAGAGAGGTAAATAAAAAAAACTCGGTCGGGGTTCTATTTTGGCTCGATGGAAGTAGATAAATGTTTGTGTTCTTGAAGTGACTCCACCAGGGTATTGTCCAGGCCTAATGGTAGTGGAGCAACACCAGAGATGAAAAATTATACTATGAAAATCTTAAACTCGCAAGCTTCACTTCCCTCCCCGACTTGAAACATTGTGACAAAGCCAAATCTTTGTTGATTTTGTTGGGTATGTGTTATATTCTTTCCATGACTAGTCACGCGTGGGTGGGGGGGAGGGGGTCACAGGGGGGCGATAAATCTCCCTTTATGTTGCATTGAGCAAAGCAGGGGGGTCATAGGGGGGCTGACAGCGCCTCGGGAAAAAAATTTTGGACCATATTTTTGTGGATGGACCAACCCATGGTTTTGTGCAGGGGTTTGCACATGGTTTTGGGGCATGATGGTTTTTTGCCCCTCGTATTTTGTAGATCCGGTCAAGGGAACTATGGTTATGTTCTAATCCAGGGTTAATGGATTGGGGTTTATGTATGCTTCGACATGTATATATATGTGTTGTAACACTAACAAGAATATAATGAAAAATCAAGTTGGTCATCCCGATTTGGGATCCAGGGGAAAATCTCTGTGTATATCTGTTTTATGTTTTATGCTCTCGCTATTGTTTATTTTCTTTTTTTAAGATTTGTTTGCAGATAATTTTTGTACAAGGTTAAAACCTACAGATTTAAACCGAAGTGGCATGATGGGGAATTTTCTATTCATGGGGTAAGTGGGGAAACCAAAGTGATTTGCATGATGAATTACTACTCCCCAAAGATCCAAGGCCCTACACAAAAGAAGTTAAGTGAGACAGAGAAGTTGGAATTCTACCAGTGTATCACCAAGTGTTGTAGATTCTAAAACCCCCTCCAAAATTTTTTCCTATACCAAATTTCAGATCCTTCATTGGTCTTGTTCATTGCTGTCACAAACTTTGAAGTTCATTTTATTGGTTTCCTTGCAATGTTGTGATATTTTTTGCAATATAGGAAAAGTGTCGTATTTTGAAATGTCAGATGTCACACTATATGTATGAGCTTTCTCTAGTGATTACAATAGGCCACCTTTGTGAAAATGAGTTGCTCTAACCTTGTAAGTACCCATCACACTCATTTCCAAATTTTTGAGCAATATCGCACAAATGTTGTCACAGTTGCCGTAAAGTATATCTTTGGTGTCACACTTGTCATAACCAGTTGAAAAGCTACCACAAAATGGATATTTTTTTTTTTATGCCATGGATGGCATATGTTTTTTTTGTCGTCAATATATTCTAAGTATGTGATCACAGTCAAATTTCATCACTTTTCACATCAACCTCACCGATCCCACACTTAAGTCATTTTTCGGAAAACTTCCTGACCAAGAAACTTAGCTCCACTGGACCCCACCCTAAGCTGCGCACTACATAGTATCAGTCCTCAAGTTGAGACCTTACTACTTGGAGCTTTGTAGTGTGAAGTTCCTGCTTCCCAAGAATGCCCCATTGCACAATTTTTGTGACTAAACCTTGACCTTAACCTCCATAATTGTGCAGTCATGGCTTCCAGCCCGAGTTGAACTGTGAACTTCATAAGATGAAGCTTTAAGCACATCCCCGGAGCCCTATAAATATGTATTTCATAGTAACCCAGGCCTTGACACCCAGAACTACGTAGTAATATTTCCCTCTGCCCATCCCTGCAACATCTCCCATTGGTTCGAGAAACTGCGTAGTTATGTTCCCAAACCTAGCTTGAATTGTGACCTATATAGTCTCAAGGCTCAGGCTTCCCCTTTCCAGCCTGAACTATGCAACTGCATAGTCATTAAGTCTCCTTGTTTAGACTATCACTTGTTCTGAGCTCATTTCATGGATACAAACACATCATCTTATGCTAGGGGTTTTCAGATTGATGTCGTCCCTTCATGAGTGAATTGCAAGAATAGGTACTCTATCATGTCATGGAAAGATGATGAAGAAAGATAAGAAGGAGGGAAGCATGCTCAAAGACACTCTTGTAGCTGAAATCACAATATGATTTATTAATAATAAATCGAAAGGACAGAAGTTTTCAACCACTATTAAAGACTTGAGATCATTGAAGAATCCTTATAACCAAGGCATGCAAAGGATAAAAGGAAAGTTTTTTCATGAATATACTCAACTCTCAACAACAAAAGTGGCTTGAAATTTCCATGTCTTCAAGTAGTGCATGTAAACAATGTCATTTCATGTCATGTCATGAGTGTTCATATGGCACATCACTATTTTATATCATTTCTATTGTAATCAAAATGCATTGTAAAGTGGAAGTCCAAAGGACACACATGAATGTATTGAGTCATGTAAGTTGAAAAGTAATGGGAAGTAAAATAGTCATGAGGGCAGTCAAAGAGTCACCCTTGGTTATATATACTCCCTCATTGTATGAGCAAAGGACTTTTCACCTTGGCTCCAACAACAAAGTATTAGAGAGACAAACTAGTTATTTTGTGGAGCAAGGAGTGGATCCAACACTCAACTACTGGAGCTAGTGATGTTCATTGTACATGTATATCTTGGAAATTTTACTTAATAACATAATCATTTTGAGTCCAGCACGTTCTTCATGCATGGACTATGGATGTTTATAAGACTATTCTACAGATATTTTTATTTCATGTTTGTTTTCACATGTACTAAGATAGTTGAACTATTTTGATTATTTTAGTGCTTATCTTATTTAGAATGTGATGTAATGGTTGTTAATGTTTTCCCATCATTGTGGACTATTCTGCGGGATATTAGGCATATATTTCTCAATTGTTGGATGTAATGACTACTGCATCCCTTGTGGACAATTCTGCTGGATGATAAATGGATCCTTCCATTCATGTGTGTCTCTTCCTAGGTGGTACTATTACCTCTCTCTTAGAGACTCACTTTTCTCTCTTCCTCGTAGTAGAATAACTTTGAAATACTTCCAATTATAAATTCACCAGGAACACCCCCTTTCTTTTAGAAATTAAATTTTCATCCCTCTCTCTTGATAATATTCATAGTTGAGGAAAATATTTAATAATATGGAAATCGAGCCTTTATTCCGAATGGGACTCCTACACCAAACAGTGTGAGGTTTTGTTGGGACTTTATATCGGGGAGATCCCCTGAATCTTGGTAGATCCAACACCATCAAAAGAATGGTAGTGTCAAGATACATGGTAAATTTCGAGGGTGGAGATAGGGAAATTCCTCAAGGTATTGGTGAAGAAATTATGAGGCATACAAGCTAGGTTTTGTTTTGTGATCTCGACATCAATTTGGGTGAGATCACAGTATGGTGAGGGTGGAGGTGGTTTAACCTATGGATTCCCGTGGTTGTGTTTGGATTGTTTTATCCCATGATATACCACATTCATGTTTGGAATATGGAATGGGGGTGATTGGCCAAAAGAAAAAATTAGTTCAACCAATCTATGGTCTGGTGGAATGTGGAAGTCTCGAACATATTCGGTTTTTCCTATGTTTAATGAGAGCTAAGTTTCCATTTCTTTTGGTAAGGAAATGAATTGGTTATTATGTGGATTTAATGGTTGTTCTCTTATTGTATTTATTTGGTTATATGTTGGCTATAAGCATGGTTTTATGACAGATCTTAGTCATGGATATTTTCATGTTTTTACATGTAACTGAATGAATAATGAATGCAAGACCTAATTGGTGTTATGACAGTTAATGAGAGAAGGCAGTGAGCCTTCTTGTCAAGCCTCAGATAATTTTTTAGTCCCTTATGATCAAAATTTCATTCATGACCTATAGGTTGCATATTTACCAATATTTTTACATAATGTTAGTCCCAGCTGGGGATGGTTAGGTCAAGTCCTGGCTTCAATTTTTGCTTTACACACATTGTTTCTATGTCATTTATCTTCTCTGGAATTTCCACTGAGTTCTAGGAAGATACTTGAGTTTTGGTCCTAAAAACGTGGCAAAAAAAATGGAGTTGATGGCATAGAATTGAGAAGAAAAGTCCATAGTCACATGGATGCAGGCTTATGGGAGTGACTGGGAACCCATAGTCGAATGGAGGCCTTTTTAAGGGAGAGACTAAGGATCCAGGTCAGGGAAAATGTGAGTTATATAAGGGTTTGGACACCTGGAGGGGTTGGGTTACTCTTAGAGGTCCTATGTCACCTGAGGGAAGTCAATAAGGTCTTAAGTTGTCGACTCCATTTTCTTAAGGTTACCTAGGAGGTTGAGTCATATCATAGTGACCCTCAACTCATGTTTACTTCGGGAAAGCTGGTGAAAGTGGGTAAATGTGAGAGGAGTCACGTTATAGGGTGGTATCAGAGCATGGTCCAACACTTGGACTGGATGGGCTAAATGCATGTTCTTATGTATGCATTGTCATGGTATGAAGGATATGTCATTATGATGATATTGGTATATTATGATGCTGATGTGTTGGCTGAGATAGAGCAGGAGATGCATATCATCAGAGTGAGGTTGTAACACTGGAATTTAGAGTAAGAAAAGACCATCATACATGTTAGTATGTTAGTTAATGGTTGTTATAAGGATTATGGTTATGTAAATGCTTGTCATTCTATTGCTATTATGGTTACATGCATGATAGATGCTAGTTGATTAATGTTTTTATGTACACACACGTGAGTTAGTCATGCATGATGGTAACTATTGTTGTATGCATTGTGATCACATGCCTGATGATTATGGTAATTGCAATTGAGGTATTGATGTTATTATGTTTTGTGCTAATTTGGATTGGCCTATGCATATGGTTATGGTTATAATAGTTAGGTATGAGATGATATATTTACGATATTATGTCATACTAATCTAGACTGATTGTGCATATGTTATTGTTATGCAAGAATGACAATTGTTTATGAGTTTAGGATGTGAACATGTTAACTAATAACTGTTATGAACATCATGACCTTATTTATGTGTTGATTTGATATGTTGTGAAGTTATATCGTGCTAATCTAGATTGATTGTGCAGACAATATAGACTCCCTTGAGATACATTAAGGTATGAGTTTGCTTATGCCGTCTACTTGGTGCTTGAAGTTTTATTATGTCATGTACTTGGCGTTTGAGTGTTCGGTATATATTATGTCATCTATATATTGTTTGAATTTTTGATTAATTGCATGATACGAGTATGTGTTTATAATATTTCCTAAAGGAATGATCTTGTTTCGAGAGAGTTGTACAAACACATTATGTGTTGAGATAGATGATATGTATTTGAGTATAAGTAGATGATAGTTGTAGTAGTATGATTAATGACAGTTAGTTGATTATGACATGGTTTCTAGGCTTGGAAAAGGTTTATTTCAATTAATAGACATGATGATTTTATCCTTGGAACATGTGGCTGACATGTGTAAATAGTCGTTTGATAAATACTTGGTATTAGCATGACAAGGTGATAGTTGATTTGCTTATATAGCTAATAGTTTGGCAATGTAATAGTATGTAATAAGACTCAATTGCAATAAGGTAAAAGGTAAAAAAAAAGGAATTGGGTAAAAATTTCTTAGGATATGTTTGGAAACCCCAATTCCAAATGAATGAGTGTTTTTCATACAAGAGTTCTTATCAACCTTGGATTTTGTATGGCATTATGTAGATATATGATAAACTCGTGAACATGTATTTCAAAGGTATACTATCCGTTTCTAGTTATAGTTAGATCTATCAAGGGAATTTGATTCCCTTGAGAGATGGCATGGATATGTTCAATTACAAGGCAACATGCTTGGCATAAAAAGGTAAGATAACAGGTATATTTTTATATTTACTTATGCAGTGATAGTTATGTGTTTATGGAAGTATGATGCAGGGGATTTCATTGTGAAATAGATTTCCATGAAATATTTAAGAAGGCTCAGGTTGAGATTTATCTTGGAAGCACTGGGAACCCATATGGATGTGTCATGGTGTTTGTTGATAGTCTTGTGATTTTGGTCTCTTTTGATTTGTTGTGCTTGATTGTGGCTTTGTTTATGTCTAGAGTGTGGCCATATCACTTTGTTGTGATTTCATATTGCTATTGGTTTTTCATGGTTTTCTTCTTGTTTTATTTTGTTCTTTACTTTTATGTTTTGAGGCTCTTGGGAATTTCTTGGGAAAGAGGAAAGTTAATGGAGCTCGGGGAGAGCTTAATGGAACTAAACAGGTAATCTAAGATGCAAATGAAGCTCAACAAATGAGTAAGGGCAGTTGAAGGTAAGAATATGACAATCGGTTCGATTGGTTGTGTCCATTGCTGTAAATGGACAGTGTCAGTACATTCATGAGCAAGGTAATCATGAAAGGTAGATTGAAAGGGATTTGAGTCATCAGATGCCTTGGCTAATTTGGGAAATGTTGTTATCAATGTTGTGCATGTTGTGAACGGATAAAGGAAGTTTTCTTAACCTTAAATTTATGATATCTAGTAATTATGTTGTGAATATGATTATGATGATGTCTGTATATGTATATATGTATGTATGTATGTATTTTACGACAGGATCATGATTTTTTTATGCTAATGTTAATATATATGTATGTATGTATTTATCTATGTCACTATCTGACAAGGTTGTCAGGATCATTCTTGTGGAGGAAAGCATACTTATGCAGGTGAGTGGCATGAAATAGATTCCTGGTCTTATGAGGAATCAAGTGGGAAGAGTAACCCTCACATATTTACAAGTTCAGTATCATGTAGATATGAATTGATATTATATTATTGTATTATGCCTATGTTTATGTTATGGAAGGTAATGTTGAGGGATACATCAACTGAATTAAAACAGTGTGATCTACATCATAATGGACACGCATGGATAGTGGAAAGACACTTGAAGAAAGGTTTCCTGATAGAGACAGTGTGGTCCTTGGATGTGTGGTACTGTTATTATGTATATGTTGTAGATGTTTCACCTGTGATGTTGTGTGCATGCGATGTTGTGTGTGTACATGATTTTTATGCAATGTCGTGTACATATGGTGTTGTACGCATGTTAGGTATGTAGTGTTGTGTACATATGGTGTTGTATGCATGTTAGGTATGCATTTTTGTGTACATATGGTGCTTTATGCATGTTGCATATGTGGTGTTGTGTACATATGGTGTGGTGTGCAGGTTGTATATATGGTGCTATGTACATGTGGTGTTGTGTGCATGTGGCGTTGTGTACATGTTGAACATGGAGTACTGTGTGCGGGTGGTGTTGTGTACATTTCGTGGATGTGATGTTGTGTACATGTCGTGCATGTGGTTCCATGTACATGTGGTGCTATGTACATGTTGTGCAGGTGGTGCTATGTACATGTGGTGTTATATACACGTTGTGCAGGTGGTGTTGTGTAACCATAGTTCTATGTACACATTGTGCAGGTGGTTCTATGTACATATGGTGTTGTGTACATGTCGTACATGTTGTGTTGTGTATATGTTGTATTTTGTTGCAGGTATTATGTAGTTGTGGCGTCGTGACATACATATTCGTGGTATTGTACGATATGTACACACACACACACACACACACACACACACACATATATATATATATATATATATATTGTGTTGTACACCAGGTGTAGGTGTATGTGCTGTGTTGTACACTCGGTGTGGGTGTATGTGATGTGTTGTACATCGAGTGTAGGTGTATGTGTCATGTTGTACACTAGGTGTATGTGTATGTGTTTTGTTGTACACCAGGTGTAGGTGTATGTGTCATGTTGTACACTAGGTGTAGGTTTTTATGCCATGTTGTACACCAAGTGTAGGTGTATGTTTTGTGTTGTACACCGGGTGTAGTTTTATGTGTTTCGGTACATTATGTATGTGTATATGTTGTACAATGTGATGGGGCATATAGGTATGGTATTATATGGTCCTTATAGTTGCTATTGAGGGTTGAGGTGGTTTAGTCTCAGGATACCCTTGTGTCTATTGAGGGTTGAGGCAGTTTAGTCTTTGGATACCCTTGTATCTATTGAGGGTTGAGGCAGTTTAGTCTCAGGATACCCTTGTTTCTATTGAGGGTTGAGGCGGTTTAGTCTCTGGATGCCCTTGTTGTTGATATTGAGGGTTAAGGCAGTTTAGTCTCGGGATACCCTTGTTTCTATTGATGGTTGAGGTGATTTAGTCTCTGGATGCCCTTTTTGCTGATATTGAGGGAGGAGGCGGTTTAGTCCCCAGATTCCATTTTTCTTAAAGAGAAGGCTCTAGGTGCTTTTTGGGTTTGGCAACTATTTTATTGTGTGTGCAGAAAGGATAAAGAACAAAGGAAAAATAAAATAATCATGAAAATACAAGTATCAATATTTTATTTTAGTTTTTACTACATAGGTGATCTATGAATCTGATTTATGATGGTCACATGTGATTTATAATTCTGATGGTTTCTTTTGAGCTAACCATATTTGATATGTTTATGCATGATGATTTTATCATAGAGTTAGTTTTACTTTTTGTGACAGGAGGTAAACAAAATTGCAAGTGTACCTTACTGGAAATCCACCGATGAGGTACGATGTGAATTTATTTCAATTTATTTTGAATCTAATGGAAATTATGCGCTTGGTATAGGAAAACATGCAAATGCCTGGTTGGGTGGTTGAAATTTACTACAAGAAGCAGTGGTAAAAGGAATTAGAATAAGCAACATTACGCTAGTAAAGCACTTAAGGAGTAGGGCCATTGTTGGACATTGGTACCCAATGGTTTTCATTGATTTGCATGAGCATGTTGTGACCGGTATGATGTATTTGAGGTAGGGATATGCCTTGGTTGTTTTACCTTCTAATGCTAGGAATCCTTGCCAAGGGATGGATCTCCCGAGAAATGGGATGTCAGAGAACTTGGAAGGTGAGTGACTGCATGGAAGGGGGTGACCAGGTTTCCTGAGGGACTGTGTAGCAGAGAAGGGAAGGTTAGCAGATGGATTGGTTTTGGTCATTATCATTTCTAGATGGAATCAAATGCACATTGGGAGTGTTCCCTAGAAAAATGAGCTTGTAACTATTCACTGAGAGGACAACATCACATGATTATATCGCTAGACATTGGGTGTAGTTTTGAATTTTTCTGTGGATTTTAGACTTCCTAGGAAGGAGTTGAATCCTGGTATTACTTGAGGTTGGAGGTGTGAGCCTCTGAAATCCCTTGTTATAGATGCATACATCACATCCTTTTATTTTCTGGTTAAAGAAAATGTGCATATGTGTATATGTGTATTTGATTGTGAATGTTGTATCGAGCTAGATTTATAAAGCTCCATAGATAATATGGTTATTTTCTGGATGAAGAAAATGTGCATAAGTATATGTGATTTTTATTATAAATATGGTAATGAGTTGGGTTATAAAGCTTCAGTACATGGTATGATTTTCATGTTTCCAACATGTTGTTTATTGTAAATACTGCAACAAGATAAGTTATAAATCTCCATGGGTAGTATGCTTTGGTTTTTAGTGGTATTTCTGGTTATAAATTTCATATACCACCAAGGACGGTGTTCCCCTAAGGGGGAGGGGTATGTAACAACCCTGGGTTAAAATCTAATGTAATAAAAGTTAATAAAGGTAAAATAAGACCACAGGAAAGGGACACTTATTCCAAGCTTAATGTTGGGAAAATATCCTATTGGGAATCACTTGATGTGTTTATGGCTAAGGGGAAATTGGAAAAGGAAATGGCTAAGGTTTTGGAAAGATAAAATAGTATTTTTGGAACATTTATTTATTTATGAAAATAAAGGAAACTAGGAGAAAAGGAAGGTGAAAGGTCACAGGGTGCATGTGAGGAGGAAAATGAAGGAAAATAGAGAAAATTGAAGAAAATAGAGGCATTAATGATAAAAATGATCCTGAGGATAATTTCACAACATTTTTGTCAGTTAAATTTTAGAATTAGTATCAAAGAGGAAAATGTCACCAAGAGGAGAAAGAAAGAAAGCAATCAAAGCAAGGACAAGGAAGGGAAACAAAAGGTAAATGAAGGACAAGGAAATCAAAGGAAGGCAAGGATCAAGCAACTTTAGTGGGAATACCTACATGTAACAGGTTTCATGTATGATTTCCTAGATGGTTTGAACATGCATGGTACGTGCATGTTGGTATTTGGTTCTTTTTCTTGCATTGGCGTGGATTTTTCTGGGTTTCTACAGTGGATTTTAGCCTAGCCTTTCGATTTCCGGATAGCCATTGTATGATGGGATTGTTCTCAATTTTGAGCTTTGGATTTTCGGAAGATTTTAGATCCGGGTAAGGTGGTCTCAGGAAAATTCTCAAAGGTATAGGAATCCCTTGAATGGTAATGGTGGGATACACAGTAAATCCTGAGGGTGGAGACAAGAAAATTCCTTAAGGTATTGGTGAAGAAATGCTAAGGCATCCAAGCTCGGTTTGGATTTGTGATCTTGGCACAATTTTGGGTGAGATCATGGTATGGTGAGTGTGGAGGCGGTTTAACCTATGGATTCCCTTGGTTGTGCTTGTATTGGTTTATCCCATGAGATCCCACATTCATGTTTAGAATATGGCACGGGCGTGATTGATCAGGAGTTCATAAAATTTTCTCAAAATTCAAAGTTACAAGATTTGGTTGAAACTAGGATGGTTGTGTAGATCTTGTCTTCCTGATTCTGAAGCCATGAATGGTTCAAAAAACTGATGTCGTGTTCGGGAGATATTGTGTTCTGATAAAAAAATCCAAACAACTAAATTTTGCAATAGTTTGACTAGGGTTGACTGGGATTCCCAATAAACAAGGTGGATTGCATAGTCAGCAAAAGGAATATTCTGAGGAATATACCTTTCTTCAGAACCAACCCCAAGATGACAAGTGGCGGCCTTTTATTGGTTGAATGGTTGTACATTTTTTGTTTGGCCAATCAAGGGGTGACACATGGCCAGCACTAAGGCCGCCACGTGTCCCCCAAATGGCATGTTAAAATTTTGGGGTGATGTATGGAGGGCTCGACCCCACGACCTCCAGCAGGGCACGCACACAACACAACTGCCTGAGCTATATGTAGAACTTAACCTTATAGTTTGTGGGTTTTTTATAAAGTTTATTGCAAAATGCATTGGGGGTTGGGGATTGTCGGCGATCCCAACCCGCAGTGGTCCCCATGGTGTTCACATTACTACGTTTAAACTCTAACCAAAAATGTCACAACTGGCAGTCTATCCGACAGTTCATCCTCCATGGTTCTGATATTTTTTCACATGCAAACATATATTGTTAAGTCTTCGTGCGGTTAGCTAACAACACGTGAAGTCGAAGTTTAAATATTATCCAACCACAGTTGTTGTCATGGGTTCCGCCTACAGTTACGGTCATGACCGCAGGGTTTGGGTTTGTCATGTGGCTACCCCAACTGCAAAACTTAAATTCCATGGCTATTTTAGCGGTTAAGACTGGCAGAGGTTTGGCCAACGTGTTTCTTATGACGGAATTTACCAATTTAATGCCAGTTAAGTGGAGTTTTTCCAGGTGTAACAGGTAAAAAGAGTAGGAGACTCCATTTTCACCCATTTTGAATGAATAAAGAGTCATTTTTAACTAATGGGAGCATTCTGGAGCCATTGGTGCAGAGAAAACAACCATTAGAGGCCTACAACTACATGTAATAGAAAAATTTTGAGCATAATGAAAGATGTACATGTCATTGGGAGTTGGACTCGCAGATGTAGACTAGGAGGGGTGAACTAATTCATCACGCCTGCTGTGTAAATTATATGTGGTGACTTAATTCTCTATTTTACACTGTTGTTCACTATTATTTGTGCTTATTTCATGCTTCTAATTCACCTAAAATCATCTACATTTCATGGTTAAAATCCTCAATTCTCAAGAAAACTAATGAGACAAGTATGCACATGTTGATAAACTGAAAAGACACTTAACACAACAAAAATAATACAGTCCTTTCAGATCAGATTGGTATCAGAGATAGAGTTTATTCTCTGGTGTTATTTAGTGCAAATAATTGTTTAACTGTTTGCAAGTTTTAGATTCTTACTAGGCTCAAGCTCAAAAGAGGGGAAGGAAAATTAGTGGGAGCAGAAGGGTCTCAAGAAGAGCCAAAACAACGGAGAGAAATATTGCCACAATCTCCACCACCTATTTCACCTCCTAAGGAAGAAGAAGCTACATTAAGTATGTCTCATAGAGAAGGATAAATCCATGAAGAAGTTGATCCCAAAAAGGAAGAAAGAGTGTTCAGGAAATAATTCCTTGACATGACTGAGATGGTTAGAATACTTTATCAAGAAAGTAATGAGAGACTAGAAGGAGAAGGATCCAAAATTCACAAGGAAGGACTGGGATCTTCAGGAGGTCACAATGATGAAGATAAGTCAAAGAAGGGAAATGGAGGAAATGGATGAAATGGAGAGCCATCATCCTCACCCTCATCATCATCATCCTCTGCTTCTACTTCAGTACATCAGCCACACAAGTCAAAGAAAACTGGTAAAAGTCCTTTTTTAAAACTTGATGTTAAGTTTTAATTGCCAATGTTTAATGGTGAAGTCAATGCAGAAAATATTGATAATTGGATTAGGCAATTGGAGGTCTATTTGAGAATCTATAGCCTTCAAGATGATGATACCAAAATCCAATTAGCTTCATTGAGAATGGAAGGTGCAACACTTGTTTGGTGGGAAGCCAAGACAAAGGAGGAGAAAAATAAACATGGTAAGATTATTATATCATGGTCATATTTAATCAGTGCTATAAAACAACAGTTTTATCCATTAGCTCATATGCATAAAGCCATAATGAACTGGAAAAACTTTATGCAATTGAAGGGACAAAATGTGCAAGAATACACCCAAGAATTTAGGAGAAGAGATCTCTTATTAGGGGTAGATTTGCAGAGCCAAGATACTTTGATCAAGTACATAAGAGGCTTACATAGCTACCTAAAAAATACTATTCTCATGTTTAACCCCACCAGTCTAGATGAAGTATGTGTTTAGGCCACACATCTAGAAGTTAGAGGGAATAACATTTCTGAAGAGGGTAGAAAGAAACCTCTTAAGGGTAAAAACAAAGAGAAGACCTCAAAAGGTGAAATAAAAAATAATGCATCTGTTAAGAAAGAGGTAGAAAATTTTGTTTGTAAACATTGTTCAAAAGAAGGCCATGATTAAACTCAATGTTGGAAATTACATCCCGAAATGAGACCAAAGAAACCCAATAACAAAGGGAAACAAAAAACATCTGCTACAGCTCAACATGATTTAGGAGATGATTCAGGTGATGAATCTAATATTACAGCCATGGGATTGAAGAACATGAAGGGAAAATAAATTGAAACTAAACCCAGTACTAGTATATCAAGTTGTCACATACATGCTCCAAATGAAGAAGAAAGAATAGAATTGTTTCATGCGAGGTTCATATCCAGGCATGCCAAGATTGAAACATTGTTTGACAGTGGGTCACAAGCAAACTTAATCTCTGAAGAATTGGTCAAGAAACTTAACCTTAAGACCATACCACATCAAAAACCATATTGACAACAACAAAATTGAATGCGGCCCCAAGGAGAGCTGGTCTCTAATTTCTGTCCATAATATCCTTAATTCTTGTCAAATTTATATGCTAATTTCGTAGAAATTGACAAATTAATGCTTTAATCCAACTTTAGTTATCACCACTTATATACACAACTCTTTATGTTTCTTTATTTCTACGCTTTTCCCATGTTAAGACTTTGGATAATTTTAAATATATCTCTGTACTTTAATCCCTCACAATATAAACCCACAATAGTCCTAAGTCTCAACCATCAGGCAAATTAATGTATTGAAGTTGAATCGCTAACTTCTGATCCGGATTTATGCAGGAACGCAACAGAATAAACACATAACTATAAATACAAAGATGCAGCAGAAATAAAACTTCATTTCATTAATATCAAAGAACTGAAGTTTGCTTACAGACAGAATGGAAATAAAACTAGCTAGGGCACTGGTAGCTATCTCTGAGAAGAGATGTGGCGGCTACAGGCCTCTGAACTGAGTTACAATGAGGCTCGAGGGCCTATTTATTATTGAGAAACAATGGGGAACCCTAAACATCCCAAAAACCTAACCCTAGGAGATGAAGCGCCAAAACTATGGGCCTCGTTTGGGTAAATTGGTGTTTCAACTTCCCAGGGACGTAACTTTGGCATACTATCTCCGTTTGACGCACATGATACATCATTAGAAAGCTCTATCCGAGGACTACAACTTTCGGGATGAATTTGATGATCAAATTCAATTGTAAAACGATGCCCAAAAAACGTCGTTTAGGGCCTCAAAATGGCTCCGGAAGTTTAGGACCCGAAAAACTGCTAAAAATAGTAAGTTATGCCGAAACTGAAAAACTGAAAGAGACAATGGTGGGGGGCCAAGTGGAATAGGTGGGTAGCCACCAATATCCACCTGGATCATTCCTCCCCCCTTAGGAAGCAATGGTCCCCATTGCGTTAAGTTCCTCCATGAGATGAGGAAATTTCTGCTGAACTTGGTCCCTGGTGAACCACTTTCCTTGGTGCAGGAGTTGGCCAGCTTTGACAACCCGATACGGTTGGATCCTCTGTTGGCGAGTGTTCTTAATTTGCATGTCCATGATACAATCTGTGGTGGCCTGTTCCATGCAGTCTGGGTTTAACTCTGTTGGTGTGAGTTTTTCTGCAATGTCCGAAGTGTCCAGTAGAGGTGGGAAGTAAGGACGAAGGCGATCCACATTGAAGACTGGGTGCAGACCAAGGAATGGTGGAATACTAAGCTCACGTCGTTTAGGGCCTCAAAACGGCTCCGGAAGTTCAGGACCCGAAAAACTACTAAAAATAGTAAGTTATGCCGAAACTGAAAAACTGAAAGAGATAATGGTGGGGGGGCAAGTGGAATAGGTGGGTGGCCACCAATATCCACCTGGATCATTCCTCCCCCCTTAGGAAGCAATGGTCCCCATTGCGTTAAGTTCCTCCATGAGATGAGGAAATTTCTGCTGAACTTGGTCCCTGGTGAACCACTTTCCTTGGTGCAGGAGTTGGCCAGCTTTGACAACCCGATACAGTTGGATCCTCTGTTGGCGAGTGTTCTTAATGTGCATGTCCATGATACAATCTGTGGTGGCCTGTTCCATGCAGTCTGGGTTTAACTCTGTTGGTGTGAGTTGTTCTGCAATGTCCGAAGTGTCCAGTAGAGGTGGGAAGTAAGGACGAAGGCGATCCACATTGAAGGCTGGGTGCAGACCAAGGAATGGTGGAATACTAAGCTCAGCTTATTGTTCCCCTCTGACCTTGGTGATGGTGTACGGCCCGTATCGGAGCGGGCGAAGCTTGCGGTGAGGTCCAGTGAGGCGCTCCTTCTGCAAATGCAGCCATACTTTATCACCCACCTGGAAGTTGTGTGGCACCCGGTGTTGATCATGGCGCTTCTTGTACTTCGCATTAGCTCTGTCCAATATATCATGAACCTATTGGCGGATGTGTTGAATGCGCTCGATGAAGCTACTTGCTTTGTCAACTTCAGACTGGACGTGCGCTGAATCGGCCTGAGCAGCTGCAAATGGCATGGCTACGTCAATGGGACATATTGGCTGGAATCCCAAGCCCACCTGAAAGGGGCTATGGCCAATTGAACTGTGGAGAGCCCAGTTATAACTATGTTGTACATAAGGGAGGCTCTCGTCCCATGTGCGTGGATGCTTTGAATTGTACATTCGTAGAATGTGTACAATCATTCTGTTGACGACCTCTGTCTGGCCATCTGTTTGGGGATGGAAAGCTGTGGACTTGGTGAGCTTTGTGTCCATCATTGACCAGAGGCTGGACCAAAATGTGCTGAGGAACCTGCTATCTCGATCTGATATGATAGACTGTGGGATTCCAAAGTGCACCCATACTCGTTCAAAGAAGAGTTTAGCAGTAGCTTCTGCTGTGATATTCTTCTTACAGGCCGCCATAATGGCCATCTTCGAGAATCTGTCAACGACCACGAAAACACAGTCATTGCCATTCTTAGTAGAGGGCAGGCCCGACATGTAATCCATGGAGATGGATTCCCAAGGTCGACTAGGGGTAGGTAGTGGAGTATATAAGCCTTGCTTCTTGATGGTCGGTTTGGCAATGGCACAAGCAGTGCAGGATCTGATGTGCTTCTCGACATCCTTTCGAAGGTTCGGCCAATAGAAATACTTATGTAGTATTGCTACTGTTTTCTCGACCCCGAAATGCCCAGCGACTCGACTGTAGTGTGCTTCCCATATCATCTTGGCACGCTCGCTTGAAGGAACACAAAGGTGTCCTAGGTGACATAAAATTGCATCTTGGAGGTGAAAATTTGGAACTTGCGTGCCCCCCAAGAGTGCCTTGTAAGTGTGGCCGAATTCTGGGTCACTCTCATAGAGAAGCGGCCAATCAGAAGTCTCGTGCCCACAAGAGTTGAGAACGGTGGTGAGCGCCACGATCGGTGGTCGGCTGAGGCAGTCTGCAACATTATTGGTGCTACCCTTCTTGTACTTGATGTTCAAATGAAACTGTTGCAGATATGTGGACCACTTCTGATGGCGATCATTCTGCAACTTCCCTTGTGTCTGTATGAACTGCAGGGACCGTTGGTCTGTGTGGATGATTGTTTCCTTCCCCAAAATGTAATGCTTCCATTGTCGACAAGCTTGCACGATGGAATACATTTCTTTTTCATAAGTGGGATACTTGCGAACTGTGTCAGACAATGTCTCACTGTGATATGCCACTGGATGTCCCTGTTGAGTAAGAACTGCCCCAATAGCGTAGTCAGAGGCATCTGTCTCGATCTCAAGCGAGTTTCTTTGCAAATTACATTTGGGCTGACAGGGCGAACGGAGGCGATTAAAAAAGCTTTTGAATG